>JAWPHD010003812.1:30000-205258 GCA_037043455.1 Cyrtodaria siliqua
GGGCCGTACGCTTGGTTGACCCCCATTTGATTTATTCACACGTTTAATGCACGGAGCCCACATAACAGTTCATTGATGAAACTTTACATAAATGTCTTCATGTTTACATAAATGCCTTAAGTAATATTTATAGCATAGTTTTTCGAGTATATGCGATTTATACTGCTTCTCGAGGGCCACCACTTCTTTGTACATGATGGCATTCATCTCAGCGCCAAATGGGCCAGCACATTAGTAATGTGCATAAACAAACAGTTGCCCATAATCAAAAGAAAGACAATTCCACAGGAACGTCCCCGTATAAATGCGCCAAGACGGATGCAACGCAGTGACGTAACTACCGGAAGCTGGCAGCTCAGTTCGCGGTATAACTCCCGCCCTTTACGCTGCGATTCATGTGGCATGAACAATCATAACACGCGGGACTGCAGACGAGATCCATTACGCTGCGATTCATGTGGCATGAACAATCATAACACGCGGGACTGCAGACGATATCCATGGCGTAGCTCGACATCCGGCTATATAGGAAGTAGACGCCGAGACCAAGCAGAAAATCGAAACCGTACGGATGCCGGTTACACACATTTTCCATAGGATCTCGACGACAAACACTCAAACAAATATGAACTTTTAAAGGTGATATGTAGCAACTGTAACTCCATCATATGTACATGTATATGATTTGATGTTAATGCTGGATCAGAAAGATCAATTTATCAATTTAGATTCTAGTACGATTACAATATTAAATGATAAAAGTACACCTATAAATTACACAAATGAATGTCAACCAGTTTCCATAGATAAAATGGTCAATGTTGTTAAAAGCGAAAACATCGGGGTAAAATCATTACATCGCGATAAAATGAACGTTGATCATCGATCTAAACATTTAAATTATGAGACTAAGATCAATTCATTTTTATATGAAAAAAGGGCTACATGTGGCCAATCTAAATATTCAACATATAATACCAAAAATTGATGAATTAAAATATCATTTATCTTTGCCCAAATCAACTAACATTCTTGGACTCTGTGAAACATTTCTCACTGAAAATAATGATAATAATGTGTTAAATATCGAGTTTTATCTTTGAAAGAAAAAATAGAAAAGGAAAAAAAGGTGGCGGTATTTTAGTGTATATTGCCAGCAAAATTGCATATTCACGTCGTCATGACCTTGAACATATCGATATAGAATCCATTAGTATTGAGATAAATTATCAAAACAGCAAACCGTTTTTATTAAATTTCGTTTATAGACCTCCGGATGCAAAATAATCATGGATTGGTCTGTTTGATCTGTCTCTTGATAAAATAGATTCTTTAAATTATGAAATGCATATTCTTGGGGATATAAACATAAAATTACAGTCAAGATAAAAACTATGACAACTTTAAAAATACAAAATGGCACGATGTGATATTAAAATACGGATTAACTCAAAAAGTAAATAAATCAACTAGAATAAGCAAAACGAGTTCGTCCCTAATTGATCATATTTACACTAACAGATCTGAATGCATTGTTGGAGTTAACGTGCCATATTACAGTATCAGTGATCATTATCCGGTGTGTTTTACTCGCTCAGTAGGAAAAATTAAACACGGCCAAACTAATCATAAAACTATTAGTTACAGAAGTTTTAAGAACTTCAATGAACATGACTTCCAGTTTGATTTAATGAATGCGCCACTTGAGACCATAGAAACATTCAATAGCCCGAATGATTCAATACAGTTTCTTTATGGTATTATAAATAGTGTTTTATTGTAAAACGCACCGCAAAAAGAAAAGAGAATTAAGCGTGATATCCAGACAGCATGGTTCAATGATGAAATAAAAGCTGCTATTTTCCAACGAAATAAACTTCACCGCGAAAAAACATTCACCGAATTTAAAATAGTAAGAAATAAAATATTATCAATGATAAGAAAACATAAAAAATGTTTTTTCAATGAAGCAATAAAAAGCAATAAGTCTCCAAGCATTTTATGGAAGATTTTAAAAGCTATATGCAAATTCCTTTTTATCAAATAAACTTCGGTATAAAAACACAATTACTGAGGGTCAGAATAATATTTTAAATGCTCTAAATGAACATTTTACAAATATCTCAAATATTTGAAATTGATCATATAACGACACATGAAGTAAAGAAAATTATAGATAATTTAAATCCATATAAGTCTACAGGGTCAGATGGTAGTGGTCCCAAAATTCTTAAATACTGTGGCGATTGTATCACACCAGCAATTGCCTATATCATCAATCAAAGTATTGATCAAGGAATTTTTCCGGATGCACTAAAAGAGGCGTGTGTCAAACCGATTTTCAAGAGTGGAGACAAAGAAGATCCAAATAATTATCGTCCAATTTCAATCTTACCGACCATATCCAAAGTGTTTGAAAGACATATTGCATCTCAGTTACAATCATATTTTATAAAATATGTTATCATTCATGATACCCAATCCGGTTTTAGAAAAAACATTCGTGTCAAACGGCGCTCATTCATTTAATAAATTCATGGTTAAATGATGTGGATTTAGGAAAATATGTTGGTGCGTTTTTTTTAGATCTGAAGAAGGCATTCGATTTGGTAGACCACACTATACTTATACATAAACTGCATTTGTATCATTGTTCAAATAAAACGGCCAAACTGTTTACATCGTACCTTTCAAACCGGACACAGTTCATGAAACATGGTACTTTCACTACGAACAAATTGTTAGTGACATCAGGCGTACCCCAGGGTTCGATCTTGGGGCCGCTTCTATTTTTAATATATATCAATGATATTGCTTATACAACTACCACAGGAAAGTTAGATCTGTATGCGGATGATTCCACTCTATATGAAGCTGACCATGATATCCTTAAAGTACAAACCCGACTTCAGGCTAATTTGAAAGCAATAAATAGGTGGTGTGATGAAAATAATATGGCTCTACATCCCACTAAAACTAAATGTATGATTATAACTTCACATATTAAACACAAAGCACTAAATAACAACCATGTGCTGTTACAATTAAACATTAATTATTCGCAAATAGAAAATGTTAACGTTTAAAAGATACTCGGAATTTATGTTGATAATACGTTATCATGGAATGTACAGATATCAAAACTGAGTTCCAAAATTAATTCTAAAATTGCACTTTTAAAGAGAATTGTTTATTTCTTGACGGATGATATGAAGAAACTGTACCACAATGCTTACATCCTGTCGACCATTGACTATTGTTGCCCAATATGGGCTAAAAGGAACAACATCAATAAGATAAATAAGCTACAAGTAAGAGTAGCGCGAATAATAATGCATACATCTTACAAAACTGGGTGAAAATCACTACTGAAAGAATTACAATGGCTATCAGTTTCAGATAGATATCAGTATCACATAGCTGTTCTAGTATACAAGCGAAATATAATCTCGCTCCAAATTACATACGCAAATTATTTACCTTTTCCAGCAGTAACATATATAGCCTTCGATCTATTACAAACAGTGATTTAGTATCTCCCAAGCCACGTACAAATTATATGAAAAAATCCTTTGCATTTGTAAATGCACAAGTATGGAATAGTGTGCCTGTACAGATTCGTTCATCATCGTTGTTACATTCATTTACATATAGATACAGATCACATTTATTGCAAAGTAGTGTATTATCATTTAACGATTAATTGTTCAGATAACAATATAACAAAGTAAACATATAACTGAATTTGAGTAAGAATCCGCTTGTACTGTATTATTTCATGATCTTTAATATTGTTTCTAGAAAATTAAATAATGGAGTGTTTGTCGGTGTATATATGCATATTGTGTGTGTGTGTGTGCGCGTGCGTGAGTGCGTGCGTGTATGAGTTTTTGAAGAAGGCCACATTGAAAATAAGATGTATATGATGTATGTTATATAACTCTAATGTGTTACCTTCTTTAAATAAAGCTTTTATTATTATTATTATTATTATTATTATTATTATTAATACTACAGGCCCGAGAGTGCAGTATAAATCGCATACGAGAAAAATATGCTATAAGTGTTTTGTACCATAACCATTTATCCAACTACGCATGTGCAAGAAGTTTTAGGGCGTTACAGTTTTCAGTAAAAATAACAGCTTGATCCAATCATGAAATAGCATTATCACGCGGCATGAGCATGACCCATGTTTTTATTAGTGCAGCCAATCGCCTGTGTTTATTATTGGGAAAATCCAATGTCAAGGAGTGATGTTTTGATAATGGGTAGTCGTGTTTTACATATTTGATTGACAGGTTGTGTGTAAACATTACAACTACGCGCGTGTTAAAGGTATAACTGCCGAATCTGTCATTTATAGCACGGCTTAAATATCCCGGCATTTATAGCACGGTTTAGGCTCAGACCTTAAGGTTTATGAAAAATATATCATAAACAAGAACAAAAGAAAACCATTAGATACTAAATACTACTATATCAGGATGTGTGGACAATTTTACATAACTATCCGTCTAAAGTCAAATGCCATTAAATCGAGGACTTTACAGGCTCTGTTACGCAGAAATCATAAGTGCAAACACATACCCACTGCTCACGATCATTGTTACCTAAATAGAACAAAGTTCATAGTATACATGTACATTGTGTAAAGAAATATTTATTTTGGTAAGTAGATAACTTTATTTCCAATTTCCAATAGGCTTAAAAGCCCATGAGGATACAACATAGAGTTTCACAAAACATTGCAACAGTGTAGGATTTACAAACAATAAACTTTAGTTAATCTGAGACAGTCACAGCAAAATGCTCGCACACACTTACACAGACACGCACGCACTAACTCACGAACGCAATCACGCACGCAGTCACGTACGCACTAACTCACGAACGCAATCACGCACGCACTCACGAACGAACGCACTAACTCACGAACGCAATCACGCACGCACTCACATACGCACTAACTCATGAACGCACTCACGCACGCACTCACGCACGCATACAACACTTTCCTCACACACATGTCATATAAGATCATCATAGACTTTCATTTATATAGAGTATCTGCTAATAATAGTTCATCCCAAAAGAAATTGATCACATTCCATTTGTCTAACCAAACATATGCACTAATATATTCGAATAATAAGTTGTGTCTAAGACAATTTCTTTCTTCTGGTTTACGAGTATAATTATGGACGGCAATGTTTGCAATCAAATCCTTGTTAAATCGTTTATATGATTGATGTCCACTACACTACTACTTCAAGGCTAATAACAAACCACATTATTGTTTCGCAACTGATCGATTATTCTGTCACAGTCGTATGAACTGATATTTCCCTTCTGAAATTACAGTTTGCAAGACGACAACACATGCCAGTTTATATTAAGCACATTTGTGCTTGATTCTTCCCGCTAAAAACAACACCAACAACAAAAAGCGTTTAATTTAGTTTAAACTTATTTATTTTACATCGATTGTAACGAAAGCTCTATGAACTTATTTGAATCACTCTCGATGTCTTCCTGGGTAGAACAAGTACTAAGCAATGCAGATAAAGTGTCTTGCTCAGGGACACAACGCATATGGCAATGACGGGAATCGAACCCACGACTTTTGGATCATGGGTCCAACGCTCTACCACTAGACCACAGCGTTTAATTTTGAATAAAACTTCATTTTTTCCAGGAGGTGGAACTTCCGCGCACCTATCCAATGTATCCCAATACAAAATGGTTATTCAACTGTATAAATTTCCACTTGGCGGTAGTTGTCTCTTGCACTTTGTATCCTCACCAGACTCCCAAGACACGTTCTGCTGGTACTATAGCGACGGGAAAATAAACTTAATATAAGATTGATTCGCACTTTTCGGCTATAATGCGGTTTAAATCTCAGGTAGTGAATCTAAAATTGACCATAAAGGGAATTCATTCATGGAATTCGCTATTTTCTACCGGAGTTTAACACCGTTAGTGCTTTATGTTCAATTTGCTATTTACTACCGGCGTTTAAAACCGCATCAACGCCAAAAAGTATGTATCAGTTCTTAAAACGAATTATAGACTACACTACCAAAACATAAACACTCACCAACAAATATTTAGTACTCATAACCTTACCACGTCAGCCGTGTCATTGACTAGCAGTAAGGTCAAAAAGTCCAGTCAAGGAACATACATTCAAGGTGGGATGAGATAGGGTCGCCCCCATGCTCAATTTGGTAAATTCTACAAGTAGTGACGTGTTATGATAGCTACATGAATATAAATATAAAAATCGAACAGGACAAGCAGCATTCAAGGACGACAGTCAATCACATAGAAACAAGGAATACATTTAAAGGCCAAATAAGACATCGCAAACACAAAAGGGTTGACAAAAGGGCTACCGCCTTGGAACGGTCAGTGGCAAAAAAGGCCGCTTTTATACAGTTAAACATAATGTTAAATCTTACTGTAGGTCATAAAGGCGCGTGGCGGCACTATGGTCCACTGCGACTAGACCATTATGTCCGCGGTAATAATGGCCGACTACGTAAAGGATAGACAATTGATTGTTTACCCAGAATGAATGGTTTATATAGAGCATACGTTAGCTGTATTATATTGAATTGCGTTTTGAAGAGAAACACAAATGTCAGCATAACATTATAATAAATGTATACCTATATAAACAATGATATGAGTCGAAAAAAGAAAATAATCATCTCTGGGTTCAGGTCTCATAACCGATAATCTACCTTGAAAGCTTAAAGCTGTAGAGTCCCTATTTTAACTGGTAATAACTCATGAATATGAATGAGTCACGTGTGAAGTAGTTTCAAATCGAAACCCCAAAAGTCGGTATATAAGGAGAAATCGATACGTAAAATTTCACATTTTTATTTAGCCTCCGTACAGGTAACATCAATAAATATACGGCTCCAGAATATATGTGATAAAAAAATAGTTGCCCGGAACGGGATTTGAACCACAGCCTTGCACTTGTAAGATTTGAAAGATGTACGCTGAACCTCTAGAACACTGCTATTTATTGGTATTTTGTAGCATTTTTAACACTAAATAGGCATTACGTTATAACAAGAGCGCGCACACAAACTCATAAAGCGCTAAATAACAAGTCGAGATATGGTTGATTTGAGGCGAAGTATTAGTTTCATATTGATAAGATACAGTATTACACCAGGCAATGTTAATTTACACGTGCGACAATATGGACTGCATATTTATTGATCCATCATTAGTTGCGTTCAAATATGTTAAGTTAGTTTGCCTTATAATATATGGTAGTTAGTATACTATTTTCTCAAGTAGCGTCGTAGTTCAGTGGATAGAGCAGAGGACTTGAAATCAGAAGGTCGTGTGTTCGAGCCCCGAAAGAAGCTAACCTTTTTTTTTGTAAAAATTACTGTTACCTGTGTATAGGTACGATGTGCACTGGTCGATATATATACTGTAAATGATTTCCTTCGCTATATTTGCTCGCTTAAATACCCGATTTCGACATGAGCTGGTGAACATGAAGTTACAAATAAAGACACGCCTACAAAGGAGAAATCGATTGATATAGGGACTCTGTAGCTTTAAGGACTTAAAAGGAAAACAGAAAATACATTTTGTATTTTTCTATATCTTATACTATTTATTTATTCATTCATTCATTCATTCGTTCGTTCGTTCGTTATTTCGTTCGTTTGTGCGTTCGTTCGTTCATTCATTCATTAATTTTTTCTACATTTTATGTAATTTGCAAAAAAATAGGGTTTCTTTGTTTTACTATACATCGTCAGTGTGAATACATGAAAACTCATGTTGATATAAGATTTTATTCAAATTTTAGAAGTATTTGACCGAAGCACAACATATTTTCGGTATATCTATATGTATACACAGATATCAGTGGTACATTCTCAAAAACTATGTTTTCTAGGGTTTTGACTAGGCATATCACAACCCTCATTTTATGGAGATGTGGTCTATAAACTTCGTAAGTTAAAGGGGTCTGACGGGTTTCCTGACCGCTTTACAAATTTAATCAGGAAGTTCGTCAGAAAAGGATATAACCCCTTGGTTTTACAGCGCACTGCATGTTTAGTGATTGACCCCTCTACAGTCAGTCATTACGCTTCACTTTTCACTTGTGCGATGACTGGACTACCTCTTGGGACTCTATGATTGTACCTACTGAAATCCCAACTAAGGGAGGTGGGTGCATGAGCTTTCGTCCCTCGGGTTTTCTGGTCGTACCCTAGATTGATTTTCTCTTTAGCTGCAACTACTATGGTTGTTCAGTACGATTCTGGATACATCCTGAGATGTTTATTATTTTGTATGTATATCTTTAGTTGGTTTCTCTAGATGTGGACTTTATTGTTAGAGATTTCCTTTTGATGGGATGTAGTTTTGTTTACACTGTCTTGTCTATTTGGGCGCTGAAGACAGGATAATAGCTAGGATTGTTCGCATATAAAATCGATTCAAGCTAACCAGTAGGCCTTATTGCCTACTGACCGTTCCAAGTCGGTAACCCTGTCTTCACCACCCTTTCTGTTGTTTTTTGTCTCTTTCATTGTAGTTTCAAGTCCTTGTTTGCAGTACAGTGCGGACCTACGATGCCATTGCGTTCGGACGCTGTGGTTTCTATAGGACCCTATATATCATCTTCTTACTTTAATTTGAATTAGGTGGTTCCCCTGCTCCAGCTTTTAAAGGCTATGAGTATTGTTTAATCATCATTAGGTTATTTTGCCTGCGTTTTGACTGTTTCTTGTGATACGCAGGCTTCATAACCGCTGCTCCCAACTAAATTTTATTTTGTTTATTTCGCCGATAGTTTTCTCATTTAGTGCTAAGTATTTTGTTGGCAACTGGAACCATACGCCGCTTGCCATGGAATGGTATGAAAATACCGCATTGAAGGTTCCATGTTCACCGTCATATGCATACCATCTTCGGACGGCTCAAATATTTATCGTGTTCGGTGATTTCCAAATTTCTCCTTTCATACTCTTGTTATGCTTGCTATGCTTCTATGGCGCAACAATCTTTACACGTGCCTTAGTGTTATTTCAATTAAACGGGTCAATGTAAATAAAGAAATCCTCGCGAGGCTATATCCTCTAACAAATTTGGCAGTATTACCAGGCACTATAAGTTAAACACAGCATTGATCATGTTTATATGAAAATAACTATTCGTTAAGCGTCTTCGTGCCCGAATGGTTAACGACGTCGCGTTGTAAACGTTCGCCTCTCACCGCTGAGGGTTCGAATCCCACTGGGAACTCGACTTCTAAATGAGGAAGTGTCGATTCTTACGGATGGCGAGAGGTGTACAGCACTGGTTCTACCCAGGAAAATTGATGGTCAGCCTCCACCACAAAAAATCGACCGTCATATATAACCTTACATGTGTTGAAAATGACGTAAAACACCATACAAACAAATAAGGACATGACGAAACAAGATTGAAGACCCATATTAAACGTTACCATCTCGTTTAGTATTTAGGGAGTAGTTATCAATCATTGAGTTCACAATTTGTCTGGTCATCGCGCAATTGAAGAGGAATGCGAAACGTAATTGAGTCAACCGCTATACATGCAGTGCGCTGCAAATAATAGGGTCTTATCCTCGTTAGATAAATTCCTACCAAGTTTAATAAAGATTGTGTGGAAGTGATTACAACCAAGAATCTTACGAATTCCTAATGCAGAAGCTTTAGGTTACAAATGAAAAAGTCTTCAACTCGACTTCAAGCTCTAGAAAAACGAATAATTTGAGAAACTTTATTCTGTAAGAAATGCTCGAAAAACATCCCAATCTAAGTAGGAATAATCAACAACGTCAACATGGTAATCATCCTTATTGTCATAAATGTTGCTTATTGTTTCTACATTTTCAATCGAGAGATGCGGCGGCGGTATACGATTAATTAATTTGTTGCGTTGAATTCCTTTAGTATATATATTATTAACCATAGTAGGTTTTAGTTATTAAATTCTTCGATGACATCTGCCTGAGTATCTGGTGAAAGACCCAACATGCATTTTTTTTCAAAGCAATACAAAAATAAATTTGTGACAAGAGGGGCACAGTTTGTACTCATCTTTAATGGCAAAAAGACACAAAGTTAAACGTTTAGATGTGTTGTGCAGGCAATATAATGGAATTTGTGCGTTAAAGCACAAACTACTGTTATTTAAGTGATCATATGACATTTATTGTATAACATTTGGCGGTGCAATTTATAACACGACGACACAGGCAACTTAATTACCGAAGTCTCTGTCTGCAGAATATTTCATAGAACAAAAGGTTCAGTAATTCGATACAACAAATTAATGTTATCAGTATTCGCAACATAACACGTACTGTTAAGTATTTGTTGCAAAGGAATGTAATTAATTAGGATTAATAGAGATTGTAACGGTTGCTTTCCTGTCTTTGTCTTTATGTTAGAGGCCATTATATGACGTAGTAGATTTAACTCGTGTTTCATTGATTTTAAATTTTGTTCTAAATCGTGTAATTGAACCGAGACTGCAATATTTCGCATGTGTCGTGCTCGGCCGTTTCCAAAGGTCCATTATCATTCTCTTTTTTTTATAGCACAGTGGCGTTGCTTGTGCAGTGTGGCGGCAGTAAAACGTCTCCCCGCGCTTGCAATCAGTACTGCTATTCATTCGATCTTTGGAGATCGCTGAGCCCGACACTTATATTTAGTTATCGGTGGTACATTTTCATTTTTTTTGTTTTCTTACTTAATTTTTGATTCGATGGTTCCACTACTCCGGCCGATAAAAGGCTCTGGGTATTGTTTAACCACTCATAGGATATCTTGTCTGCTTTTTAATTTAATACGCAGGCTTCATAACCGCTGCTCCCAACTAAATTCCATTATGTTTATTTCGCTCTTCGGGGCATTTAATTTTATTAGATACTGGGACCATACGCCGTACGACATGGGGAAGCAGTATACATACCTCTTCGGGATGGTTAAAAAGTTGTATTATTGATTTTATGAATATTGAGTTCTGCTCAACCCGGGGCTAGAGGGCGTGAGCGGTAGCTAGCAAATTTCACTACCGCTCATGAACAGTCTCTATCAAACCGAGACTGCAATATTTCGTATGTGTCGTGCTCGGCCGTTTCCAAAGGTCAATTATCATACTCTTTTTTCACTACGGGCAAAAAGCAATACTGAATAGTCATGTAAAATAAAAAAAATCTTAGATAACTCAGTATAACGTATTTTTAATAAATAACATACTTGTTATCAAATTGCCCTGGTAGATTTTATATGCTACCACCGGTAACTCTTTATTCAAGGGAAGTAACTGTTACCACCTAACACGTGATTCAACCTTTGATGTTCTTAAAACAATATTTCGTTGTTTTTGTTTGAATGAACTACACATGTGTTTCCTGTTTTATGAATCGGAGAGTGATGCACTTGGGTCCTTGAAGATGGTCGACGGCGGAATTGACCGGATGCTATTAATGTGTTACTGGAAACAGGGCTCGTTTATAGATATAATTAATTTTAGCCATTAAAAAATACGAAATATCAACAAACGTGATACAATTGTTGTTTTTGACGAAAAAAATACTGCAGTTGATCATTTTACCTTTGGTCAAGCCGACCTTTTGCATGTTTGAAAAATAAATACTAGAATAAAATTAATAATAAAGAAATAAAGAAAATATAATAAACAAATAAATATAAATATATATATATATATTATTGTTGATGATCAATCGCTCGCCTTACATTTCAGTTGAAACATGCCTAAACGCCAGTCTAAAAGTCCTTACGCTAGCAGTCAGACGGTAGTTGGGTTGGAGAATACTCCAGAGATGTTGCCAGAAAAAACACAAGTTCCTCCAGTGGTGGACCCTGAGATGATCAAGGAAATGTTACGGGGGCTTCAGGCGATGCGTCGTGGTTACTGAACCGGAGGCGCCAAACGAAGGTGCGCGTACGGAGAATGCTGTTTTTCCAGTATCAGTAACCAGCATTCATGTGAGTTGGGTTGCAACATTGGTCCTTGTTTTTCAAGTAAGGTAATAAACGGGGTGTACGATGATCTTATGTTACTCCTTTCCAAGCCTCATGAAGACAATTGAAAACATGTCTCTCTGTTTGATGGGCAATTGATTTTGCAGCCCAAGTCTTCGGGGTCTAAAATTGTTGATTTTCAGCATTGGACAGATGCATTTTTAATTTATATTGTGTTTATACCTCCTTTCATTTATCATGTTTATTATCAAATTAATTCATGAAAGTGTAAATGTATATAGAAAAAATAAGACTAGTTGGATTTCAAGCATCTATATCCTTCTAGATAAACTAAATATTTCGCGACATATGAACGGCAGTCTTACTATGTTGTTTTCCAGGGAGAAAAGAATAGTGTTACTTAGTGTTATATAATTGATGTATTAAATCCCATTCTGATGTGTTCACGTCTGTCGAGAAAGTGTAGATCTACATGACATTTATATTTTTCCGAAATTTGATTTAAAATGAATGCCATTGAATTTGAAACTTTCCAGAATAAAGCTTTATTGCCCGGCAACTAAATCCTGATTGATATGACTAACTAGGTCTATGTCGTATCGTGTATTCAAAAACAACGTATTTATATGAAAGTTTGTGATACGTTTATATATTATGTCAGTACGTCTACTGAGACTAGATAGCATGTACATTTTAGCTGATTTTGATCGCATACAGGAGGTCAGGGTCATACCAACAACTTTATAATTAGTAGTTCTTTTGCTTGAAACTCAAAGTTCAACCACAGTGCCGTGTCACATGATTCTTCTTGGATTTATCTGTCGAATCGAACGCACAGACAGACAGACAGACAGACAGGCAGGCAGGCAGACATACAGACATGCACACACACGCACACGCACGCCCACACGCACACGCAATATATAAAGAGTAGTGCTAGGATTGGTCAGGTCGGTGCCAGTATAATGTAACTGGGGGCGTTATCACCTCATTACAGTTGATAAAGTCTTTCTGTCTGTCTGTTTATATGTGGCAGCAATATAAAGTTAAGTTGAGTATAAAGCATGCACGCATGCACACATGCACGCACGCACGCAAGCACACACTCACAGAGCATTTTGGGAGATTTTGTTAAACATGTTCTTTCGTGTCACATTATATGTGTATTAATTTACTTCTGAAGCTAAATTCTGTGTATTTAGGCAAGGATTTGGCTTGTTTTGGGTTAGGATTTGTGTATATTGTAACTTCAGAACTTTGGTGGATTTGGGCAAGGATTTGGGTTCAAGTAGTTACAATATACACATAAACTTGCGTGCCACATTATATGTGTATATTGTTAGATCTGAAGCTGAAGTTACAAAATACACGTATACTTTCATGCCACATTATATGTATATAGTGTATTTCTGAAGCTAAATTTGGTAGATTTGGGCAGTTTGCGTAAGGATTTGGGTTTCAGAAGTTATAATATACACATTTATTTTCGTACACATTATATGTGTAAATAGTAACTTCTGAAGCTAAATTTGATATATTTAGGCAGAAATTTGAGTAGATTTGGGTAAAGAGTTCTAGTTTCAGAAGTTACACTGTACACATATACTTTCGTGTAATAGTAATAATGATTAGTATGTATTATGTTCTTCTATATATAATGCTTGTCTGTCAAACGTGTGTGTGTGTGTGTGTGTGTGTGTGTGCGCGCGCGCGCATTCATGGTGCGTGCGTGTGTGCGTGCGTGCGTGCGTGCGTGCGTGTGTAAATTGTCGGCTTGAAACGTCCTTTACGCCGTCCTTAATTAATATGTGTATAATTTAAATGTTAATTAATTTAGATTTTGGTCGAGGTAATTTTCATTTAGGGTAAATATTTTTGTACCAGAACAACATGGACAAAATCTTTCCTTCAAAATAATTGTGGCTTTTAATAGAGCAAACTTGCCGTTGTCCCTTTAATTCTTCTCACATTGCGATGTTGAACGGGACATTCGTTCATTAGCTCTACTGGCCAAGGGCCAGCAGAGCTTATGGGATGGCGAGTTGTCCGTCGTCCGTCGTCCGTCCGTCCGTCCGTCCGTCCGTTAACTTTTACCTCGTTAAGACAATAGGGTCTTCATTTTTCATCCGATCTTTATTAAACTTTATGAAATTGTTAATATTAATCAAAGCTCGGACAAATTTGAAAACCGGCTAGATCAGACAAGTAACAGCGGAGTTATGGCCCTTGATTTAGTTAAAAATGCTATATTTTGCCTCGTTTAGACGATAGGGCCTTCATTTTTCATTCGATCTTTACCAAACTTTACCAGATTGGTAAGATCAATAAAACCTCGGACAAGTTCGAAAACCGGCCAGATCAAACCTGTAACAGCGGAGTTATGGCCCTTGATTTAGTTAAAAATGCTATGTTTTGCTTCGTTAAGACGATAGGGCCTTCATTTGTCATCTGATCTTTACCAAACTTTAACATATTGTTAATATCAAGCTTGGACAAATTTGAAAATCGGCCAGATTGGACTAGCAACAGCAGAGTTATGGCCCTTGATTTAAAGTTATGGCCCTTGATTTAATGAAAAATACTATATTTTGCCTTGTTAAAAGGATAGGGACTTTATTTTTCATCCGATCTTTACCAGATTGTTACTATCAATGAAAGCTCGGACAAGTTCGAAAACCGGCCAGATCGGACCAGTAACAGCGGAGTTATGGCCCTTGATTTAGTTACAAATACTAAATTTTGGCTTGTTAAGACGAAAGGGCGTTCATTTTTCATTCGATCTTTATCAAATTTTACCAGATTGTTTATATCAATGAAAGATCGGACTAGTTCAAAAACCAGCCAGATTGGGCCATTCACACTGGAGTTATAGTCATTTGATTTTCTGAAATATGGTATATTTGGGTTCATTATGACAAATGTTCCTTCATTTGGCCGGATTTTAGTGAAACTTTGCAGGGATGATCAGTACTAAGCCTAGTTGTACATATCGCCACCGTGTTCCGGTTGAATTTTGGCACAGATACGGCCCTTTAAAGGTTTTAGTACATAAACTTTGTCCTGACTATTTCTCCTGAACCCCTGGCCGGATTTAAATGAAACTTTTTAGGAATGATCAGTTCCAGGTCTAGTTGTGCAAATCATCGTCACCGTGTTCCGGTTGAATGATTTTAGCAGAATTATGACCCTTTAAAGGATTTAGTACACACATGTTGTCCTGTCTATTTGTCGTGAAACCCTCGCCAGATTTCAACGAAACTTTGCAAGGATGGTCAGCACCAAGCCTAGTTGTGTATGTCGTCATCGCGTTCCGGTTTACACATTTTTGGCGGAGTTATGACCCTTTAAATGTTTTTGATACACAATATTTTCCGGACTAGTTCTCCTGAACGCCTGGCTGGATTTCAACGAAACTTGACAAGAATGATCAGTTTCAAGCCTAGTTGTGCATATCATCGCCATATTCTTGTTGAATGATTTTGGCAGAGTTATAGCCCTTTAACGGTTTTAAGACACAAACATTGTCCAGATTAGTCTCTTTTGAACTCCTTGCCGGGTTTTAACGAATCTTGGTGATAAACTCGCTCTTTATCCTTGATGTTCAGCCAAGTTTACTGTTTAAACTAATGTATCTACAGTTTGATTATTTTTAAAATCGTTCATATTTCATACACATTCATGTAAACTGATTCAAAAATGCATATTTTAAAATCAAAATCTCGTAAATTATCAACTTTTAAATGTGCAAAACACTTTTATTTTACTATAGAACCTAAGGATAAAAACCGAGTAACACAAATGTTATCACCTACGGAAAATAAGATTAAAATCTCTGCAATGGATAATTATGAATTGCTATTTGCGCAAGAAAACAATCAGCAAAGCAACACAATTTTATTTACAAATCAAACAATCAGGAAATCAAGAAATAATATTACAAATTAAAAAATTGCAATCTTGACAATGTGAAATCGAATTTGTCGACAAGGGACAATTTTTTGCTACAGTAAAGTAAATTCCGGTCGGATCTACGTCCGTCGTCCTTGGTGAGGTTTGGGAGGCAGACAATATAAAAGAATAAAATAGAACGCGCATGCGTAGTACTATATGTCGGCCATATGCAATCAAGTAAGTATTGTAAGAAATTGTCAACCGAAAAAAACAGCATTTTGCAACAGTTTACGTTGGCTTGTATGCCCAAAATATATTCATACACAAATGTTACTGTATTGCATTGTTTCTTCTACATACCTGATACATCAACGTTATAAATAACCCATAAATAACGGGGGAAAACAATCGTGTTTTCGCGAATATAATTTTCCAAACTTCGGCAGTTTGGCTATAAAATTCACATTATGTGAAAATACGGTCATTTGTTTTCGTTATTTACTATTCTCTAATATATCCAGCATGTTTTATGAATCCATGAGAATTCATTATTTGAAATTCTACTTTCTTGGATAGAATTATTGAAGGAGATTGGCGTGTGATGCAAGGTTTGAAAAGGGATTTGTAATTTGTAAATTGTATGTCGACCCCATCAACAGAGGTTACCAAAGCTATCAAGCTGTTTTTGCAGAAACAAGCACCGTTTGTCAGTCGACTAAACCATAAATAAAATGCATGCATGAAACTCACCAAAGGGAAGAAGAATCTCTTTAATCGGCAAATTGTGTATGAATGCCCATGTTTTAGAAGACCGTTTTCTTGAAAGTTGAATGAAATAACGCATACTATGTCGTTACATATGTGGAAACTTCCCCGTATATAGCTATGGACTATAGGGCCTAATGTGTCATATATTTCTAAAAAGTATTTAGCTATGAACTATAGGGCGTTATGTGTCATCTATTTCTAAAAATAAAAACCATAACTACCTATATTGTTTTTAATAATATTTTTGTCCATGTCTTTCCAAGAAAAAGTGTAGACACATAAAAAACATGACCTTGCTTGTTCGTTGTCAGATTTTCTTGTGGCAGTAACTAACGTTAGTCATTCTACCCCAGCAAACAAAGTTGAAGGTGTTATTTAGGAGTCACTTGGTCGGACGGTCTCTTTAACATCTTGTTCATGATATTCTCCATAACCGCGTGATGGATTTTCACCAATCCTTGTGACAAGCAGTATGAAGTGTAGCTGTGCATTTCATATATCTAGTTCCTGTTGAAGTATTTTAAGTTCATCTGTTTTTAAACTTTGTCATCACTTGATTATCGTTTGCGTCTTAAGTTAATTTTGTTTTTATGGTGTTTTAAAGGAATAATGTCCATTGCTTTATTTTGTTGGTCGGTCAAAAAAATATGGTTGCTATGGGAACAGAAATAGCAAAAACAGACAAAATATGCGGTACTTGAGCATCTTATTAATTAAATTTGTTGTCATTGCTACTCCTAAACAACTTGTTGAATTTTGAAGGAACATGGTGGGAAGCATTGGTGTTATGTGTAGTGGTGGGTATTACGTTTGTGTTCATGTGCGATGATTTTTGATCGAGTTATGGCCCTTTGACATTTAAACTTGAAATGTGTTGTGGCTGCTATTTGTCCTAAACCACTTGTTAGGTTTTGACGAAACTTCTAAGGAAGCAACGGTATGATGTTGTGCATATCTTGTTTGTGTTTGGCTCAATGATTTTTGATGGAGTTATGGCCCTTTTTTAACTTTTATATGTTGGACCCTATTTTCAATACTATAAGACTTAGAGACACCAAATTTGGTATGTGAATACATCTTGGGATAGCGGTGTGTCGCGTACCAAAATAAGGTCATTGTGATCTTGATCTTTGACCTCCATCATAGAAAAAGGTCTCACAAATGTTTTTTCTGGGCCGGTGAGGACTATGGATTTCCCTGCAATTCTTGATGCTCTTGTTATTCAAATTATATTCAGTTTGTGAAACGTAAGCCTTTTCTTTGTGTCTCCTGCGTAGCATGGCAGACACTTGAGATCACTTAGAGGTCAGTCGTTTTGTGTTGTCCGTCGTCCATCCGTCACACTTTAACCTGCAACCTTGATCATAGCTTGAAAGGTATTTGACCTATGTTCATGAAACTTCACACACATATTCATCTTACCACACATAATATTGACTTCATTTCACCAAAGTTATTTCCCTTTTCATAAACTTTAACCTGCAGCCTAATCAAGCTCATAACTGGCCATAACTTGAAAAGTATTTGACCTATTTTCATGAAACTACATCTTCATCTTAACAAAAAGTATGTTGTTACACATTTCCAATAACTCTGATATTAATTTTTAGTTATGTTTAGTTATGCCATTTTCTTACCTAACCTTTCTCATAGCTTGGCAAGATTTTGACCTATGGTCATAAAACATTATTCAGTTCTTCCTCATCAATTGTCCAATTGAGATTTATGCCCCATTTGATAAACTTTAACGCTTTAAAAAAGAAAAACTCCATAATTCATAAAGTATTGGAACCACTGTCTTAACGTTATAGTTGGATTGTACTTGCTGAAATAAGCACACAGCAGGCAACACAAGTGTTCCTTGGAACACACTTCTAATTTTTAATCCAGCATTTCCTTTGCTTATTTACCTCTTGTGTTTTCTTTTCAGATCATGCCACGTCTCAGAAAAAAATCTGGTGCTCAGGAGTCGAAGGCAAGTAGAAAGGCAATGAGGGAGAATAGAAAGGATGAGGTAAGTATAGAAGTATGTGAGTATAAGACAGAGGATCCTGACCTCGTTAAAACAGGTCCAGACAAAGACTGAGGATCCTGGATTATACCAATTGATCTGAAAAAAACATCATTTGCTTATGACTTGATGATGCCAACTGTATCTGCAGATCAAACAAATCTCTTAGATAATTACTTCCAAGACCAAGAAACTAAGGCCTTAAGAAAGCATGCTGCTGTTATTGACCTGCATTCAAGGAAAGACAGAAGCTCTTACATGAAAACATACATGTGAAAACGAAGACAAGATCCTTTAATTAGAGCAAAAGAAAAGTATCTCGAGCTCAAGAGTAAACGGTAAACAAGGCAAGATCCTTTACTTAGAGCAAAAGAAAATAATCGTGAGCAAGAGAGTAAACGGAAAACAAGGCAAGATCCTTTAATAAGAGCAAACAAAAGGTATCGAGAGCTAGATAATAAACGAAAAACAAGGCAAAATCCTTTAATTAGAGCAAAAGAAAAGAATCGAGACATAAAGAGTAGACGAAAAGTCAGGCAAGATCCTATTGTTTTAGCTATTGACTTAGCAGAAAAAATGAAGAGACAGAAGCTACGTCAAAATCCTCAGATTAGAACAAAAGAAAAGAAGCAAGAGCTAGACAGTAAACGGAAAGCCAGACAAGATCCTACTGTAAAGTTAGCAGAAAAAATGAAGAGACAGAAACTACGTCAAGATCCTTTAATTAGAGCAAAAGAAAAGAATCAAGGGCTGGAGAGTAAACAGAAAGCCAGACAAGATCCTACTGCAAAGTCAGCAGAAAAAATGAAGAGATGCACACTACGTCAAGATCCTTTAATTAGAGCAAAAGTAAAGAACCAAGAGCTGGAGAGTAAACAGAAAGCCAGACAAAATCCTATTGTAAAGTCAGCAGAAAAAATGAAGAGATGAATATTGCGTGAAGATCCTGTAATTAGACCAAAAGAAAAGAATCAAGAGCTGTAGAGTAAACATAAAGCTAGACAAAATCCTATTGTAAAGTCAGCAGAAAAAATGAAGAGACGAATATTGCGTGAAGATCCTGTAATTAGAAATCATGAGGCTAAACTTGAATTGAAATCGTAACAAAAGAAACGAAATAATGCCTACTGTAAAGCTAGTGAAAGCGAGAAAAACGTCTATCTATGTCTTCTATATCTTTTAGGATACAAGAAAAGTCCAGAGAGAATCAGTCTTAACGAGAAAAGCGAAAAACGGCAGATTTTCAAGCCAATGAAAAGAATTTGCTAAAATCAAGAAAATATGGGTCTGAACTAAATGAATGTATTTCGAAATTTAGACAAACCATATCCACTGGACCTGTCTATGTTTGCACCTGTTGTCACCATACATGGTTCAAACATTCTGTAGAACCTGAAAGCACAGTCGCTTACATGCTTGATCCATCATTGGTAAAGAAGCATGCATTTCACAAAATACTTATCTGTGAATGATAAAGAGTGGATATGTAAAACTTGTTCTAACAACTTAAAGAAACATAAAACCCCAAGTCTTTCAGTTGCCAATAAAAACACATTTCCATTTAAGCCTAAAGAACTTGAGTTACATCAGTTAGAAGAGAGGCTTGTTGCATTAAAAATTCCATTCGTGCAAATTAGAGAACTTCCTAGAGGTAGGCAGCTATCTATGAAAGGAAATGTTGTAAATGTGCCCGTTGATATCCAGCCTGTCATTGAAAGTTTTCCTCGAGCTTTTGATACACAAGTAACAGTGCCAGTGAGGCTAAAAAAGAAACTTTCATACAAGAAGTATGACTTTACAGAAAATGTACGCCCATTGCAAGTTATTAGCGCTCTTCATTGGTTGATGAACCATAGTGACTTGTACAAAAATTCTGGTATCCATATTGATGAAAATTGGTTGCAAAACACAACTGATAATTGCTCAGAAACAGTGCAAGAGTTCTTCGGAAGAACTAATATCGGGGAATTCCTTCCTACACATGAAGTTATGACAAAAAAACAGAAAATGTGACAAGCAGAAATGAAAATGCCTATGATTCTGATCATTTTAGTGAAATTGATGAAAATGAAAAAGTTGTTGGTAATAGTGATACAAATATTGACTCGGCAGATCCAACAACTGACACTATTTACACATTTGCACCTGGCGAAGGACAAATACCGATAAGTTTATACCAAGATATCAATGCTGAGTATTTATCATTTCCATCAATATTTTGTGGTCAAAAGAGACCTGAAAATGAAGAGAGATCTGTTCCTGTTCATTATAGTGACATATGCAAAATGAAACATCGCCATGTTGACAGAAGGGTGGCCTCAATTGTTCCAAACATATTCTTCAAAATGAAAAAATTGCAACTGAAACAAGTTTCAGACAAAGTGCATCTAGCTTTAAGAAGATATAAAACAGAAGGCAAGAAACTGACAGTTTCACAGGTTTTAAGCCCAGAATGTCAGGAAAACCTAGTAAAGCTTGATGATGGCTTTTATATTTTTTGAACTTTGAGGAGTTCTCCGCCATACTTGGAAGCTCGGAGGAAAGATGTTTTCGCTATGATACGCCAGTTAGGTTTGCCTACGTGTTTTACCTCGTTGTCCTCTGCAGATACAAGAGGGTTGATTTGCTGAAGGTTTTAGCAAAAGTTAATAACGGTAAAACTTTTAATGATGATAATGTTGAGAAAATGACTTGGGCTGACAAAACCAAGCTTGTTCAAACTGATCCAGTGACATGTGTTAGATACTTTGATCACAGTGTACAGGAGTTCATAAGAAGTGTACTTAAAATCAATCATGAACCTTTGGGAAAAGTCAAAGATTACTTTTACCGTGTTGAATTCCAACAAAGAGGGTCTCCACATATTCACATGCTACTATGGATTGAAGATGCTCCAGCACATGAAACACACACAGATGAAGAAGTGGTATCATTCATTGATCAGTTTGTTTCGTGCTCAAAAACTGATGACCCACTTGTTGACTTTCAAGTACACAAGCATTCACGCTCCTGCAGAAAAACAGAAAAAGCAGTTTGTAGATTCGGATTTCCAATTCCACCAATGAAAAAAAAAACAGTTATCCTGGAACCAATTGTTGTAGATCAAGCTGAGATCAAAAAGTACAAATAATTGTCTGTTTCAATCCAACAAAAGTTGAATGAAATAAAATAATGTGATTTATCGATTGAACAATTCTTAGAAAAACTCAACACAGATGAAGAAGATTATCTTAAAGCTGTTCAAAGTTCATTGGATGGACCCAAAGTGTTTTTGAAAAGAAATGTTGCTGAGGTGAGAATAAATGCCTACATGAAACCCATTCTAAGAGCTTGGGGAGCCAATCATGACCTTCAGTTTGTTTTGAATCCATATGCATGTGTTGTATACATAGTATCGTACATCAGTCAAGCCCAAAGAGGAATGAGCATCCTCATGAATGAAGCATGTAAAGAAGCAAGAAAAGGAAATATGGATTTAAAGAAGCAAGTAAGACATATTGGTAACAAGTTTTTGAATAGTGTTGAAATTAGTGCACAGGAAGCATGCTATCTTGTTCTACAACTTCCAATGACCAAAGCTACAAGAGATGTAGTATTCATAAACACGTCACCACCTGATAAACGCACATTCCTTTTGAAATCAAGGGAAGCGTTGGAAAAAAATGGATGAACATTCAACAGAAATCGAGGCATACAATATAATTAAAAGGTATTCAAAAAGGCCAAAGCAACTTGAACATTGGTGTCTTGCTGATTATGTATCACAGCTTGAAATCATATATCCTGCACCTGAAGACAAGTTTCATGAAGAAAATGAGCATAATGATGATGAAAGAGATGAGCCTGAACAAATTTATTCAGACATGTTAATTGAGGAAGGAATAAACATCACGTTGAAAAGTGGCATCAAAACTAAAACCAGAAAAAAACCCTAAAGTATTACGTTACGTTCGTTATTCATTAAAAGTGGATCCAGAAAACTATTACAGAGAAAAACTGTTATTATTTCATCCGTGGCGTAATGAGAGTGAAGATGTTTTAGGTGGACATAGTTCTTATGAAGCTCGTTACTTTGCTTTGAAGAATTTCATAGACTTTAAAGTAAAAAAATATGAGAAAAATGTTGATCAGTTAAATGAGGCAATGGAAAGGGCTGCTGATGACTTGAACTTCGATGAACTAGCACCAAGCAATGAGCAAAGAGTATCGGATGATTTGCAGACGGGTTCGGTGGCAAGTGACCAGTTTGTTTATTTTGATCCAGATCGTCCGGAAGTACAACGTCAGTATGACTTAGGAAATGATATTGGTTGTACAGTAGGACTGGTAAATATTACTGTTAATACAAAAAGAATGTCTGATACAAATTATAGATCTCTTGTACAGTCGCTAAATAGAAAGCAACACGAGTTCTTCCAGCATGTTCTGCAAAGTGTCAAACAAATCCTGATGTATGCGAAGTACTTTTATGTGCACTTACTGGAAAAGATGCTTTTCACATAAGTGGCATGACTATCCACTCAGCATTTCGTATCCCTGCTAGTAAAGGCTACTCCATCAAACCATTAGATAGTGACACACTTAACACCTTGCGAACCATATACAGAGATCTCGCTGTTGTAATGATTGACGAAGTTTCAATGCTTGGAAACAACATGCTGATGCTAATCAATCACAGGCTTCAACAAATTAAAGGTTTAACTTTATTTTTTGGTGGTGTTCACATGATTCTGATTGGCGACCTGTTTCAATTGAAGCCTGTTATGGATGCATGGATTTTTGAAAAATTGAAAAACAACTTTGGTCCTCTTGCAACAAATTTGTGGGAGGAATTATTTGCAATGCATGAACTTGATGAAATCATGAGACAAAAAGATGAGAAGGAGTTTGCAGAGATTTTGAATAGGTTACGTGAAGGAAAGTATCAACAAAGCGATATCGAAGTTCTTAAAGCGCGTGAAATCAAAACGACAAATCCAAATTATCCAAAGAATGCTATTTACCTTTTCAGCACAAGTGCCAGCGTGGATTCATTTAACAAAGAAGCATTCCAATTATCACCTAGTATAAAAATTGTCACAACAGCTTTGGATGCTGTAATAGGAGATGATACTAAATCTGTAAAAGAGCAACTAGTTTCTAGGTTGCCAAATGATGCCTCAAAAACGGCTGGTTTGCAAAAGAAACTAGGTATAGCTGTTGGAATGACGTATGATCTATGTGCAAATCTTGATGTTAATGATGGATTAGCCAATGGTTCAAGTTGTTGTATTAAATTCATAAAAGGAAACAACAAAATACAAATAGACCAAGTATTGTTTGGGTAAAATTCTAAGACCACAACGTAGGTTCTGAATGGCGTGCTAAATACAGACACTTATATCATATTGGTATTGATCTTTCTTGGACACCCATTTTTTGATATCAAAAGAAACTTCGTTTACTTCAGAAAGACATTTCTGAGAATTCAATTCCCACTTCGCCAATCTGGAGCCAAAACCATACATAAATCACAAGGTGACACTTTGAATGAAGTTGTTATTGACATGCCTGTTACACGAATCTTTTCTCATGCACACTACGTTGCCATTAGCAGAGCAAAAACACTACAGGGTCTCAATATTTTGAATCTAAATGAAACAAAGATATCAGTGTCTGAAAAAGTAAAACAAGAATTGACTAGGTTACGAAATGAACAAGTTCTTACTTTGTGTTATGTTCCACTATATCAAATTCAAGACACTCTGGCTAAACTTGTATTTCTGAATACTCGATCTTTGAAAAGTCATAAAGATGACCTTATCCAGGAACCAAATGTTCAAGATGCAAACATTGTTTGTCTTGTTGAAACATGGCTTACTGTTAAAGATGAAATGCATACTTTGAATGTACCAGGATAACAGCTATTCAGAGCAGACAGGTACCAAAGTGGGACCACACGGCCTCACCGGGGTATTGCATTGTATTTTAAAGAAGGTTTCCCTGTTGTTCAAAACAAAACACTCATTCAACAAGATTTTGAAATTATTCTGAAAGAGAAGAATAATTGTTGTTACATTGTATAGATCTCCCTCATGTCCAATAAGTTCCTTGAGAAAACGCTTCAGTCAGTGCCTTCATTGAAGAACAAGTTGTTTTAAGCAAGTTGTTCAGAAAGCGACTCATGATTCAGGATCGCTTATGATCATGTTTACTCAAACATTGAATCCATCAAAAATGAAGTGATAGAGCGTGCTTGGTCAGATCAAGCCTTAGTTTATTCTGCAATAGCTCATTAAAGAGTCATTCATCACAGATCGCATCTAGAAAATTGACAATAAACAGCTTATGACTTTAAAAAACAACAATATCAGTTTAATTTGGTAATACTCTATTGTTCAACCCACCAGTGTAAAATTATTCCTACTTACTGCATAATGCAGTCAGTAGGAATAAGGCGGTTTATGTCAGAAATGGGTTGACCGCCACTTTTCAGTAAATGTGTAATCAAACTTGGTAAAGACACCTATTAAGAGACCACCTACTGCAATATATTGATCACCATTTCATTTCGCAATTGTATTGTTTTAAATTAGAACACTCCTGTATTAAGAGACCACGTATGTTAATAATATTACTCTTTCATTGAGAGATCTCTTCATAAACTTGGTCTCTGAACACAGGTTTCACTGTACATTAATTGTTACCTGACCACATCAATATATTTGTTATTAAGAACTTTTGTGTATTAAGAAGATTTTGTTTCAGTTATTACAGTTCGGTATTCATATATTTTTCTTATGCCGCCATCACCAAATGGTGACGATGCATATAGCATTACACGTGAGGATGCATATAGCATTACACATGTCCATCCTTCTGTTCGTCCTGAAAAGTTTGTGTGTTTATCTCCTCTCACAGTTTCAACCGATTGTTTCGGAACTTTACAGGATGCTTACCTATCAAGACATGCATATCAGTTTGCCAACGAAACCAACCTTGTGTTAGCAAAGTTAAGGCACCTTTTTCTTAAGATTTGATGTTCTGTGCGGATGTTTTTACTGGGAGCATCCATGTCCTATGGACACATTCCTAATTTAAACTGTATCCTGCATAATTGGATTTATATGTTTGTGATCCTAGAAATGAGGATTATCGTTATAAAGATCATTATTGTATTACACTTTTTTAGTCCTCCACCGGTCCGGTGGGGACTATAGGTTTGCACACTGTCCGTCCGTCCGTCCGTTCTTCCGAAATGCTTGTCCGGGCCATATTTTCAATTTTCGATACGCCTTGCACAACAGGTTAGAGTTTCCCCATTATGTGACAAAAGAAGTCGGTAGTGACATCACAGACATTTCCGCACCCACTGACCTCGATCGGCGGTTCACCTCATAAGACGCTGCTGTCAATCCATTTTGACACGGCTAGGGAACAATGTGTGTAACTACCTACATGAGCTGTATAAAATGTATATAATACTCGACTTACTAGTATTTTTTGTGTACACAGCCAGATAAAATGTCAAAATCGAAAGATGGTAAGGTCAGAGAAGGCTCAGATTAATAAAACAGGTGACCGAAAGTTGTGGATTATTTTCCCGGGGTACTTTAATCAGGACTCTCGTCCTGCCTAAATTAATGTTGCAAAAGCTCATAGTTCCTAAGATCTAAATTTGTGCATTTTCATAATCCAAAAAGCTTGACAGTTGCGGTATTTTTTCACTGAGAAATAAGTTATATCCCATTGAGTACCATTTATTCAATATCTATCGAGGCACACCGCTCCAACACTGCATATACATATAACAACTGATGACCTTATGTCCCTCTCATGTAACACATTTTTGTCGCGTCCTTAATTACAGCCCAGTTTCCACAAAGTGAAATGGGGGATATATTGTTGCCCGTAATGTCGCGTTACGTAAAATATTTTTGTCATGTCGCGTCCCATAACTACCATTTCTCAAACAGTTTTGATGGGTTGTTCCCAAACTTCATATACATATAACAACTGATGACCTTATGTCCCTCTACATCACCCATTGTTGATTGACTAATTTATTACCGAATTATGACCCTGTGACTTTGTTTAAGCGAGGGTATTCATGACCTTCAGTGATAGTTCTCGTTTTATCTTACATATTCTGCTGTAGGGTTAAATATATATTTTCAGGGGAACATCATCAGTAATTAATAATATGCCAAATAAGATTGTTTTGAACTTTTCTAATAATACGTGGTAACAATTTGTAAATATGGAAGTTTTGCAGAAAAACTGAAATAAATCAATGAGTTTAAAGACAGTCAAGATTATCGTGTGTCACTTTAAATACATGAGCTGTTATAAAAAACATTATGATTAATATAACGATAAAAGATGATTCATTAGATGAATAACAGACTTTGTGTACTAGGTAGTATTATAAGTATTATTTGTTAACTTGTTCATATGTTACCTTTACTTGTATTATCATTTTGCTATATATGACACCAAGTTTGGCGAAGATGACGTGAAAGACTGTAATACGAAACTAGCGATATGGTCACATTTCAAGCACCTGGTCTGTGAACACTTGATTACAATTGCATGCACTTTTAATAGACAACAAGGATTCTTCACATTACCGAACATTAAAACAGTGGTAATAATATATCGTTTTAGATGGTACCAGAAAGACAAGAAGAACATAGTTTTACAACATCTTTGTCACATAAGCTTTCTTTCAGAGAACAGTTTTGCCATTAAATAAAAATGAGTAAAAAGGTCCAATAGAAGCCACAGCACCCAAACACATTTATAATGACACCATACACTTGCACTGTACTAAAGAGCAAATTAAATATTGAGTGAAAAAGGCAATACATAACACAAATAGTGGTGAAGACGGTCATCGACATGGAACGGTCAGCAGCCAGATAACAGCTTCGACATAACAGCTTTGCCGTTACATTACATTTCTCAGCATAAGAGCTTGGAGATAACAGCTTTGGTTTTTCATGACATTTCTCAACAAGAACAGCTTTGCCAAACTCAATATTGGTTCTGTATTTAGCTTATAGCTCAGCAAGGTTGATGAACATATAATGATCGGACATATCCTAAACTGCAACAGGCAATATGAGGATGTGAACATTTAAGACGTCTATCCACAAACAGAATAGCTTCACTTCAGTCAGTTTCAGAACTGTGGTAGTTGTTTACACATGAAGATAGAATTTACTCCGAGCTATGAAAGGAAATATTAATGTTTTGTTCCAAGCATTACTCAAGCATCATCGGTAGCGCATACAACTTCAAGTGTGATAATTGTAAGCTTGCAAAGTTAACACAAGAACAATTATGCTGTAATACATGTACCTATTGGTTTTGAATTTCATGCATTTATACAGCATGATTTATTTCAAATTGGAACAGACTATCCTGCAGCATGTCCATATTAAAAAAATCATTCTGCAAACACAACTGAATTCATATATGTGCTTGAAGACCATATATAACGTCAACTCGTCATGAAAGAAAACGACTAGTGTTGTGTTCCAGTATAAGTGAAGAAGTGTCATAATTGAAAGTGCATAATAATTATATCTTCCAAGTGTGACCATTCCAGGATCGCAAAACTTATTCTGTGCCATAAACACTTACAGAAATAACCTCAACCAAAACTATAGAGAACTGGACATGATTACTGGAGATCCAACATTACAGTTTTTACCATCGATTCCATGTTTGGGATATAGACAAGAAAAAACATATATAACGTCAACTCATCATGAAAGAAAACGTCTAGTGTTGTGTTCCAGTATAAGTGAAGAAGTGTCATAATTGAAAGTGCATAATAATTATATCTTCCCAGTGTGACCATTCCAGGATCGCAAAACTTATTCTGTGCCATAAACGCTTACAGAAATAACCTCAACCACAACTATAGAGAACTGGACATGATTACTGGAGATCCAACATTACAGTTTTTACCATCAATTCCATGTTTGGGATATAGACAAAAAAACATCAGTTTACATAAAAATGGCACAGTTCAATCGATGAAATCTCAGACATTTTTATTTTATCGTGTACACTTGAATAATCCCCGTGGTGTGCTTCATGGAGTAGAATACAACCAATGCAATGTCAGAAACACTGACTGTCACATGCAAAGACATTAGGACTAGCACCCCTCTCTCCCCCATTCATATTCATTTTGTCATTTTTTATCATGCTCATTCAAGGCCTTTATCATGACACCGCATTTGCAAACATGGAAAGGTGGCTCGATCATAAATGGAGTGTCTACTACAGAACTTGCATCAACTCTGCAGTTCTGCACGTAAAAAGGATCTAGGCCCATTCTACATATTTCATCTTGATGTAAATGGAGGATGAGCCTGGCATGTTCATTCCTGTTAGGCGCCACATAACATTTCATGTGTTGGTGTGCAGTAAAAATCCATTTCAGTTCAATTCCGTTTTGTCCATGTACACTTGAATAGAAACATCGTCATCGCGTCATTTATAATACTTACTGGTTATTCATTATTTTTTTAATCATATTTATTTTTTAAATTGAAGTTGTGCAGGTCTAAACCAATATACATGCATGTGTTATTGATCATACTGATTCTCATTTTTTTTCATTTTGTTTTGACGACGCACAGAAGGTAATGGATAGCATGGATAGCACAATTATTAATATTATTTACCATCTGAATCCATAATGTTTCTTGCATTTCGTTTTGGCAAGGCACAGAACAAAAGAGATAAAACAATTTTTCATATCTAAAATTGTAGTTATTGATTTACCAATATGCTTCAGTTATACAAGTTGATTATGACGATTTAATCTATTCTATGAATGTAAATGGAGTGTATGCAACATACTATTGCAACTGTGCAGTTCTGCAGTTGATAAAATTCTAGGTACATTTTGGAGATATATTTTTAAATTATAAAAGGATAATGCACATCTATGTAGTGTTTACAACATAATTAGCTTGGACTCCGCATGTGTGAGTTTTCTATACGAATTTGACATGTTTTATAGATATAAAAGATAGATTTACAATGTCATTTTCTGGTGGTGCAGTGTAAAACCCAATTCTACTTGATTTATACCATTGTAACATTAATTGTGATACTATTAATTGATATTATATTACTGTTAAAATAAATTAATATACTTAGCATTGTGTGTATTGCTCTTTGTTAAAGCCAATATATTATGCTATTCTTTCTCATATTTTTTCTTTATGTTAAATGTTACAAACATAGTACAACACTAACATATTGAGAAGAAAAGAAAAGATCCACAGTAAATTATTTCATACAAAACATTCAGAAAACTATACATTATAGTTGGACTTGCTTCATCAATATATATATAAGACCCATGTTAGCCACTAAAATGTGCACATGCCCTCTTGTGCTTTTTATCTATACTAGCCAAAGGTTAGCAGAGCTTACGGGATTGCGAGTTGTCCATCATCCGTCCATTATTGTTTACCTTAAGTTGTTAAGACGATAGCGAAGATGAAAGGCCCTTCAAGTTTCATCCGATCTTTACCAACCGTTACCAAACTAATATCAATAAAAGCTTCGACAAGTTCGAAAACCTGCCATATTGGACCATTAACATAGGAGTTATGGCCCTTCATGTACTTAAAAATCCTATGTTTGCCTCGTTAACAGGATAGAACGTTCTTTTTCATCTGATCTTAACAAACTTACCAGATTATTAATATTAAAGAAAGCTCAGACAATTAAAAAAACATCTAAATCGGATTAGTAAAACCTGAGTTATGGCCCCTGATTTAATTTAAAATGCTGTGTTTTGCCTCATTAGCACTATATGGCCTTCATCTAATTCAATTCATTTTTCATCCGATCTTTATCAAACTTTACCAGATTGTTAATATCAATGAAAGCTCAGACAAGTTTGAAAAGCAGCCACATCGTACCATATTCCACTATAATAACTATTTTAGACATAATTTCCCATTGCCAGAATGTTGAGACATTTTACCTTGTATTCATTAGGTGATAACATTTCTGTTAGACAATTTGTAGCTCACCTGAGCACAAAGTGTGCTCAAGAGTGAGCTATAATTGTGATCACTCTTCGTCTGGCGTCCGGCGTGAACTTTTAGCTTGCTTACACGATAGAGGCCACATTACTTGAGCAATCTTAACCAAACTTGCACAGATTTTATATGACTAAGATCTCAGACGAGTTTGATAATGGGCCGGATTGGACCAGTAACACCAGAGCTATTACCCCTGAATTAGGAAAAACGCAGTTTTGCATGTTAACACGAGACAGGCCACATTTCCTCAGCAATCTTAACCAAACTTACACATTTTTTTCTGGATTTTTTTTAGAATTTTTTTTTTTTAATTTTTCTTTTTAAATTAATTTTTTTTTTTAAACCTTTGTTTTTTTGGCATTTGTTTTTTTGATTTGACAAAACTTAGCAGCAAGCATTGGCATGATGTCTAGTTGTGTGTTTTTTCAGGTCCGTTGATTTTTGATGGGGCCCCTTCACATCTTTATTTTTACTATAAATTCCTTATCGGCGCTACTCCTCCTAAATATTTTGTTCGATTTCGACGAAACTTGGCAGGAAGCATCGGTAAGATGTCTAGTTCTGCAAATCGCTTTATATCAATAACATCTTGGACAAGTTTGAAAACCAGCTAGATCTTGTTAGTAACGCCATTTATTTATTGAAAAATGCTATATTGTATTTTCCTTTGTTAAATCTGTACCTACTTCATTTTTTATGGAATCTTCACCAAATTTCTTTACAAAACAATTGTTAATATCAATAAAAGCTTAAACAATGCCCCTGATCATATCCATCCATATAGTCCCCCACCACCACCCCCTTTTTATGAATCTCAATCATAGAAGACAGTGGGACAAAGTAAAAATTCCCATGCCAAATTAGACACACCAGACGTATTGCCCATGATTACGATGTGAGTGATCTACAGCAATCCTGGCCCTCTTGTTATACTTAGGTTCTATAGTAAAATAGAAATCTATGGCAGAGTTAAAAGATGATAATTTTCATTATTCTATTTTCAAAGATAAATTTAATCAAACTGTATAACATAAATAATCTCTTTAACCAGCTTAATTTTAACAATAAACTTGGTTGAACATCTGGGATAAAGACCGACTTTATCACCTACCAGACTTCACAGGTCAATATTTCAATGATATAGTAGTCACGAGACAAACAATTAAATCGCGTCAAACGTTCTTAGCTTATTAATGTTATGTGTATTGATATATACATATGATTGAATCATACCAGGAAGCACGCTTTAGGAACATTGCAAGTTTGTTACAATTAAAATTTCATTTAAATCACTGTTGAGTTTGTCTTCGTGACGTATATTTAACTATCAAAGATACAGAAACGTTATGGCCCTTTGAATGTTATACTACACAAATTTTGTCCACTAAACTGCTTACTGTAACGAAATTATATATAAAGCAATCCGCTAAATGAAATATTAGTAGTTTTATGATAACTTTAATTTTGAATGCAAAAGCGTTTTGATAGCAATTAGCAACGACAGTCTATTCTATTCTATTTTGTTCACTAAAAAATAACCCTAAAGGACCGTAACACAGTCTAAAGCTGCGACTACAGCACAAATGTATTCATGCGCATCAGCAAATAATTAAGAATTTCAACGACTTCTTTGTGTCATTAAAACTGGAAAACAAACAATATGATTCTCCTACGATTAATGACAGGAAATGTGTACACAAACTATTTTACATGCAAATTAGATTACTGCAGAAACTCAGGAACTATTTTTACTCGTCCACTGCAGAACTCTGCGTAAATAGTCTATTCTCCCGCGATAAAGTCAACATGTCGGCAAAAAGAAAGTTTATTGAAAACGAAGTTACGGGGTACGTGCAGGAAGTATCCCCGGTTAAAACATCTACCAAAAACAACCGGTATTTCACAGCCGTGTTCCAAACTTCAAAGACAGAACACCAGAGAGATTGGTATGTTTTACACCCGAGAAACACACCATCTTCGTTCGGGAGTCAGAGATGAACAGTCCAGTTCGATTGACAGATGCCAACCTTCAGCCATGCCGAGATGGCAAGGTGGAAATGTCTGAATCTGAATCTGTTACGATGTAGGGCCTGTTACGGCATAAACACATCGGAAGAGAGGCTGTTGCTGTTAGTAGCAGTTTAAGAGAGCAGATTTGAAGCTCTCCAATGATGGCGTGCAAACGAAACTGTCTTCAAGATGGTTCCAATCAATAATTGTCTTTGGAAAGAATGAGTTTTTATATTGTTCGTTCTTGCACTGTATTGTTTTGAAGCACTTTGAATTATTTAGCACCTGATTGTCTATAATGTTATTAACTTGAAAGTCACTGAAAGCTTTTGCTTTAATACGGCGTTTAGGTCTTTCAGGCACCAGCCCCTCGACCACCTTGTAGAAGAAGACGAGTCGATTCATCTTCCTTCTGTCTCGGAGCGACGGAAGCTTCAGGTCGGACAGCATTCGTGTGACGCATCCCTCCTCGCGTGACTTGTAGTCTCCGGAGACAAACCTAGCAGCTTGGCGTTGGACCCTTTCCAATCTGTTTATGTCCTTCTTATAATAGGGATCCCAGACGGTGGCGCTATATTCCAGCGTCGATCGCACCAGTGCCAGGTATGCTGATCTTTTGCATGACTTAGGGCAGTGTTTTAGGTTGCGCTTCATGAACCAGAGTGATGAGTTGGCCTTCTTGATGGTCTTTGTTATGTGCGCATCCCATTTCAGGTCTTCCGATATGGTTACTCCGAGGTAGGGCTTTCTTTAACTTGTTGGAGGATCTGATTATTTAGGGAGTAGAAGTTAGAAGATTTCGAGTAAATGCTCATGATGTAACACTTCTTGGCATTAAACTGCATGCCCCAGTTGTGAGCCCAATCTTCTAACGCCTTCACAAGTATTCTTGGAGTATAAAATGGTCCTTTCTGGTTGCTATGACCCTGTAGAGGAGGCAGTGATCCGCGAATAAACGCGCCTGTGACTTAACGGAATCAGGGAGATCGTTAATGTAACACAGAAGAGTAGAGGCCCCATGACTGTACCATGAGAGACACCAGAGTCTACTGTGACTGGGTCCGAGTACTCGCCTTCTACTAAGACTTGCATATGCCGCTGGGTCAGGAAATTCCAAATCCAGGTGTTTCGGGGTTCGTCTACGCCATAACTCTTTATCTTGGCCAGAAGCTTCTCGTGAGGGACTGTATCGAAGACCTTCGAAAAGTCTAGGATAATATCTGTTTGGCTGCCAGCGTCATGTTTCTTCAGTAAGTCATGTACGGTTGCAAGAAGTTGGGTTTCACAGGAGTACCCAGATCTGAAGCCATGCTGAAGGGAGGTAAGTATGTTGCTGTTTTCGAGTGTGTGAGGATATGTCTGCAGATAATGTGTTCAAGCAGCTTGCATGAAACACAGGTAAGTGATACAGGTCGATAGTTCTCAGGGAGGTGTACGTTCCCTTTTTTGAATACAGGAGCGATGAACGCGTTTTGCCAGTCTTTTGGGAGCTGACCCGAGTTGATGGATGTTTGGAAAATCATGCGTAGCCCAGGAGCCAGTTGTGTAGCACAGTTCTTCAAGATGTTGTTAGAAATCTGTTCTGGACCGATAGCTTTGCTCGTATTGATGCTCTGTAAAGGTTTTGCAACGCCCTTAGATGTTATGACCAGTAGTGGAATAATTGGAGTAGGTTGACGGTTGATTATGGGTATAGTGTAGGATGTGTCGCGTAACAAACTAAGGTCATTGTGACCTTGACCTGTGATCTATGTCATGGAAAATCCTTAATGTCCTGACTGTATTTTCAATACTATAACACTTAGAGATACCAAACTTGGAATGTGGATACATCTTGAGATTACGGTGTGTATTTTCAATGCTATAACACTTAGAGGCACCAAACTTGGTATGTGAATACATCTTGGGATAGCGGTGTGTCGCGTACCAAAATAAGGTCATTATGACCTTGACATTGATCTTTGACCTGGAAAATGTTTGTCTCGGCCGGTGGGGGACTTTTATCTGCATGTATGTTTAAATTTGCCACAAAAAGTCAGGTTTATCGAAAGTCTCGTTGTGAGTTTTGTCTATTTTGGTACTTTTTGGCATACATTTTTCTGTCACAAGTTCAATTGTTATTATACCACCACTCTCACAAACTGAAGTGGGGGCTATATAGGAATCATGTTGTCCGTAATGTCCAGTCGCATCACACAACACGTTCTTGTCCTGTCGCGTTGCATCCCGTAACTTAATATTTAATTTTTCCATGTCTCTTCACTTTCCAGTGGGTTGTCCCAAACTTCATATAACACCGGATAACCTTATATCTGTCTAAATCACCCATCATTGATTGCCTAATTTATTACAGAGTTGTGGCCCTTTGACTTAAAATTGTCCACTCTAATATTGTATAATGATCTGTTAACACCTTCTTTCTCAAACATTTTCAAATTGATTATTCCCAAACTTCATGTACACAGAACTGTTGACCTTGTGTCTCTGTACATCACTCATCATTGATTGCTTAATTTTACAGAATTATCGCCTTTTGTTTGACGTAAAGAAATTCACTCTGATATTGTATAATATAACCTGATAATATTTTTTCTGAAACATTTTTGAATTTTTCCCAAACTTCATATACAGATAATAACTAATTACCTTATATCCGTCTACATCACACATTGTTCATGCCTAATGTATTACAGAATTATGGGGCTTTATTTCACTTGCACATTTCCACTCTATAATGAAGTTAAACTTTTTGCGGACATACAGTTCGCACGTATCATGTGTCTGCATGTAACAACGGGTTTTCTGCAATTTTCTTTACAGAATTATGGACCTTTGTTTTACTTAGAATTGCTTTCACATTAAAACATTAACAGATATCTTCAGATATATATTTCTCTTGATTTTGCCCATCCTCATTGGGTATAGCAAAAAAGCGGGAGTATTCATCACCTTCAGTGATAATTATATTTCTCATTTTAAGTCATGTTCGACTTGGTCACGCGTTATCATTTGCATCCAAGATTTTGTGACAAGATTTGTCTATTTTAGTTTGTTTTCTGTTTTAGTTCTTTCTTGCATAATTTTTATGATGCATACTTTTTATGATTTAAACAAGTACTTACATTTTTACTTTTTCAGAACATATGTTTGAATTTGCCACTAGTCAGTTGTATCGAAAGTCTCGTTGCCAGTTTTCTCTATTTTGAAGCTTTTTGAATCCTGACTGGCACACATTTTCCTCTCACATGACTGTTTCATTTTTATTCTCATTTTATTCAATGTTCAACATGCTCACAAGTTCATTATTTCTATAACCCTCTTCATGTTCATCTTTCGTTTTTTAGATCACCTGAGCCGAAGGCTCAAGGTGATCTATTGGGATCACTCTTCGTCCGTCGTCCGTCGTCTGTCCGTCCGTCCGTCGTTAACTTTTGCTTCAAACGACTTCTTCTCAGAAACCGCATGGCCAATTTTGACCAAACTTCACATGGATGATTCTTAGATGAATGCTTTGTAGATTTGTTAAAATTAGGTCAGTGCAACATCCAAGATGGCCGCCATTACCATATATAATCGAAACCTTAAAAAATCTTCTTCTCAAGAACTGCTGGACAGATTTCGACAGTTTTTCTTTTAAAGTGATCGTCAATGCCTAGACTATTAAGTTTGTTCAAATGAAGTCCCCGGGTCAAAACTGGCCGTGTCCCGGGTGTTCAAAGTTTGTATATTGAGATTTTGCATGTTTTTCATAGACTTGTATAGGAAAAAGTCTGCTTCTCTGAAACCACAAAGCACAGAGCTCTCATGTATTACATGTAGCATCAGCTTATGGTCCTCTAGTAAATTTGTTCAAATGGTGACACTGGGGTCAAATTTGGCCCCGCCCCGGAGGTCACAATTATAAATAGACATATAGGAAAAACATCAAAATAATCTTCTTCTCTGAAACTACAGGAGCCAGAGGTTTAATATTTTGCATTTACTATCACCTTATGGTCCTTCACAAAGTTTGTTCAAATGGTTACCCTGGGGTCACATTTGGCCCCGCCCCAGGGGTCACATATTTTACATAGACTCGTATAGGGAAAAACTTAACAAATCTTCTGCTCTGAAACTACAAGAGCCAGAGGTTTAATATTTTGCCATTTACTATCAGCTTATGGTCCTGCACCAAGTTTGTTCAAATGCTGACCCTGGGGTCATATTTGGCCTGCCCCAAGGGTCACATGTTTTACATAGACTTGTATAGGGAAAAACTTAAAAAGTCATCTTCTCTCAACTACAGGAGCCAGAGGTTTAATATTTTGCATTTACTATAAGTTTATGGTCGTCTACCACGCTTGTTTCAATGGTGGTCCTGGGGTCACATTTGGCCCCACCCTAGAGGTCACATGTTTTACAAAGACTTACATAGGGACATTTGTTAAAAAATCGTCTTCTCAGAAACAGCTTTGCCAATTTTGACCAAATTTCACATGGATGATCCTTAGATGAATGGTTTTTTAAATTTGCTTAAAAAAGTTAAAGGTGACATCCAAGATGGCCACCGTAGAAAAATCTTTGAATTACTTCTTGTACACTGGGAAGCTAGGGATGTGGGTTCAAATCCCACTGGATTTTTTTTCTTTTGTTAAGTTTTCTAAAGTTTGTATATATAGATTGTGCATCTTAAAAAAACTTCTTTTAAATTGTTAGCATGGAGTTGTGGGTTTAAATTTCGATTAAGGGTGTTGTTGTGTTTTGCACTTGTAAAAATGTATTGAAAGGAATTTAATGATGAAACCCTTTGATATAAGAGCCGTTTTAGCTTGTAGAGCATCCACAGGTCCTCTTGTTCTCTTGTTCTTTATTATTATTAATGACGGCTAACCCCTGGTCTGTAAAGTTTGCTCATTTGAAGTCCCTGGGTCAAAGATATCTGAAACCCCTGGGTCAAAGTTTGTATGTAGAGATTTTGTATGTTTTTAAATAGACTTACATAAGGGAAGACTTAAAAACATCTTCAATCAGCATTTGCTAGAGGACACTTTTTCATCATTGCAAAGATCCTCAGGTGATCGATTTAGGGCCATTTTGGCCCTCTTTTTTATCATGCTCATTCAAGATCTTCTTCATATGCAAATGTGGAAACGTAGCTCCATCATAAATAGAGAGTCTACAATAGAATTTGCAGCAACTCTGCAGGTTAGAAGGTTCTAGGCGCATTCTCCATATTTTATCTCGATGTACATGGAGAATGAGCCCGGCATTTTCATTCCTGTTAGGCGCCATATAACCTTTCATGTGGTGGTCCACCCTTAAAAATTCAATTCAATTTCAGTATTTCCATTTTCATCCATGTTAAACTTGGTCAAATGTTATAATTAGAATCCAAAAGTTTCATGGCAAGTTTTGTCAATTTTACTCTTTTTCTTTTGTTTTAGTTCATTTTTTTGTTGCATTGATTTAAACAAGTAATTACATTTATATCTACATCTTAATCCATGCTCTACTTGGCTGCACATTGTCAGTTTTATTTTAAATCTTATGTTACCTTTTCTTCTATTTTACTTCATTTTTGAGTTGCCTGCAAACCGTGACAGCCACTTAGGGATCAGTTTGTCATACATTGTCCATCACACTTGAACCTGCAACTTAACCTTGCTCATAACTTGACAAGTATTTGACCCATGTTCATAAAACTTCACACACACCTTCGATCACATTTTTGCCCCGTGTGGTTTCCGGGGGCCCCCGTTTGGTCATGGGGCAAAGAATAGGGCCACTGCAGATCCCTTTGAGGGGTAGGCAGAGGGGTAGAATTCCCCTAAATTGATGTTTTTTTCATCATTTTTGTTCATGTTCATTAAAGGTCTTCATCATGATCCCTGCATTGTTTCAGGTGCTATCTCGCTCGCATCAAAAGAGCAGTGGCAGAAAAACAATAACGTGGCTCCAGCGTAAATGGAGGTTCTACGATAGAATTTGCAGCAACTCTGCAGTTCAGGGTGAGAAGATTCTAGGCCCATTTTCCATATTTTATCTGGATGTACATGGAAGATGGGCCTGGCATGTTCATGCCTGTTAGGCGCCATATAACCTTTTCATGTGTTGGTGCGCCTTAAAACCCCAATTCAATTCAATTCGATCACATTTTTAATTCACTTGCATTTAGTCAAACTTATGCCAAAAAATGTAACCTGCAACCTAACAAACTCATAACTGGCCATAACTTTAAAACCATTTTACCGATGTTCATCAAACTTCAAACAGCTCACGAAATGGTATTTGACATTCCCGCTCACTGACTTTAATTTTGGCACAGTTACGTCCTTTACTATAAACTTGAAACTGCAACCAAACCAAGTTCACAACAGACCACACAAGTATTCCCCGGAACACCATTCTAGTTCCTTACATATACTTTAAACCAACAGTTTTGTTTTAATTACTTTGTATTTCTTAATGCATGCCTGAATTAGTCTTAAAATTGACCTGTTAGGAATTTTCTTCATTTTGATGCACTTTGTATCCTTACAAGACATACATAACTTTCTCAACTACTTCTGTTTCTATCTACATCTTAATCCATGTTGTCAGAACTTGAATGCTTGTTGGTTCCATCTGAAATCTCATGGCAAGTCTTTTTCGTTTTTTGTTGCATATGTCCCCTTGTAGCTGCCAGGGTAGAATACAACCACTGCAACACCCGCTACAGGAAGAGGATAAAACCCACTCCTATCCCCATTGATCTTCATCTTATCATTTTTTGATCATGCTCATTCAAAGTCCTCATTTTGGAGCGGTAGGCTCAGCGGTAGAATCCCCCCAAATTCATGTTCATTTTATCATTTTTTGTTCAAGTTCATTAAGGTCTTCATCATGATCCCTGCATTTTTTTCAGGTGCCATCTCGCTCACATCAAAAGAGATGTGGCAGAAAAACAATAAAAGTGACTCCAGCGTAAATGCAGTTTCTACGATAGAATTTGCAGCAACTCTGCAGTTCAGGATGAGAAGGTTCTAGGCCCATTTTCCATATTTTATCTCGATATACATGGAGGATGAGCCTGGCATATCCATGCCTGTTAGGCGCCATATAACCTTTCATGTGTTGGTGCGCCTTAAAACCCAATTCAATTCAATTCATTATGACACTAATTGTGAAAATGTGGCTCCATCGTAAATATAGTGTCTACTATAGTCATTTCAGTCAACTCTGCAGGTTAGACGGTTCTAGGCCCATTCTCTATATCTTATCTTGATGTAAATGGAGGACGAGCCTCGCATATTCATCCCTGTTTGGCGCCATATAACCTTTCATGTGTTGGTGCGCCATAAAACCCAATACAATTCATGTACATCAATTTTTAATTACTACTCAATTTCTTCATCTTTCGTCGCTTTTTGCGCACAATATTACCCATTTATGTGTCGACATGCCGTAAAACACCATTCATTCATTCCAATACAATTCAGTTGATTTGTTGCATATGATAACTATGACCTGAACTTGGATCACAAATAATAATTGAAAAACACCCTATGTCATCCACATGTTACCAGATAGTTCACATCATAAACCAATACTCTACTATCTCTTTAAACTACAGGTAGAAACACCCATGCTAAACATTATTTTTTCAGTATGACATCCAGTTTCATCATTATCTATTTGGCTCAACTGTTACATTCATCACTTCATCCATTTATCTTGACCCATTCCTTCCATCATCTCACTTGCTCATTTCACTTGCGCTTTCCCCATTTTTTCTTCCATTTAGAAGATACATCAGTTAATTTGTTCATCTTCCCAAATCTGACGAAGCAATCAAAGCAATGAACAATATCTTTATGCTTCATTTCATCGCATTCTTAACATGCAAGCTACTGATCAAGATATCTTTACTCTCTATTTTCCCCATTAAAATGTTAAGTTTTAAAACCTGCCATGAGACCTTCTGCTTTGTTTTCAGAATGTTAGACTTTTGAATAAAACATAAAACATAATTAAAACATCTCTGAATGTTTGTTTTTAGCTCTACTGACAGAACGCCCACAGTTAAACCTCTGATCTACTAATATGTACATGTACACTTCTGAATAAAAAATAAAGAGTAATTAAAACATTTCTAACTAAAGCATTTCTGTGTTTGGTTTTAGCTCTACTGACAAAAGCCACACAGCTTAAGCTCTGATCTACTAGCCAAAGGCCAGGAGGAGCTTATGGGATGGCGAGTTGTCTCAATCCATTCATGCATCATTTAATTTCTTTTTACCCGTTACTAACAACATAGATGCAACCATTGTGTATTGATCTTTTAGACTTGAGCAAATCTAGCTCCACATTATTAAAATAAGTAAAAGCTCGTACATTAAAAGTTCAAAAAGTTCGAAAAACAGCCAGATCGGACCAGTAACAGCGAAGTTATGGCCCTTAAGACAATAAGGCCTTCATTTTTCATCCGATCTTTACCAAACTTTACCAGATTGTTAATGTCAATGAAAGTTCGGACAACTTCAAAAACCCACCAGATCGGACCAGTAACAGCGGATTTATGGCCCTTGATTTCGTTAAAAATGCTATATTTTGCCTCAGTACGATAGGGCCTTCATTTTTCATCTGATCTTTACCTGATTTTTAGCTCTACTGATCAGAAGAGCTTATACCATGGCGCGGTGTCCGTCCGTCAACCTTTTTTTGTAGCGACTACTCATCTGAAACTACTGAATGGATTTTCATGAAACTTGCCCATGAAGTCTAGTTCGTCCTAGCAAAAATTCATGTTGATGTGAAATCAAAGATGAACGCCAAATCTAAAAATAGATTTTTAAAAAACTAAGTTTGTAGCGACTACTTCTTGAAAACTATAAGTGATATTGATATGGAACTTTTTCTAAAATGATCAGCATGACATAATGTTGATCCTTGTCGAAAATCGTTTTGATTCAACGTTAAACATGGCTGCCATCTTTGTTTACATAGAGTTATTTAGTAAAAACGTGCGACTATTCCTCTGAAACTACTCGACAGATTTCCATGAAAGGTCACAGGAATGTTGCTCTTGATGTCTAAATGATCCTAGCAACATTTCAGATTGGTCGGAAATCCAAATTGGCCGTCACAGCTAAAAATATATTTTCAAAAAACAAGTTTGTAGCGAGTACTTCTTGAAAACTATAAGTGATATTGATATGGGACATTTTCTAAAATGATCAGTATGGAATGATGTTGATCTTCGTCGAAAATTATTTTGATGCGACGTTAAATATGGCCGCCAGCGGCCATCTTTGTTTAGTTCCGCTTGAATGATTTTGGCAGAGTTATGTCCCTTTAAAGGTTTTAATACACAAACTTTGTCCTGACTAGTTCTTCTGAACCCATTACCGGATTTAAATGAATTTTTTTTTTGGTATCAGCACCAAGCCTAGTTGTGCACATCATCGTCGTGTTCCGGTTTACATATTTTTCGCAGAGTTGTGACCCTTTAAAGGTTTTTGATACACAAACATTTTCCGGGCTAGTTCTCCTGAACCCCTAGCTGGATTTCAACCAATTTATATTCCGGTTGAATGATTTTTGGCAGAGTTATGACCCTTTAAAGGTTTTAATAGACAAACTTTGTCCAGATTAGTCTCTTCTGAACTCCTTGCCGGATTTCAACAAATCTTGGTGGGAATGAACAGTACTTACCCTAGTTGCACCTGTCATTGCTGTGTTACACTAACTTTGTAAAGACTAGTTCTCCCGAACCTCTGGCTAGATATCAGCGAAACTTGGCAGAGATAATCAGTACCAAGCCTAGTTGCATATATCACCACCATTTTCCGGTTGAATGATATTATACATAAACGTTACCTTTAGCCAGTAGAGCGTCCACAGGCCCTCTTGGGCCTCTTGTTTATAGTAGTTTTGGTAAGTTATACACTGCTACAATTTGACTACGTGATATATGGGTTGATGTCCCGCTGTGTCGATAATTACTGTTCCATAACATTTATGTCTCTTGTAATACACAGTCAAGCCCGTGATATGTGGTCAACCTCCCGTTGTGTCGATAATTACTGTTACGCAATTAACTGTGGTGTCCGATTAGGCAGTTAATCACCATTACGTAACAACACTGATAAGATTCTGCAAATTTGCATATTAGATTTCATATACTAGTAGCACACAATTATATTTGGCCGTATTTAAGGGTATGTCGTAAAGAAAATAGGTCTGTATCCATATTGCATTGGTACAATACTATTATGCATGTTTAATATGTTTGTGAGACGATGCAACTTTTAATTGATAATGTAAACACACAATTATACAACTTGTTAGTTAAAGACCGTGGAGTTAGTTCTACTCTGCAAATGTTCATGAATATATTTATATATTATGTCAGTACGTCTATAGAGACTAGACAGCATATATATTACACGTACCCCTATTTTAGCTGATCTACCATCGTAATTAAACTGAGCAATTGAACAAAGCGACGTTATCCGTCCCACCCCTACCATACATTCAACGCCCCACCCACGCACGAACACGCACACACACGCACGAACACGCACGCACGCATATGTAGCAACGAAAGCATAAGTGTTACCCCCATCCTTCGTGCCACGTTATATGTGGGTAAATATTTTTTTTTTCAGAAGTTACACTATACACATATACTTTAGTGCCGCCTTATATGTGTATATTGGTAGATTTGGGCAACGATTTGGGTAAATATTTCCTATGTCAGAAATTACACTATATACATATACTTTCGTGCCACGTTATATGTGTAGGCAATGACTTGGGTAGATTTGGGTAAAATATTTCTTGTTTCAGAAGTTACTGTACACATACGCTTTCGTGCCACGTTATATGTGTATAGTGGAAGATTTGGGAAAGGATTTGGATAGATTTGTGTAAATATGTATTTATATAGTTACACTATACGCATATACCTTCGTACCACGTGATATGTGTAGATTTGGTAGATTTGGGCAAGGATTTGGGTAAATATCTATTGTTTCAGAAGTTGTACTATACACATATACTTTAGTGCCACGTTATATGTGTATAGTGTGTGTGTAGTGTGTGTGTGTGTGTGTGTGGGGGGGGGGGGGGGGGGGGGGGGGTGGATTTGGGTAGATTTGGGTAGATTTGGGTAAATATTTCTTGTTTCAGAAGTTACAATATACACATATACGTTCGTGCCACGTTATATGTGTATAGTGGGGGGATGTGGGCAAGGATTTGGGTAGATTTGGGTAAATATTTCTTGTTTCAGAATTTACAATATACACATATACGTTCGTGCAACGTTATATGTGTATAGTAGTGGATCTGGGCATGGATTTGGGTAGATTTGGGTAAATATTTCTTGTTTCAGATTTATGTAGATTTGGGCAAGGATTTGGGTAGAATTGGGTAGATTTGGGTTAGGATTTGGGTAGATTTGGGTAAAATATTTCTTGTTTCAGAAGTTACTGTACATATACACTTTCGTGCCACGTTATATGTGTATAGTGGTAGATTTGGGAAAGGATTTGGATAGATTTGTGTAAATATGTATTTATATAGTTACACTATACGCATATACCTTCGTACCACGTGATATGTGTAGATTTGGTAGATTTGGGCAAGGATTTGGGTAAATATTTATTGTTTCAGAAGTTGTACTATACACATATACTTTAGTGCCACGTTATATGTGTATAGTGTGTGTGTAGTGTGTGTGTGTGTGTGTGGGGGGGGGGGGGGGTGTAGATTTGGGTAGATTTGGGTAGATTTGGGTAAATATTTCTTGTTTCAGAAGTTACAATATACACATATACGTTCGTGCCACGTTATATGTGTATAGTGGGGGGGATGTGGGCAAGGATTTGGGTAGATTTGGGTAAATATGAATTTACAATATACACATATACGTTCGTGCCACGTTATATGTGTATAGTAGTGGATCTGGGCATGGATTTGGGTAGATTTGGGTAAATATTTCTTGTTTCAGATTTATGTAGATTTGGGCAAGGATTTGGGTAGAATCGGGTAGATTTGGGTTAGGATTTGGGTAGATTTGGGTAGATTTGGATATTTCGTGCCACCGCTAGCCCAAAGCCCGGGGCTAGTAAACTGTCAATCGGGCTAGTGAATTTTTGTTAATTTATTTAGTCGGGCGAAAGGAAAATGTACGGGTTTTCATTTAGTATTCATAACTTTCACATCCAGTCAAACTTCCGGTTGATAGTATGAGATAGTCAGTAGTAGACTGCTGCACAGCGTTTAAATATAAGCGACTGTAGCAGTACGCCATTATCTTTACTTGCTTGTTTTATAGGCGTAGCCATTTTCACAGTTTTATAGATATCCCGCCACCTTAATATTGAGTGAAATCCCAAAACATGTATATCTTTTTTATAGAACGTAGATCAGACGCTGCACACCACGGACCTGTGGGACATGATATACCTGTATTGGGATTTCACTCAATATTGTTTACATAATGCAGACGCGTCTCTTACATAAAGGAATTAAGGTGGCGGGATATCTATAAACTGTGAAAATGGCTACGCCTATAGGTATTATATCACTCATTATTTTCCCCATAGACACCAATGTTAAAGTGTCACATATTAATGATTTGCTGCAAATTCAGCACAAGTATAGATAATGCAGCAGTGTAACGTTCATATAGAAAACCAATGTTCCTCTTGAAAAATCACCAGAAAAATTGGGGTCACAAGACATGTAAGAAAGTTCTTGTTTGTTTACTAAACAGGTCAATGGTACAGCTGTTTTCATTGATTGACTGTTTTCATTGCTCACAAAGTGTAAGCATAGAGTCGAAATTTCGAAAATGTTCATCAGTGATCCAGTAAAACTTATTAATACGCTTCTTATACATACAACCACAAAATCGAATAGAAATGGGCAGTTTTTCCTTACTTATAATGCCCGAGCTCATCAAAAAAGGAGGGAATACTTTTTATTATAGGAACTACATTCGACTGCACCTCGGAAGCTTACATGTAAATAGTGGTGGTATACCTATAAAACAAGCAATTAAACTTTTTTTTTTTTTTTTTTTTTTTTTTTTTTTTTTTTTTTTTCAGTCACCAGTATGATGACCCATTTATTCTCCCCGTAATTTGGCATGTTGTGGGTCGGGGAGGACCATCCCACTGCACGCCTTACAAACAAACATATAAAACTTGACTTTCATATAATAAAATCTGTATAAAGCGGTAGTCTTGACATTTTTTTAACATTAAATTTTATCTGTTTTTCTATATTATATTAATTTACATGTATAACCATTTTTATTAATTAAAAAAAGCAACAAAAAAAACACAAATGAATATAGTACGTTTGTTTTACGGGGGAAAGATAGAAAAAAAATACAAATGGAAAAAAAAAAAAAGGTTTTAGTTCTTAATGCTCTCTCTACATGGCCACATCTCTCCTACCTAGCTTAATTTTTAATGTACATGTATATTTTATCCGATAGTTGTCAGATTCTTGGGCTGAATAAAACCTAAAATACCAATTTTAGGGGTGAGCTCCTCGCTTGTTTATACAACAAAATTATTTTAAAAGGTTCATGTATTTGTTCCATTTTTTTTCAAATGGTTCGAAAGCATTGTTTTGTGCTGCTATACATTCTAGAATTTTAAACGACTTTATTATCCTATTTTTGAATGCCTCTATAGACAGTTTATTTTGTAAATGTTTGGTACTGAAAATATAATATTTCATTTCAAGTAATATGTACAAGTCGGCTGGTGTTAATGTGTTACCAATGTTAAAAATAAATGATTCTTCAGTAAAATTTAAGTATATGTCATTACTGGACAACCACATTTTTAATTTATTAAGTATAGATTGCGTTTCAGGACAATACCAAAGCATATGGATTAATGTTTCCTCTTGTTGACAATCCTTGCACAGTGAACTATCAGTGATGTTGATTTTGTGTAGAAATCGTCTAGTTGGAAGTATTCTATGATTTACCCGTACTTGAAACCATTGTAATACTGTACTTGTTGAGGATTTAAAAGGAGACAGGCATATATCGTTCCATGTTTCTTCTTCTATATTATACATTTCCTCCCATTTGGGTTTTGAAGTTGGTTTACTCGGGTTTTGGTTAAGAATATTATACAGATCCCGAGATCCATTTTTACTATTAAGAAATGGATACATATTGAAAGGAAGAATTGGATTTGGTATTTTCTTTATCGATTGTGTGGGAATATTTTTCGTAATATAAGTTTTTATTGCTGCAATAATTCCGTTATATGTTAAAAAGCAAGCATTTAAATTATATAAGTTATTAAATTCCTCAACAGAATAAAAAATTCCATTTTCATCTATTAAATCATTAAGGTAGTAAATACCCTTTTCATACCAAGATTTGTAAAATACTACTTTACCTCCAACTAAGATATTATGGTTATAAAATAGTGAAGTTGTTAAACAATTGTTGGCACATATAATGCTCTTATTAAGATCTAAAATATCCATGTATGCTTTCAATACATCCTTCCAAAATAGGTTGGTCATCTTTTGTATTAATAATTCTGAATAGCCTGTGCCCAAGTTTGTTAGCTTGTTTATATTTATTATATGTGTTACTGTATTTTGCCACTGTCCACCTTTAAGAGTAAGTCTTCTAATCCAAGTTGCCTTAAGTCCATATATAAATGCTTTGAGATTGATCATTTTCAGACCACCCTCATTATATTGTTTGATTAAAATGCTTCTCTTTATTTTTGCTGGTCCCTCCCATAAGAATTCATAAAACATGTCATTGATTTTTTTAATAATTGAATCTTTTGGATTAGGCAATGAAATAAATAAATGATTAAGAATGGGTAGTAATAATGTTTTAATTACTGTTATTTTACCAATTGGTGTAAGATATCTGCGTTTCCAAAGTTTAATTAGATTCTGTATTTTTTCTATCTTATCATTGTAATTTATATCAAGTATCTTGTCAAGGTCAACATTAAAATGTATACCTAATAATTTAAACAATTAAACTTAATGGCGGACTTCTACAGTCGTTTATGTAGCAGTCTAATTCAGTAGGTAAAAATAAAGGGGTTTACTCGGACTTTATCCTCGATCTCTATATGAAAAACCAAAACACTAGACAATGATTTAAATTAAATGTATCCATATTGGTGTTGTAAAATTAGGCAGCACCAAAAGAAGGTACATAGCTGTACACAAAAAAATTAAGCTTTTAATATAATTATCACTACAAATTAGTTTTATAAAGGGCTGAAGTCAGTTGCGCTTCAACGATTAACACCAAGTTTACTCCCTACAAGAATGTGGAGGGTTTTTATTTTATCAATCACTGATTTGTCAAATTATTTTGATGATGTCATGTGAAGGTTATGAATACAAAAATTGGGTTTCGTGATACAAAAACATTTAATTCAAAGATTGTCCAGTTGTCAGAAAGTTGACTTTTTGAAACCAGATTTTATCTGAATGGTGTTTTACCTAATTTTTGGCACTTGTTATTGTTGGGCCATATATGACGGTCGATTTTTTTTGTCGTATAGACAAACCACCATATCTTTCCTGGATAGAACCAGTACAGTACTGTAACATTATATCTCCCGTCGCCCATAAGGCTAAGTAAGAATCGACACTTTCTCACGTGACAAGTCAAGCTCCCAGTGGGAGGCAATAAAGGTTTAGCCGTTCTTCCCACAAGTCCGCGGTTTGCAGTGGGGTCACATCACAGAACACACTCCGCAATTCCTTACTGGGTTGAACACTAACCATGCAATCAAACTAAATAACGCTAACGGTAACAGGAAGAGCGAAACATTTTATCCCCCGATATTGCACACAATTCTGATAATCACGGCAGCCTCTTTGCTGAGGAAGTTAACACAGAGAAATAAACATGATTATCCTGGATATCCCAGTTAGGAAATACACGAAGTCTTATGAAAATAAGCACATACACAAATAAACATATTTATATCAATTATATAAAATTATTTTACTGATTAAAATCAGCCGATGATTGATCGGTTATATGCTTGCTGATGAACTTTCAACCGATTGCCCATCACTTTCATCAAGTATGAAATTATTTTAAAAAACATGGATAAAGTACATAATTAAATATTAAATCAATCTAATTACCTCATGCTTGAAAAAAAAAGCAATATTGTTAAAAAATATATTTATATAATGAGCATAATTAGCGTGTTTTATTTGTTAATTCCAGGTTGTGTCACATTTAACAGCAGACATGAACATTTGCGAGATGGGCATTTGAGACCACAATTCAGATGCAGTTTGCACAAGGTAAATATTTTAAACGGATATAATGTGATATAATGTTAAGAGTTTGTTTTGCGTGCTAGTTCTGTTGTTCCTTATAACGTAACACTTCCATTTTGTACCTGATTCAAACATCTTGACATTCTCGCCGAATCTGTTCATTTAATGTCAAGTCTAATGTTTCTTTCGATATAAAACATGACATGTACTATTATGTGATTCCTAATTTTGCTGCATCCATATTTTTGTAAAATGGTCAAGAATGAAATTTTGAAACAAAAATCTTCAATTATAAAAAGTAACGGCAAAACAGATTTAAAAACAAATGCTTGTGATTTGTCGTTTAAGGTAATAGTAGTCTGATATGTCCATGTGTGAACGTAAAAAATATGGAATATGCATTTTTTTGCTATTTGTCGGTTTTCACGATTTCAGCGAAAATTAACCTGAAGTAAAACTTTGAAAATTATTAAATCTATAAAAACTTCTAGTTCGAAACATCAACTGCAAGCATTGTTATGATGTCCTCCTCTATAAAAAATAAGTTTCGTTACTTTCTTACAAGAAAGGAAATGAAGTTTTAGGGGCAAAACACACACATTGGCAAACAATGATGAAAACAATATAAACTTTGACCAAAATATATCTTTATATGGTATGTGATAATACAGCAACAGATTCACCTGATACTTGTTACGAAGAATCATCAGTATGACCGATACCTTATATACTGAAAGGAAAAAGAAACGCAGGGTGCTTATTTCCGCTATATATTGTATGTTTAATATGCTACTGCTAATCGAATGGTACAGGGCGACATAAGGCCTGTCCTTTTACAAAGAAGGTTTAAACAGCACTGAACACACCAATGGTTACCCCTTTAAAGTTTCATTATCGTCAGAATGCGCATTCTGCTCAAGCAGGTGAGCAAACTTAGGCTTTAAATGTTGCAATCACTTAACATTAAATACAGTACTGAACTGGCTCAATTTTTCAAAGAGGAACTTCAGCATTTATGAATTTTTTGTTACAACGTCTACTGTGATTAAAACGTCTACAACATCACAGTTGGTCCTTTCTCTAACTAACTGCAGTTTTTTTTTTTACAAAACATCTTGGGATTTCCTTGGAATATATATGGAATTAAGTGTGCAGTATATGCAATATATAGCGGAAATACGCACCCTGCGTTTCTTTTTCCTTTCAGTATATTAGGGACACTAATGTGCACAGGTGTATTTCTAGTTTCAAATATCATTACATGAAACTTACTGTGAACGCATCTCTGTATGTCTTAGTAAAAGATGCTGAGCAAACTCTGACAGCATTGCTTGGATACTGTTGGTGTTTTCTTTCAGTAAGCATGTAATATATTTCTGACAGTATCAATATTTGACTAGATTTAAAAAAAAGAAATATGGTACAGTGAAGCAATGAGCTATGATTCGCAGAGCTACAGGTAAACAAGAATCAAGTACACATTTTTTTCTCTATATTAGAGAGAGATAACAAACCAAAATAATTAAAGTGATTTATTATCTTCTTTTTAAATATAAAGTAAACTAGATAAGGTAGATTTCAACATATTATAAGACAGTAACCTGTTGTTTTGTTTACCTATTGAATGAAAGTATTTGTTTGGAATGAGTGTGTTGAAAAATAGGTTTATATTTATATTTGTGAAGTGTGCGGTGGGATGGTTCCCCGACCTACAACCCACTCATTGACGGGGAAAATAAATGGGCTTACCATTATTGGTAGCTGAAAAAAAATAAAAAAATAAAAAAATAATAAGAATCAAGTAGCAGTAGATTAATAAGCAAAATTTATTTAAATTATGATTATATACCTGTAGCTCTGTAAATGCATGTATATCAACATTTTGCAATTATGCCAGTGGTTGAATAGAAATAACTTGAAATAAATATATAAAATTTAAAATGTATACAGCAACAGAAGTTATTTTGCATCAATAAAGTGGCTTTTAAATGTCACTTTTAAACGGAAATAAACCCAATAAAAGAATACATTTTTATGCGTATATATGAGCTAATTAATTTAAAGGACACACGGCAGTCTTGACGTTTTTATCAGGCATTACAGTTAGCACCTGGAGATCATTTTGGCTTTTAATTTGCTTGCATATAAATAAATAAACTGTTGGGGTTTCTTCGTTGGCAGAGATTTAAATATATTATTGGATCAATATACTCAACATTTTGTAATATGCAATCACAACTTGCTTTCATATGGTGGCATATTTCTGCCACGAGATAGGCTAGCTAGATAATTTATCTTGCATTTTTCGCGATAATGTTACTTTTTTCTCTTTAATTTTCAACAATTGTATCTAACAAAACTTGCTGAGAGACTGCCCACTTCTGTCATCACGTTAACAAAATAGTTAAAACGATAAGAATTATATTAAGCATTTGAAATTTTGTTTTCGTAATAAAGCTGACTAATTATCATGAAAATTCACGTAACTAGCTAGTTAATCTTTTGTTTTCTTAATAACTCTGAATAGCTTTCGCGAAAATTCACATCTCGCGGCAGTTTAGATATCTAAAAATAGAATGTTTATAAATAACCTGGTCGGGGGTAAAAACCATACCGTACCCTATATCGCTATCACTGCCAAAATGATTACCATTTATATATGGTCCTACTTTTCATACGATATAAAAATATAAAGGTGATCAAATTTATATCAATTATTATAAAATATAGTATATAATATATACTAAATAATAAATAAACCAATAAAAAGTTGTACCTGACATTGTGTACAGAATACCGTAGGTTACACAACAGTTATAACTTGACAGAAAGACAGACAGATAGACAGTCACAGACAGACAGACGGACAGATCTATTTAGTTGCAGCTTTTAAGAATACGATTAAAGGCTTAGGTATATGTATCATAAATTATATAAACACTATTATACATATCATTGATCACGTTCATAGACACTATTAGCCATTATAATCTCCATGCCAGAGCACCTGCCATTTCCGATAGTTTACCTTATAGTACGGACTGTACGGTAAGGTTTTTACCCCCAACCGGATACGCGTATCGAACTATTCGTGATAACAAACTATCATGGTGGCAGAAGCGGGCATTATCGTGGCATTTAACATCATAGGTTAATGACATTTAGGTAGTTTTATCTAACAAATTTTATAAGATGTTCGTGAAAATTCATTATTATCTCGAAAGTTCATGCAAATATCGCGAAATAATCGGGATAATTATCTAGGGATCTAGTGGCAGAAATATGCCACCATAAAATACTTTCAGCTATTCTCATAATAATCATTAATGGTTGTGAAAACGCAAGTTATAAAGAAAAACTAAAGCCACCAAGATAACTGCGTGTTCCTTTAATGTTACTTCTAATCAAAATCAATCTCATTAAAATCAGATCCAAAATATTCGCTCCATTACTTTCTGCTAAATAGCGGAAAGTAGTGGAGCGAATATTTTGGATCTGATTTTAATGAGATTGAATCAAAATATGAAGAGCTTCGTTTATAAAAAAATCCATTTCTATTTATTATTCTTTATACTGCTTTAGCTTATATAAACTCCTGTGACTTTTCATTCAGATTATTATTTCAGTTATTACTCATTTTGTGTTTTGTTTACCTTTTCAGAATCACAGTTCATCATCTAATGACAGCATCTAAAGTTTGGGAGCTAACATTATTCTGCATGTAAAACTCAATATTACCAGCACTCCAGGTCTAAGCTGCGTGCTTGATACACATTTACTGAGTGCTGCCAGATTGTTATTTTAAGTAGCACAGCACGTTACATGTAATTGGAAAGACCGGACAGAATATACAACATGACAATTGTTAACAAGCTATATTTTGAGTGATGGAAGCCAGCCACAGATTAAACGTTTTTATACGGGGCAAAACACAATGTTGGAAGATTCTTTCAGTTTTAGAAGTAGAGTATTTTTAAGCCCCCGCAGGTTGGCATATAGTAGTCAGTGCGTCCGTCAGTCAGTCCGTACAATCGTGTCCGATCAATAACTCTGACATTTCTGGACGGATTTTCAAATAACTTCGCACAAGTGCTCACCACAACAAGATGACGTGTAGCCCGCAAAATCAAGGTCCATGGCTCCAAGGTAAAGGTCACACTTAGAGGTCAAGGTAATAAAGAAGTGCTTTCGTGTCCGATTAATAACTGACATTCAGGGACGGATTTTCAAAAAACTTGGCACAAGTGCTCACCACAACAAGACGACGTCTAACGTGCAATCCAGGTCCGTGGCTCCAAGGTCAAGGTCACACCGACTTAGAGGTCAAAGGTCAAAGCCACTTTAGGGGCATTTGTCACTTACAGGGACATTTCTTGTTTCTTAAATATGTTTGACTTTATTTCCATATTAAAATAATTATGCCTGCCACGAAAGTGAATCAGGCATAAATTATAATGTTACCTTTGTCCGTCCATACTCACATTCAAGTTTTACGTTCAAGTTATTAATTTTATTCACCACAACTGTCAATCCTTTATAACTTCACACATGTTTACATCTTCATGACACGAGAATGTTTATACCAAAAATAGGTCAATACTAATGACCTTCACCTAGGTTTTGCCCCTGATTTACGTTAGTTTAAACTTATTTATTTTACATCGATTGTAACGAAAGCTCTATGAACTTATTTCAATCACTCTCGATTTCTTCCTGGGTAGAACCAATACTAAGCAATGCAGATAAAGTGTCTTGCTCAGGGACACAACGCATATGGCAATGACGGGAATCGGACCCACGACTTTTGGATCATGGGTCCAACGCTCTACCACTAGACCACAGCGCTCCACATTGTGATTTGATATTGAAGCTTTTGATATAAAGTCCATTACTGAGATATGAGAACTTACTTTAAGCCATACTTTTATATACTTCATACATGGTTACATCTACATGACAGCAACAGGTTCCTACTATTAGAAGGTCAATATGAATGACCTTAAATTAATTTGTTCATGTAATCTTTCCTCACACACATCTGCCATACAGCTGTTAACCTTTGAAATAAAACTTGCATGATACACACATATATATGACAGCAACATCAGGCCATGCAATTCCATGTGTTCTCTCGTCATGCCAATTGCTTATTGGCATTGATGCAGGACGAGTAGAAATTCAAGTAGTATAGAAAGGGGTGGGGTTTCATGACAGTTTCCCAGAGCGGGCTTCAAACCCAAGCAACTGTAAAATGTGTCAGCCATGACTGTTAACTCAAGTACACCATCATTTACAAAAAATCTAAATGATAGCACAGTTGGTTCAAAAGCCCTGAAACACATTATTAATTACTTGAGCAAACCCGCTCTAGGAAACTATCGCTGAAACCCGCCTTTCTATACTACTTATCAATCCAGTTGATCATTTCAATAACATAATATTTTGCTCATACGATTCAACTAAAACATTTGCAATTGATAAAGCAAAGTCAGACGGAACCGGACAGTAGTCTTCATCATCGCTCTGCATATCGTTTTTTACCATGGAGTATTTTATTTTCCTACGCTTTGCTATTTTGTATTTTAGTTCAAGAAGCTATTCCCTATTTTTATCCAGCTCACGTTCATAATTATCCATTTCAAACAGCAATCGTCTTTGCTTATTAACTTTGCTTTTTTTGGTGTCCATATAATCATCACGTACTACTTCATATTCTATTGGAGTTGCTTGCTTGTCATTATTTTTTTTCTATGTTTATCTTTTAAATTGTTAAGTTGTTTTGCAAACCTTTTCTAATCTTTCTTGTTCCATTATATATAATACTATATATAATTATTTTTAAACCCTTATTTAATATTTTCATTATCCTTGAATGGAACCCAACTATTAAAATCCTCATTGTAACCCTTCCATTTAATCAATGCTTGTTTCTTTTTGTAATCACGTCGTATGACTTTTTCAATCCTAAATATTACTTGCTTTGCCTTTATCATTTCTAATTCATAAAAGCTTCCATCAATGTTTTGGTTGTTTAAATCTTTTAATTTGTATGTCACAGGATTTGTATATTGAATTTCATCAACAACAAATATTTCTTCAGTCCAATTTGGAGTATAACCTTTCTCAAACGTTCTTTTATATTTGCTGATTCTAACATTATCCCCTATTTTAAACTTTGGCTTAATTGATTACTTCTCATTTTTCCATACAAAAGAGTATGATAATGGACCTTTGGAAACGGCCGAAAACGACACATACGAAATATTGCAGTCTCGGTTTGATTGAGACTGTTCATGAGCGGTAGTGAAATATATGCTAGCTACCGCTCACGCCCTCTAGCCCCGGGTTGAGCAGAAATACACCATTCCTTTATTCTTTTCATCACTTGCTTCAGTCGGTGTCATTTTAATACTCCGATGTTTTGTGTTATTATACTTGTCAACCATTTCTTGTAACACGTCTAAATATGTGTTTGTATTGTTTGCTGTGAAATATTTCCACATCCTCTCTTTTAATGTTCTGTTAAATCGTTCAATTACTACAGCTTTTCCAAAATTAAACGTGTGATACATTTCGATATTATTATCAACAAGGAACTGCTTGAATATTTTATTGTAAAATTCTACTCCCTAGTCAACCCACAGCAATTTACATTGTCTTCCCATACTTATGATTTTTTGGAATGCTTTGGTAATTTCTAAACCAGTTTTATTTGGAACCGGCACAACCCAAGCAAATTTACTAAACACGTCAATAACAGTAAGCAAGTATTTAGTACCTTATTATACTTTGAAAACGATTGTATATCAACCAAGTGAGCAGACCATATTATATCAATTTAATTAACAATCACACGGCTTTGAGCGAACTTTCTTTGAATAGGCTTATGAAGTTCATCTGCTAACTTGTCAGTCCATTTCAACGCCTGTAAGTGACAATTAAATTCTTAGCGATTTTTTCCCCAGGTGATTTAGACTTACTTTTTTTTAAACCAGCAAGCATGTTTTTATCGCACATAGATTTATTACTAGGATTTTCATCATAACAATAATCATGATCTTTGCAAACAGCATCTAACTCATTTACCGGTTCTCCGCTATCAAGCGGATTACCAGGACCGCAATATTTATAACCAGAGATTGTTAACCCCTTTTTAAGGTAATAAAGGAAGTAACACTTTATGAATATCAATATTTCCACCTTGTATACTTTTAACAAACTGTGTTTAGTAATACCACAAGATGCACAAGTTGCTTTTAGCATTCTTCTACCATTTTCTCTATTCCATTGTGATACCTTATCCCTTTGTTATTAAAATCTTTACTAATATTATACCATGAGTAAGTCGAGTCCAATGCCATACTGTTTGTTCTTGGCTAATATTAATGGCCTGTCAAATACAGTTGTAAAATTACTCGGTGTATTTGAGCTATTAATTATTGACGCTTTTTCTGATGATAATACAATATTTTGTTCCATTATACATATTAGTAGATTTAAATTAATCACCTTTGTAAAACAGTTTAAAACTTGATTTTTCAAAATTGAAAACTTGTGTAGTGCCACGTTTTATTCTTGGCGAGATGACCTAATATTGAGATTCCGGAAGATATACTTCAGATGTTTCTTTTAGGATTCGTTTACCATTTTCTATTTTTGGGTGAACATGCGGCTCATCAGCACCTTTATTAAACAAACTTAACCATTCTATACCAATGTCTGTATGTGCAACAGTATATGTAAGGTCTGCTTCAACTATATAGCGCCCGGGTTTTACAATTACTACGCCGATGAGACGTTTACCACCATCGGGATGTTCTGTAGCATATTCCCCACTTGTTATAAGTGGATTGATTACAAAAGTAAACGCCTCGAGAAAAATATTACGTTTGGTTCTTTCAAATGGTTTTCGTGTCGGGTACGACGCATAACCAACGTTTTCTTTTATAATACTTATTCCGTCTATTGTAGCTTCAAGAATTAGAATCCGACTTAAATATTCTACTTTTACTTTCAACTCATCAATTATACCAAGAATTGCTGTGTGCCGACTATCAGACTTTTGATTATGCTCTTTGAGAAAAGCGATTTCGCCATCAAAAGCTTTGCTCAGCGCAGTCTCCAGCGTCTTGCTGCCAACCATTTTCTGTTTGATGTCTTCAAACTCTTTGCTGATATCGTCGACGTTGGTGTTTGTCTGCTCATTTGATATTTTAATTTGAGTTATTTCGGTAGCAAAAACAGTTCTCAATTGTTTTGAAGCATCAGCAATAGCAGTTTCTAGTCCATTGTTATTAACCATTTGTTTATTGATTTCTCTGATTCGCTCATTAATACTATCAACACCAACTTGTATTTTCTCGCTTAACTTTTTATAGAGCTCTCTATCATCTTCCAATCCATCTTCTTTCTTTTCTAACTCTTTTAAAGCATCACCCAAAAGTTCTATTTCATCTTTTTAACCGTTTTGAATTTCAATCACTTTCTCACGGTTTGTCTGTAATTGCTTCTGTATCAGATTTAGTTTATCATCAACACCTGTTGTCAAATTTTTCATCATGTCTGGAATTTTATCAATATTATAATCACGTATGATCTTTGTTATTCTTCTTTGAGTAATTGCCTTGTTGCTACATCATTTGCTTTTTCTGGATTGCCAACATTGGTAATTCTATTTTTATCCATGTTAAGATTACTTCTTAAAACATTTCCCTGGTTTTTATCCTTATGAAGATAATTAACCAAATGTTTTTGTTTTACATACATGTACTCAGACAGCACAATGCCAACATTTGTAATAATAACACTGCCAGTAGTAACTTCCTCGCCAAGATTGTTTAAAAGCCCCATTATATATATGATTAGATTAATTTCACCAATGAAGTTTCTTTTAACCAACTTTCTAGGGCGATCAAGATACAGAAAGTTGTACTGCTTGTCGGTTGCTTTTTTATACTGATCTTTGCTGACATCTTGTTCGTTGGAAAGCGTACCCAGCTCACGATTAACTGGAGTCGCAAAGAAGATGTAATGAGAACAATTCAACCGAATGTCTTTTGGAGTTTTGTAATAAGATTGAGATAAATAAATTACACAACAATTTTTGTGTCTTCCCTAGATGAAATAATTAATAATATCGTTTTGATTGCGCTCGCAAACATAATCATCAAAAATGAATATCTTCTGATTATCTGAATCTAAAGTATCCACAGGGATAACTTCATCATTTGAACATTCTAATACGTCTTCAACCGGAATTTTATTCTTTTTTGCTATCTTTTCAAGATTTTGTGATAAATGATATATAGGGTCCTATAGAAACCACATCGTCCGAACGCAATGGCATCGTAGGTACGCACTGTACTGCAAACAAGGACTTGAAACTACAATGAAAGAGACAAAAAACAACAGAAAGGGTGGTGAAGACAGGGTTACCGACTTGGAACGGTCAGTAGGCAATAAGGCCTACTGGTTAGCTTGAATCGATTTTATATGCGCACAATCATCGCTATAGACCTCATACTTCGACTGTTCCAAGTATTTAGCAAACAAGTACATCTTGTCATAGTAAACTTAAGGTTTTAATAGCATGTGAACAAATGTGTTTGTTTTGCCAGAACCTGAATTATCGCAAATTAACATTCTAAAACAACAGTCTGGCATAAATTTCCATATCTGTTTAAAATTACCGTTTTCTGTCTTCATATCATAGTTTGAAATTTCCATTATAATAATACTTAGATAATACTTGTCTTAACTTATTTTAACTCATTTTAACTTATCTTAATTTATCTTATTTTAATCTAACCTTATATTATACATGTCTTTGTTAAAATGGAAAGAATTAGCAGATAAAAAGCGAAAAGCGAGTGAGCTTGTTAAAGAATACGAGAATAAAGTTATCCGAAAAAGGATAGAAAAGGGAGCTAGCCGTGATTTATACAAGGAAGTATTTAAACCTGTAACTAGCGAAATAAAAGTCAGTCAGAACAGCTAACCGAGCAGTTAGCTTCTCTTCCGGAAATAAGTCAGCAATTAGCCACTCTTTCAGCAGCAATAGGCGAGGAAGTACAAGAACAAAAAGTGTACCAGGGAATACCTCAGTTATTTGCCGAAGAAACTCGTAAACCAACTACTTCTGATCTAGATGCTGAAATCGATAAAAAAAAGTGGCTGGTGAACATGCTTTACCCTTGCCATCGGAGGCAGCTGAAAATAAATTAAATTTAGGAAAAGTACTCGGGGATGTTAATGAGATTATCAGACAAAATGGTCGCGATATGGCTGCTCTTACTAGACAACTTAAAATTGAAAAGGATGCAACCATGAGAGAAAAACACAAACAAGTTCAGAAAGCTCTGAAAAACGAGTCAAAAGCTTTAAAATATTATAGAGAAAGAAGTGATGCAATGCTTCTGCATAGTGAAGTCTTCTCAGGGAAAGGATTACAACAAAATGAAAATTCCTACAAAGTCGACAAAGATGGCCACTATGGAGTGTTACAAATTGATTTACCTAAGCTTGTTGGTCATCACAAACTTATTGCCAAACAAGGAGAAGCAGTTGTGTTAGACCTAAAAGTAGACGATGATTTTATAGACTTGATAACAAAGCGTTACAATAATAAAAAAACGTATTCGAAGCTGTCTCGGAATGTTTTTAAGGAACTAACAAACTTGGTGGTGGACCCTTTTACAGTTCGCTACTGTGCTTTCCGCTTTAATTGTACGATGACCGGACAGGCTGTGGACCCTATGATGTCACCTACCTAAAGCCAGTTGGGACGGTGGCGTTTGATGTTTGTCTATGATCTTTCTTGTCGTGTCCTTATTGGTTTATTATCTTGTTGCTCTGGCTTCTGCCAAGTCATTGAGTACCTTCATTGTGGCTTTCTATGCTATTGGTTTTTGTATTATATTTACACGAGCATATTTGTGTTTTACTTATATTGCCTATTGATGCTGCCTTGTTGGTTAGAGATTAGATCATGGTGTGGATTTCTTTTTTTACACTGTCCTGTTTTAATGGGATGACAGTAGGGTAAGTGTGAGGTTTGGTGCACCCTAGGACAGGTTTAAACCCCCAGTGGCCTTTGTTGCCACTGAACGTTCCAAGGCGGTAGCCTTATTGTCAACCCCTTTGTGTTTGTGATGTTTGAATTTTTTATTACTTTTGCCTTCTTGTTTGTCTGTTTGCATGTTTGATTTTGTGTTTTGTGGTTGACTGTCGTCCTTGAATGCTGCTTTCCCTGTCCGATAATTTTGTCTTTCTTTATCTGATTTACCAATTCATAAAGGTTCTTCAAGTTTAAAAATATTTCAGGACGTTGTGCTGATGTTGAATATTACACTAGTCCTGATGATTTGATGGATGATCTAGAGTTAGTATGTGGAAGTATCGAATCAGGAAATAATAGCCAACAGCTAATAAATAAAGGTATTAGCATAATTGATGAATTATTAAAAATAGGTAAAATATCATCCATAGAACATGAGCAACTATTTTCTAAATATTTTAATTAAATTATTATCTAACTGTAATTATGCATGAAAACTAAAAAAGAATTAATTTATCATTTGACGCGACTTATGGCTGCATACAGACGAAGTTATAAATTGTGCGGTATTATAAACACAACATTACAGATTGGCAGCGAGATAATTAGTTGAACTGCCGTATTGGCATTGGTTTCGGCAATTCCTGTTTTTGTAGCCGCATTTGGTGCAGTCCCTCCAGTAGTTGCTGTTTTAGCAAGCAAAACAAGAATAGCAGAAAGAAAGACTTTGTTAAAAACACATCATAGAAGTTTCAAACAACTTCTATCATATGTCCAAACAACCACAGGACTAGAAAATGATGAGGAGATAATAAGAATTGTCTTTAATAAAATATTAGATAACTTCACAGAACCTCTGGAAATGTATATGAAAAAATGTAAGTTAAATGGCTATGGCATCCAGTCGTAATTCTTTTTCAACTTCAATAGATGCTTCGTAGGAGCGTCTCTACTAGTTATACTGCCGCTGCAAGCGATCGTTCAACTTGTTTCCATATCCTATCATACGTTTCTCTAGTGGATTTTGTTTTAATCGGTTTTATTTATTTTTTTATTTTTAATATTTTAAATATTTTCTGAAAAATGTATTCAAATTTGAATGAACTTTTTCGACCCTCTATTTTATCGAAAACCTTTGTAACTTTGTAAAACAAAGCTTCAAATCTTTGTCTATTTGTAGAAGACAAATCATATTCTACCAAGTATTTATCCAAATGGTACTTTCTGTGGTAAATAGTTTTCTTTCGGTTGTAGTTGTAACCTGCAATAATATTGTAACCGTTATGAACTCCACAATTAAGGCAATTACGCTCGTTATCATAAGTACCATTACAATTAATACATGCATTAGAGCATTTGTAACACAGCTTGGTTTTGACACAATATTCACAAAGCTTCTTTTGATCAGTCATGTAAAATAAGATACTATAGAATTATATATTTAAAATATAGGCTTAAAGAAATATTATCTTATGTAATACTATAATGGAACAAGTAGAACAGGAAATCAAAAACTTTAAAAAAATCAAATGGCGCGTGCTCAAATAGTTGATTTTGAAGATATGAATAAACTTGACAAAGAGATAATAGTTTTTACAAACTTTCAAGATCTGACTGAAAGAATTATAACCATGGCGCAACAACTAAAATTAGAATGGAAAATAAAAAAACACAGAAATAAACAGGTTGCATCCTTTTTGTAAAAAAAAAATTTCATCAGCAACTTGCAGTTTTGTAACTGAGGATTCTTTTATTGCTTACTACAGCATGTTTTGAGAAAGGAATTAATATTATTGTTTATGCTATAATAATGTAATCTGTAGTATATGAAAAGTTATACAGAAGCAGTAGCTGACTTTAAAAAGACTCTCATGATCAAGGCGACAGAGGAGATTGAAGAGTTAAAAAAAACACCGGATGAAACTCTTGGAGGGAGCTATTAGATTGTGTTACAGTGAACGGTTAAGTAACAGTGAAAGGTTAATAAATACATTCACAGTTTTGACGACAAAATAAATCATTATTTTTAAAAAAGACCAAGCAGATGCAGTAGACAAAAAGGTTGAACATTTTAAGAAATAATTAATTAAGGAGAAAAAAGATCATATGAGTGATATTGATATCGAATGTTATGAAAACTTGAAAACGTTTATTAAAAGCTTGAAATTAAATAATATAATATAATCCATAGTATATGGGAAGTTATGCAGAAGAAGAAAGGAAACACATTGATGAGGAAAGAAATATTTATGAAAAAGTAACTTTCTACGAACAGACTCTTTTAACTAAAGCAAACGATGAGATCAAAGAGTTTAAAGAAAGTCATATGAAACGATTGGAAGAAGATATTGCAGCTTTTAAAAAAAATTGGGCGATAAAGGCTGAGCACGAAGCTAATACTGCTATAAAGCTTCTTACAGACCTGGCGATAAAACAAATTAGGATTTTTAGTGAAACACGAGCAGATGCAGTAGCCAAGGATGTTGATTATTTTAAGGATGAATTAATCAGCAAACTGAAAAAAACTCATATAATTAATACTGATATCGGATGCTATGAAGACTTTGAAATGTTTATTAAAAGCATGAAAGAGATGAATAATGAAAAGCTTCTTGATAAAAAACGACTTTATAAACTATTGTGAGCACGTGAAAAAAAATCAGATTGCTTATAGCTGAAGGTGATCTCGAAACCGATGATTTCGAGAGATATTGTAAGTATCATGTAATAATCAACCAGATGGTAGATGACAGGACTCTTGAAAAAGAATGCTTTTGGAAATACTTGGACATTCTTCTAGATGGAGAAATGGATGTTCTTTTAGACGAAAAAATAGAAGAACTAGCACAGGCGGGTGGCTTTAAATTAAGTGTTGATGTAAAACATACTTTTAAAAAAACATCGATGGGAGAAAAAGAAACAGGTCCTGCGATCACATACAAAACAGCTTACTTTAATTCTAAAGCGGCAACAATATTAACAGAAAATAATATTATCGAGGCGCTGGACAAAGCACATGAAGAAATTATAACTAGAGTTGGAAACTGGATTCAGATGGGAAGTGGTTGGCAAATTGAGATATTAGATACACACTACATAAATCGAATAAAGTACAAGCCTTTGCGAGGTAGCTCTTATTTAAATTTGCCAAAAGAACTTGTTCATGCTAAAAAGGATTGATAAATATAAAAAATTGAGATAACGAGTGCTTTAGATGGTGCCACTTAGCTTCTACGTTTCCTGTTAAAACACATCCCGAGAGAATATCACATTATAAAAAGCATATCAGAGGTCTAAATTACAAAGGAATAACATTTCCTGTTACTATCAAACAAATCCCCAAAATAAAAAAAACAAAACAACATTTATTTTAACATATTTGGATATGAAAATAATCAAGTATACCCTTTGCATATATCAAAAAATAAAGCAGAGGAAACAAGTGATATGCTTTTGATCACCGAAAAAGAAAAAAATCATTATGTGTGGATAAAAGATTTTAATAGGTTAATGTATAATCAAACAGCACATGAAGAAATCAAATGGTTTTGCAGAAGATGCTTGCAGTGCTTTAAATTAGAAAGGACGCTAAAGAAACATAAGCCTGTTTGTCTTTCACTTAACGGAAAACAAGCAGTAGAGATGCCAAACAAAGATGAAAAGGTTTATTTTAAAAACTATGACAGGCAGCTAATGGTTCCGTTTGTTATATATGCTGATTTTGAAGCAGTAAACGAAAGTATTTCTTCAGCATCAAAAACAATCCTAAAAAATCATATACAGAAGCATATCAAAAGCATACAGATTGCAGTTATGGGTATAAGGTTGTTTGTTGCTATGATGATCAATATTCAAAACCAGTTGTAACGTATAGAGGACCAAATGCTGTTTACAAGTTTTTGGAAAAAATGATAGAAGAAGAAAAGTGGTGCAAGAAAACCATGAATGCACATTTTAAGAAATATTTGGTGATATTACTGTAAGAAGAAGCTAAATTTCAAAAATCTAAATCATGTCATATTTGCGGTAATGGTTTTTCAATAACTCTCAAGAAAGATGAAGCGGGTCATACAGTGGCATACGAAAACCCCATCACTAGAAAGTATAGGGGAAGCTCTCACGATATGTGTAATATTAATTTCAGGCTGACTAAAAATATACCTGACTTGAGAGGATATGATTCTCACTTTATAATGCAACACATCGGAAAGTTTAAACGAGACATAAATGTTATACCAAATAACATGGAAAAGTACATGGCTTTTATGTTAGGACAAATTTTGGTGTTTATTGACAGTTTTCAGTTTATGTCTCAATCATTAGAAAATTTAGTAAAAAACATCCCCTCGTTTCAATACACCTCGCAAGAATACTTTGATGACAAGCTGGAATTAATAAAAATAAAAGGTGTTTAATATCCTTATGATTACATGAACAGTTTTAAACGTTTTAAGGAAACTAAATTACCTGGCAAAGATAGCTTTTATTCTCAATTAAATGATGAGCACATTTCAGATGCAGATTATGATCATGCTAAAAAAATATGGAAAACATTTAAGATTAAAAATATGGGAAAATATCATGATCTGTATCTTAAGACTGATGTGCTGTTGCTGACAGATGTTTTTGAAAACCTTAGAAAAATGTGTATTGAGTATTACAAATTAGATCCTTGTCATCTCTTCAGTAGTCCTGGTTTAGCTTGGGATGCATGCCTTAAGATGACTGGTATCCAAATTGATTTAATAACTGATATTGATCAATATTTGTTTGTGGAAAAATGGATTAAGAGGTGGTACGAGTTATATTGCAAACTGATATCCAAAGGCTAACAATAAATATATGAAAAACTATGACAAGAAAAAAGAAAGCAAGTACATAATATATCTTGATGCTAATAACTTGTATGGGTGGGCCATGTGTCAACCGTTGCCTACTGGCAACTTCAAGTGGGTTGATAAGGAAAAAGGAAAATCAAATTACATTGTTGAGTGCGATATCGAGTATCCCGAGAAACTGCATGACTCGCATACTGATTATCCTCTTGCCCCGGAAAGTTTAAATATCAAAGATGCGTGGTTGTCAGACTATTGTACAAATTTAAAACAAAAGTTTAATTTAGGACATTGCAATGTTAATAAACTTGTTACAACACTAAAAAATAAAGAAAAGTATGTCGTGCATTTTAGAAACTTAGAATTGTATAAAAAGCTAGGATTGAAGGTTAGAAAAATACACCGAATACTACAGTTTGACGAATCAGAGTGGTTGAAGATATACATAGACTTTAATACTGCCAAGAGAACAGCTGGTAAAAATGCTTTTGAAAAGGATTTCTTCAAACTGATGAACAATTCAGTTTTTGGTAAAACTATGGAAGATTTGAGAAAAAGAATTAATATTAAATTCACTCACGACGAGGAGGTCCTTTTAAAATATGCAGCAAGACCTTCATTTATTTCTTGTAAAATGTTTAATGAACATTTATTTGCCATAAACAGAATAAAAGAACGATTAGTTTTAAATCGTCCTCGTTATGTTGGCATGTGTATTTTAGACTTGTCAACATATTTGATGTATGATTTCCATTACAACTACATCAAAAATAAATATGATAAAAAAGCTAAGTTATTATTTACTGATACCAATTCCTTATGTTATGAAATAAAAACAAAAGATGTGTATGCAGACTTTTACAAAGATAAAAAACTTCTTGATAATTGTGATTATGATCCAAAAGGTAAGTTTCACTTTAATGATAATAAAAAGGTTATTGGCAAGATGAAAGATGAAACGTGTTGCATACCTGTTGTTGAATTTGTTGGACTACGAGGTAAACTATATTCGTATATGTTAGATAATGAGGTTAGTGCAAAAAAATGCAAGGGTGTTAAAAAGTGTGTTGTTAAAAAACAAATAGCACACGATGATTATAAAAACATTTTACTCACAGCAACGGAAGCTCATCACAAGATTAAAGTTATCAGATCTAACAAATACAAGCTGAACAGCTACGAAATTAATAAAAAGTGTTTGTGTCAGCTTATGATGATAAAAAATACATACTAGATAATGGACAGGATACATTGGCGTATAAGTAAATTCCATGATATGTACAGCGATGATGAAGACTACTGTCCGGTTCTGTCTGACTTTGCTTAATCAATTGCAAATGTTTTAGTTGAATCGAATGAGCAAAATATTAAGTTATTGAAAAGATCAACTGGATTGATAAGTAGTATAGAGAGGAGGGGTTCTGGTATAGTTTCCTGGAGCGGGTTTGCTCAAGTAATTAATAATATGTGTCAGGGCTTTTGACCCAAGTGTGCTATCATTTAGATTTTTTTGTAAATGATGGTGTACTTGAGTTAACAGCCATGGCTGACACATTTTACAGTTGCTTGGGTTTGAAGCCTGCTCTGGGAAACTATCCTGAAACCCCTCTTTCTATACTACTAATTCAGACAACTTATTTAATTTATCAATTTGACCATTCAAATATTACGTAGGGCAAGTAGCTCAGAAACAATTATTCCAGCCCTGAACATTTCATACTGTAAGTTGGTCAAACTGAATGACTTGACCTGTTTTTCACACTCAGTTAATTTAGTTAATTTTTTACATAATAACAGCTATTAAACAACTTTCAAACTTCATACAAACTTAACATCTACATGATTGCAACATGGTCCTAACATAAGAACTAAAAATGACCATGATATACTTGCCCACAGATTATGTTATGGAATTGTCTGTCTGTCAGTATACTTTTAGCTGACACCTGATTATGGCTTATTGTGTCGCCTGCATAGCATGGCAGACACTTAAGGATCACTTTGACTGCTGTCCGTTACACTTTAACTTACAACCTAGCCTTGGCCGTAACTTGAAAAGTATTTCACCTAATTGCATAGAGCTGCACTCACAAGTTTATCTTACCTCAAGGAAAGTTGTTAACATGTCCAATAACTCTGACTTTCATTTTGGTTGAGTAATGTCCCTTTTCATTAAAATTTAACCTGAGACGTAACCAAGCTCTAAACTGGCCATAACTTAAAGTGTTTTACCTATGTTCATGAAACTTCAAACATACATTCATCTTACTCCAAGGAATGTTGTTATCCATGTCCAGACCAAAATGAGTTATGTCCCTTTTCATAAAACTTTAGCCTGCAACCAAACCTGGCTCATAACTTGGCTTATGAAACTTTATATAGTATACAGTTCCTCCTTATCAATTATCCAATGCAGAGTTATGCCCCGTTTCATAAACTTTAACAATTTAAAACAAATCTGCTCCATAATTCATGAATGATTGCACCCTGTGTCTTCAAACTTTATAGTTAGATTATACTTGCTGAAATTAGCAGCAGGCGCCAAAAATGTTTCGTGGAACACCCTTCTAGTTTAATTTCAGACTAAAATAATTGGTTACTCCATTCCTAAGCAATTGTTAACCCTTATGCCAGACATTCGTATCCCATGGGCATATTGTCTACATTTCTGATAAAGCTTTGTGTTACATAATTGTACACATTAAACATAGTTTAAAGAGAATGTAGCGACACAGCCAAACAGCTCTTTTATTGAGAGTTCTGAAAAACTTGCAAAAAAGGTGAAAGAATAACCAAAATCCGATGATAAACAAAAAAGATATGACCATTTGGAGGTTGTACAAAAATGGATATGGGAGCCGCCATTTTGAAAAATATGACGTCATAGTTCCATATTACCATATATGAAATATAGATAAATATCACTTGAAGCAAAGCAAATCGCTGCAACTGAATGCAAACTCCTTAATTGGGCATATAAAGCATTATTGCCATTCGTTATACATATTCTTCATACAGTTACTTTAATTTTTCCCCTATAAATGAGTCAATTTGCATATTTATCAATATTCCATATATGGTCATTTAGAACTGTGATGCCATAGCTCTAACAATGGCGGCTTCCATATCCGTTTCAACAGAAACTTCAAACGATCATATCTCCTCTGTTTATCATCCGATTTTGATAATTCTTTCACACTCTTCCAAGTTTTTCAGAACTCTCAATAATAATGATTGTTTGGCTGTGTCGCTATATTCCCTTTAATAAATTATAAAAAACCCAGCTGTCTTCCCTATCATCCCTCTTTAATTTTGGTTTTGTCTCGCATTTAACAACGTATTTAGCCGTATTACACCCTGGGTGGTGTCAGCGAAATCCACTTAACACTTGCACCTACAACATATATTTAACAAAAAGAAAAATCATAGGCATATGTATTTCTATTGTGATGTGTCAGATTTTGGTGCATCAAAGAGAAAAGTTGACACAGGTCAAGTAAAAATCTAAACATTGTATACCTTCAGCTTCCTATCATGATGTATCCTTCCCTTTTCTCAGTGGCGGTTCAAAATAACCCATCTGTCAATGTGCAACAATTCCATTGGTCTTTCATAAGGAAATTAAAACAGGGACTTCCCATGTTTATCATGTGGTCATGTACAAGAACCAGCGGAATCTGTTTGATAATAATTCATCTGTTACATCACTTTAAATTTTGATATAATCAATCAGTGATTGATATATATAATCACCCATTGTATCAGTGATTGATATATATAGTCACCCATTGTATCAGTGATTGATATATATATATAGTCACCCATTGTATATGCACATGAGAAGCTCTGAGGAAGGTATACAGATTAGATTTTTCTCAGGTGTTAAAAAGACACACGGCAATCTTTATCAGCCATTAACATTTTAACATTTTAGCGTCTCAGTTTATTAATCCAGTATCATAATTCATTTAATCCTGCTTAATCTTTAACTATAACATTGGTGCAATATAATCAACAGTATGGAGACAATATTTCACTTGATACTCTTTCTAAACAAATTATGTAGAAAATTAACAGGACGCTGCACGTTTTTATAAAATCAAAATTGCCACATGTGCCTTTAAAAATCTAATCGAAATCTCACATGGATATAATAAAACTAATGTGGGAAAAACAAATCTGATGAATGTTTTTTTTCACTGCACACAAAATGATCATTGTTGCAGCAGAACAATATAACTTGATCTAGAACATTAAGACTAACCTGCCAAATAACAACAACTTACATGACAAAACCGTTAATCAACACTCTATCCATGAGTTGATGTCCTATAATACTGTATAGTTATGTGCCGATTAAAAGTATAGATTTATTTAAAGGTTCTTAAAATACCAGTGATTAAATATGTGTAAAATGAAATATGGCTGGTTAAAACCGTTTATAGTGTGTTTGTAGAGTTTGGAATCCCAAATTTATATGCAAGTTATGTATATGGCTTGTTGTCCGATGGTTTAGCAACGTTTTAAAATTTGCCTGTGTTGATGGCAAGATAGGGACTTTAAAATATCAAATATAATTACAAAATTCTCACTTGAGCTTTTTCAAAATTTCAACATGTTGAAAATAAAATGTGCATGCAATCCTCGAATTTGTATGAATTCGTATACATAGGAAATTGTTACACAGACACCTGCAACTGATCTTGTGAACTCTGTCTTGGCGTAGTCTTGCATGTGGGAGGTCGTGGGTTCAATTCCCGGCAAATTGAAATAGGGTAGTGCTTAGGACTGGTTGGCCCAGTGTCGGTATAATCTAACTGGGTTGGGTATCATGCCATGTGTCTACGTCTACGACATAGTATTCCAGTGTGGTACTTCAAAGTTGAACATTGAGCTCACTATTAAAAGTAGACAACATCATGGTGTGACTGAAAGATGTTTAAACCGGATAAAAACATACATACAACATTCATTGGAAGAAGCGCTATCCTCTGACAGAGCAGCCATGATAGCTGATGGTTTAGGTTATTGCACGAAGAGCTACAGACCTATGCCTTTCCCTCTCCCTACCCTCTAATGAGGTACAGGTTGCTGTTAGAAAATAACTAATAGTATGTGTTAACAGGACGTAAAACTCCATTTAATTTCATTTATCCTCTGCGGAAAATAAAGAGAACACGAATGGATTGTAGGAAACTAATGGTTAAGGTAATCCCAGATATCATTCTATTATGTAACTTGGGCGTCTGCGTTCAGAGCCTCCAGTGATCAACAGGCACTCACTAAACACTTCATCTCTGCAGAAATGGTTATATATATAAACTTGTGACTGTGCAAAGTCAAATGGGTCGAGATGAGTATGTTTCGAGTAAGGTCGAGCATGACTTAAGTTCAAGTATGACAAGTATGACAAGTATGGGCGTAGAATATTTCAGTAAGAGCAGGACTTACAACTTCTATTAATTTCATTTTCTGTATAAAGTATGAAGAAAAAAAGACAAACAACTAAATAATGGGTTGCTGAGCTGTTCTGTTAGGCTGGATATTTTTATATTTAAATTTTTACATCTTGGTACCGAGGTCAGTCAAGCTAGTATTGGTTAGTCAGGAGTTTGAGCCTGGCTACACTCACGCAATTTGTTCACAGTTGCAATATAAATTCAACTGATGTGAGAATGTATAGATCTAAGCATACAAGACATTGTTAAACTAATAAATGTCAAGGTCTATTGGTTAGTTGTCTGAAAGTTCTTGGCGCCTCAGTAAAAAGTTACAGGTTATTGGCACGGTGATAATATACTAGTATATATTTTTCGGGGAAAATCAACGCTGCCGGCGCCAACAGATAGCGGTTTAATGTTTGTTCTCTCTATTATATCTATTCATATTAGAGCTAGCGAAATTGTTTTAACCGGTAGGTTACCCTTCAGTTGCTCCCATACGCCACAACTAATTATAATTCAAGTAAGTGGCTATTGCATTGCCATCTGCTTATCGCAAATAGTTGCAAATAGAATTGATGTGTGGGTAGTGATGGGTAATCTGTTGTAATTTGCCATCGATCATCGGTTACATTCGGTTGGATGTAACTGATCAATCATTGGTTTTAATCGGTTAGTCAATATGTTAATATGAGTTAGAGGTGTATGTTAATCTGAGTTTGAGGCCTGTTTTGTTGCTTATGCCATTAACATTTTATCAGCAAAATAATTATAACTGATATACATGTGTTTATTTGTGTATACGCTCATTTTCCGAAGTGTTGTCTACTGGATATTCAGGTTTTTTTTTGTTGTTTTTTTAATATTAATTAAAGTGCATTCTTACATCTAACCGATGAGCGATTATAGTCTTTGATTATCGATCATCATAATCAGATGCATAAGTAACCGATGATCGGTTATAATCGATTAATCACTATGTACACCACTAATGCACTCGTCCAAACTATACGTAATATTTATAGCAATTTTTTTTCGAGTATATGCTATTTATACTGCTTCTCGACGCGTAGGCTCGAGAGTGCAGCATAAAGGTTTAATTCCACTAAATCAGCCGGATGTGCTTGCCTGGTGCATCGAAAGTAGTTCTGTATTAAAGAGTGCCAATCCTTTTTTTCTTTAAAACCTTTTTTTAGTGCAATTTCCTGTTATTTTTTGGCTGTAACTGTATTCTGGACATGTTGTTGGTATTTGAAAAGGGAGCTCATCATGTTTTTGTCAGTTTTTTATATAAATTTCAGAAGTGAAAGTAGACAGGGTGCGAAATTGCAAGGGGTAAAAATAGCTTTGACCTTTGACCCGGTGTTAGTATACAACTGAAGAAATGTTTCTTAGAAGGTATTAAACCCCCTATTTCCTTGTTATGTTTAATAACAGGCATGTTTATTTGCATGATAAAGTAAGTTTCCCAGAATTCTAACCAGGTTTGAGTTTTTAACAGGTTGTCAACATTCTAACTTTACTACGGAAGGCCAATGGAGACTGATTTACGCTATTACAACCTAAATTGCATACGAGAAAAATATGCTATAAATGTTTTGTACCATAACCATTCAATGCCGGTAATTGACATTTTGATTGACAGGTTGTGTGAAAAATTACAACTAGGCTCGTGTGAAATTGGGTAGACCATGGTATGTCTGCCGAATCTGTCATTTATAGAACAGCTGAAATAAACCGACAGTTAGCACGGTTACGGTGAGTTAGACTTTCAGGTTTATGAAAATTATATCCTAAGCAAGAACAAAGGAAAACCATTCTATGGTACAAAATCACCATACATTCGTGCAGGATACAGGATTTCATATTAGTAGGAACTCAACTTTTAAAAATCAATAAACATCACAAAAACACGTGTGTTTTTTTACAGAGACAGACATTTATTACGATAATATAGAAGGATAGGGAGAAGATGAGATAGTTGTAGTTGATGTAGTCTCATATGTATTTATAGACGTATACTAGAACACCTAATCTCTTCTCACTATCCTTCTCTCATTTATTTTTAATGAATATCTGTGCCTGTGGGAGCGCAGCTTCAAAAAACACTTTGGCAAGCAAAATAAACATGAAAGATGTGTGTGTGTAGGGGTGTGTGTGTGGTTAGGTTGGGGGGGGTGTGTGTGTGGTGGTGGGAGTGGGGGGGGGGTGAGGGTGGGGTGGGGGAGGGGGGGGGGCGGGGCGTGCAGGAGACTGCAGACGCCCAGGATCGTACATTGACCATGGCTTTGTCATGACGAAATCAGAAAAACAAAATTTTTGAAAAAATTTGCAACTGCTCTTGAATAGGTAGTCAAACAACAGTCCAAATTAGATAGTGTTATTCATTATTTATACTGCTTTCTTTTTGGCGTTAGGAAAGTATACTCAGACTGTGCCTTGCTTATGGCTAATTTTGATGATTTGTGCATGGAAATTGGTGTTCCTATTGCACGTGACAAGACAGTGTGGCCCACTCATATCTTAATATTTTTAGCACTTGAAATTGATTCTGAGAAAGCGACAGTGCGTATTCCCAATGACAAATTGGTCTAGTTCAGGAGCTTATTAACACTTATTTTTGGGGAAGAAGAAGGCCACTCTCAAGTATCAGCAGTCCCTTAATGGCTCACTGATTTTTTGCGCGCGTGCAATGCCAACGGCTCGTGGCATTTTGTAGTTTTTCTTTTCTGACGCAATGTTGGGTGCAGCCCAACCACATCGCTTCATTAGAGTGTCAAAACCAATGAAAGAAGATGAAAGAATGTAATTAATATCTTCTCGTTGCTTTAATGGTAATTGTTATTTCCCGAATTCAATTTGGACCAGCAATGTCGTCTTGCATCATTTTACTGACACTGCAAGGCAATGCTGGTTTGGGGTTTGCAGGATATTTTGAACCAAACTGGACTTTTTTTTTTCTCCAGTGGTCAAAGAGTTGGCGCGACACAGAACTGATAACGGATATTTTCTTTCAAGAGTTGGTACCCATCGTTTTGGCTTTTCAAATTCGGGTCAATTTGTTCCAGGTTTATACTATTGTATTGCATACGGACAATCTCGCGCTGGTCTCTATCTATAACAAAAAGACGTCTAAATCTGTTAGAGTGATGCTTGATCTTGTTTGTCCCCGTGTTTTTGCAAACTATGTTGTTTAGCATACAGTGCAATGCAGTTCATATTGAAGGAAAAAAATCAAACAGTTGTTTAGTTGATGCTTTATTCTCGCAAACAATGGGTTTGTTTTCAGCAGCTGGCTCCCAGGGCATAATACCATCCATCTCCGAGTCCCTGCATCTTTCCTAGCGTTGATATTCAGTCACGAGAAGACAGGATTTTAAGTGCATCGTTGGCTTTTAACGCGAGGGAAGCTTACAATACAGGAATTAAATCATTTGACACATTTCGGGTTCATTACAATATGGAAATGACCTGGCCTCCAAGCATAAATCATCGCGCATTATTCTCTTAAAGGCTGTGCAACCGCAACAGCTCGTTCAGTTTTTTCGGGCATTAGTTTCAATGTAAACTTTTCATTTATCAGATGTAACAGATCATTTTGTAATTAAACAAAAAAGTTAGTTGGCATGAATCGGCATGATAAGAGGGTCGATCACAGGCTCCCTTTTACTCTAGATATGTTGGGAAAGATTTTCAAAATATTACCAACCATTTGCAGTTCAAATTATGAAGCTTCTATGTTCGAATGTGATCAAATGGATATGGGCACGTTTATTTCACTTCCAGCTATTAACTCTACGATATGTCCTGTCAATCGTTTTAAATCGTATTTAGAGGTTCGTTCACGTCATGGAATGTCGAATGACATTATCAGAGAGCTTGGGCGATGAGACTCTAAAGCTTACAAGAGTTCCGACCGAGCAGCTCAACTTTTGTTCCCCTAGTTGAATCGAGTCTTAAGTATTACGATCAACATTGGAAGGAGTTAGCCTTAGTAATACTATTTCAGTCTCTATTTGAGGCTTTCTTTGTGTGTTCTCTATTTTGAGGCGTTTTTGTTTTAAATTGACGAGGCATTTGCGTCAGCTATTTCATCTATTTGAGGAGTATGTGTGCGCTCTATTTGATGCAGTCTCTATTTGAGGCTTTTTATCTTTGCGCTCTCTATTTGAGGCGTTTTTCATTTTAGCGAGACAACTGCGTCAGCCAATTTCTCTATATGAGGTCGTTTCTTTTTTTTATGTGGCCACGCAACGTATTTTTAACCACGTTATTTTTACTGTAGTTTCTAAGCTGTGTTCCGCTTCCCCCATGTGTGGCGGTGACACGCAATGATTTGCTTTTCGCAAACTGCGTGGCATGTGGCAGTTTTTCGTGGTCAGAGCGCTGACTTATTGTGTAGTTAATAAGAATTTTGACATTTTCAATACAAGAACTTTCAATTAGGTACATTTGTCTTTGTGAACTGCTGTCCCCAGGGTTCATAAAGAACATTTATATGTTTTAATTAACTACACATTTTATCTTACTTCTATTTTGTTGAAGCCGTGGTGGTGGCGGCAGTTTTTCGCGTTAGAAATTAAACGGGCTTTATAAGGGTGTGTAATCTGTGGATCCAGTATCGTCTGCCCCAACCTTGAACTTAGTGCACTGAATCATTTGCATTGAAACAGAAAGCATTGACGAAATACAGGCATCAGACAATATTTACTCCCTAATGTATCAGCAGGAACGTAAACTAAAATAATTTAAGCATGTACTTACCCTATATCAAACAGTGTTAGTTAACTACTCAGGTATGTGTTCTGTAGTTACCTACTCAGGTATGTGTTCTATAGTTGCCTACTCAGGTATGTGTTCTATAGTTACCTACTCAGGTATGTGTTCTGTAGTTACCTACTCAGGTATGTGTTCTATAGTTGCCTACTCAGGTATGTGTTCTACAGTTACCTACTCAGGTATATATTCTAATGTTGCCTACTCAGGTATATATTTTATTGTTACCTACTCAGGTATATAGTCTAAAGTTACCTACTCCGGTAAATATTCTATAGTTACTTAATCATGTATATATTCCATAAAATAATCACGTACTCATGTATATATTCCATAGTTACCTATTCATGTATATGTTCTATAGTTACCTACTCAGGTATATATTCTAAAGTTACCAACTCAGATATATATTCTATAGTTACCTACTCGGGTAAATATTCTATAGTTACCTACTCAGGTATATATTCTAAAATTACCTGCTCAAGTATATATTCTATTATATAATTACCTACTCATGTATATATTCTAGTGTTACCTACTCAGGTATATCTGTGTTCTATAGATACATACTAGTAGTGCAGCTCCTTCGTGAAAATAATTGTGCACTTTGGGTTAAAAGCATGAAACTTGGCACACTGGTAGAGATTAACATATTAAATGTTTTTGGCTATAGGGCCAAGCGAAAAAAAATCCAAGATGGCCGCCAAATCCAAGATGGCCGCCAAAATAATATGATTATTCTTATTTATTTTTTTATAGGGGATTTATCACTGGCGCGTAGGATGAAAATCCCCTCAACGGTATCAACTTTTGTCCACATACTATGAGTTTGAAAAAAAATATCCCTTTGGTTTCCGATTTCGGCCAAGTATATGAGAGTCCAGCTTACGGAACGGGAAACCAGTCTCTACTTCCGCTAATAGGCATGGTAAATTCACTTCGGGCCTCTTCAGCGATGTCCCTTGTCTGGGTGCCATTCGCAACATCTCGCCATAAGCGAAGAATGACGGAATTGGCCGACTATGTACGATCAAAGACATCGGAACTCTTCGTTATTTTCCGCAATTAGAGAGGATGAATCAATACTGGCCAATTGTCTCGCCAGTTACCAATAATCGATAAATACGACTAAACAAAATAATTTCAATTGATTTGGGTTTTAAAAATCTCTATTTACTCACTACTCCGGTCTTGGTAAGTATCGCGAAGTCGTGGAAACAGACTAACGCATTACATTATATAGCAGTTAATGATGACTTCCATGTAATTGTGACAGTGGCGGAGAGGTAAGAACGGTCGCCTGTCACGCAGAATATACGAGTCCGAATCTTCAAATGTTGTATTTTTTTTTTTATTAATTAAAAACTTTTTTTAAAGGAATAAAATGAACAAAAGAAAAGAAAAATTAATTGAAGGAATCTTCTAAAGTGAATATGGGTCTTTGATTTAGATTAGTCATGATAAACCGAGAACAAAAAAACCTAATGGCTCCAGTTTCCAGCATTTCCATGAAAAATTTTGACAATATATGTACATCATATATTACTATGTTTTTTTTAAAACTAAATAAGAATTTAAAACGCAGTTTATAATTAAAAAATTAGTTTAGAAATACATATTACAACCGAAACACTTTTATGATAAGGCTTTTCACGTGCAAACCTGGCAAACAAGTTTAAGAATATATTATTTGTTTCAGTTAAACGTAACATTTTGTAATGAAAGCAAACGCAGAGTGTTTTAATTCAGATTTATCGAATAAATTACAACGATATTTTTTGTCACATTATAAGTTTATGCTTTGGACCACGGGTTTGAGTCACGAACAGTTTAGCATGCATACATTTGAAATGTGTGCTTATCTTCTAGATTACTAGTTACCTACTTCCCGCGATCAAGATGCAGAATCATACTTTAAATATATTTTTGCATGAAATGAAATATGGATCTTTTTTAATTACCTCGATAATACTTACCCGTATACGAAGTATAGCATGTGTATGTTAATTGAGCTTTGATGCCATGGAAGTCTGTATTTTATTCTAACTGATATAAATGTGTTTATTTGTGTATCATACTCATTTTTACAAGAGTTGTCTCCTGGATAATTATGTTTATTTCTATTTTGAATGTTAATAAAAGTGCACGTTTACATTTAACCGATGATAGATTATAGGCCTTCATAATCGATCATCATAATCGGATGCCTAACAAACCGATGATGGGTTTAAATCAATCGATTAATCGGTACATCACTAGCGTTAACATTAAACATTTCAAAAACGTATTTTGCAAAAGCATTTGTGGTGATGTTTGTGGTGCTTGTAAACTATGATGCCGAAATTATTTTAGTTGGCATATTTTAGATTCAAAGTACTAACGTACTTAACAAAAACCCAGCGTGTTCTTAGAAATTCTATCTACATCATTGTACGACGTCAACCAATCTTTCCCAGGTCATGCGCACATACTTATTGGAGATAATTACAAACTAGACGCAGGCATGGGTGTATTAGCATTGTTGTTTCGTACGCAATACAGTATAAAAAAGAAGGCAAACTAAAACATAACACCTTGGGCTTTTCCTTGTGTCTGTTATCAATGTTAACACTGTTAATATGCATTACTTAGTTGACTTTGTTTGTTGCGCTGTAGTACTCATTCATCCTAGAACACGTGCATGTGATCTCTTGTCTTTTTTTTTTTACATAAAAAGGAAGATGAGTGCAATATCCTCAATTATACAGTTTGATATTTTAAGGAAATAGATATATAAAAGTAGATACTGAGCTAATTTTATATTCGATCTCCATGTCAGCAAAATTGTGTGTACAGTATTTTTACAGCGAAATGTCAAACTACATGTAACTCCAAAATATGTGTAATTTATAGAAATTGTAATAATAAAATAATTAGAACCTAGATCTATATATATTTACTTGTTTTGAAAGAAATGTCATAGGACCTTGTCATATACAAGTTTTAACAAAAGTTGAGCATTATAACGTACGTTTTTTATATATTGATTTTTTTTTTTAAAGAAAAAGGTGGGATACGGTCCATATATGTTTGCTTTTAAAGTAAAAAGACGAATGAGAATTACAATTGTTTATGTTTTCAAAGATGTGCATATATAGGTAATCGAAAATTAATCTTAATAAATGTAATGTTATGAAAAAAATGGTGAAAAAGTTCAGTTTTGGAGTTAGAATGTCTCTTTAAAGACGTCTAGTCGGAAAAAAAGTGTGATGACCTACCTTTTCTTGATACACATATATATTTTGTTGACAACATAAATGATCACAAATGACGCAAACAATATGAAGAAAAATAAATGCTTACAATTTGATTACCATCTTAAATCCTACATCATTTCCATATCAATGAGAATGTAAAACATGAAACAATTCTGTTGTCAAATGTTGTCAAATATAACTATGATTTAAAAAATACAATTCTTAAACTTGAAAATGTCAAAACTTGCCAAGCCAACATTCTTAAGTTAATTACTCAAAGTGGATAAATCCCCATTTAGGCTGTGCCTTTTTCATATTATTTTTTTGGTATGGTAATTTTGACTCAAATGTTCATATTTTAGTGATGTGATATGTAAGGCTTCCTAAAATAATATTATTATGGTGTCAAAACTATTACTATTACGATAAAAGTCAAAATGGCGGCCTTAAAGCGCGAAAACCAGTGAAATACTTTTTTTTAAAAGTTAGTGTTTTATTTTAATGCAAGCTCTTTTGGCCTTTGCAATCAGAAAGGAAAGGTTGAAGTCTGACCATTTACATAGTATAAGGGTCCATAATGTATTGATTTAAAGTGTTAAAACAACGACTAGAAAGAAGACAAGTATTTCTTCATTACACAATTTTTCAAAACAAATCGGCACATATTCTGTTTTTCAAACTTATGAGAACTAATATTCAATTATCACTTAGTTGAATAGTCAGAAGTGGTATTGTTACAGCTATGCAGAGCATGTAGCTAGAATGATTATAATCCTACGTTGGATAATACATACATACTCTACTTAAACATTGTGTAAATTGTTCAAAGATATCTTTTTTGTGTACCTGAAAAGCTAATCGTTGTCTCTCTCACAATCACCACCACATCTACATAGTGCTGTACATCTTATTGCCGCTTTTACACATTTACATCGGCCTTTGCATCCCTTTTCTGTCTCACATCCACATCTCAGTAGTTCTTGGCAAGCTTTAGAAGCTTCAGGAAGTACTGTCCGCAATGGTTCCCAGATCTGGTCTTGGGTTCTCTGCCAGCCCCAAAGATTTGGTCATGGTGAAATAGCACTTGATTCTAAGGACTGACCCCCAACAATACCCAGCCTGGTATGCTACTCCCTTAGTGTGCTGAAGTAAAGCAGCAGATGTTGGTGGTATTAGATCGATTGACCTTCCTTTCTTTGTGAAGAGATATTTTCGTACCTCATCTGATGTTTCACGCGAGCTTGTCCTGTCGTACAAAAAAACTACAAAGCGTTCCAGAATCGGCATATTCTCTTCCAACTCTTGCAAAGAAGGAGTACAGCCCAATTCATGAAAAGCTTCAATGACATCTGGATAAATGCTGTTTACTGCCCATGCAGACTTGATTCCTTTACCACTGAAAAAGGAAGTTTGGTCACAGCCTGTAAACGCATGCATACCTGACAATGCTTTCGACTTTTCTGGACCCAGAGATTCGAATATGCCAAGTGCAGATATGAAACGAAAATGCTTCGCAGTGCCAAATGTAATCCACAATTCATTAACACAAAGCTCACTGAAGAGAGCAATTGATAACTCAAGAACATCAGTATCAACAGTTCTGATCATCTCTCGTTTGTAGTTTTGTTTACCACAGTCTTTCACATGCAACAGTAACCTAGTACCTGCCTCTTCGTGTGTACATGACGAAAGATCATTTAATCTTCTCTCGGTGGATTGAAGATTACATCTTTGTCCTTGGTTGACACTATTTGTTTATCAATAATTATCAACTCGAAGGAATGATTTCCAATTTGCATTTGAATCTGACTGCACTCTTCTACGTACACCGTTACCACGTTTACTGCGTGTCATTGCCGGCTATCCTTGATATACTGATCCCAGACCATATCTACTCTGCTTGTATTTTGTAGTTGTCTTTTGATGAAGGGAGTGAATACCTGCTTGGAGTAATCTGCAAATGTATTTGCTGCCCCAGGTTTTAACATGTTAACTATAGCTGCACCATCGAAGTGGTTCTGCAGACATGTTACCAAATCTGATTTTGTTCCAGATCGCAACTTACCAAAGCTAGAGAGAGATGTGGGGTAGCTTTGGTAGCTTTGGTTTTCATGGTGAAAAATGTCATCAATGTCACCATCACGAACTTGACAGGAAACATAGAGTTGGGAAAATAATGAACAGTTCTTCTTTAGCGTATTGATTGCCTCCCGTTCATTTGTTATTTTTCGTTGACTCATTGGACAACTAAACAAAGGAAGGTTGTTCTTCTTTATTGGGTCACATAACGGAACAGTTCTCCTTTTAAGCCGTTTCTGTACATACATGGCGAACTTCTCTTCTCCTACTCTTTCTATGTTACGAACTGTGGCAGCTACATACTCATCTACAAGGTCTCTAGTCTCTAATACTAGCAGGTCACTACTGTACTCCTTAAAATGATTTCCCATTTCCTCCACAACTCCAAATAGACAGTCACATTTAACTTGATTTGCAAAGGTAGATTGAAATTCTTTCTGATGTTCGTGATGATCTTTATTTGGTTCCTTACATTGAGTATTCCTAATAGGATTCTGTGACAATTCAAATTCGCTTATAACCCTTGACACTTCTGGTCATGAAACCATCCACCGAAGCAACTGTGTTGTATTTTCTGTTAGGCCCACTGCTCCCCCATCATCTTTGACACATTTGTTGTTCTGTTCATGGGCATGGTCAATCACAATTGATGAAAAGGCCTGCTGGGTTTTCTGAATCACAAAATTGCCTTTGTTAAACTCTGTGACTACATCTGGGTGCTTTTCTGTCAAACAATTCATGACCCGCAGATGCACTGGTAACCATCTAGCATAATTGATATGATCTAATGCAAACAAAACAAGGTATAAGTCTGGTTAGTGAGTCAATATACAGTTTGAAATTCCCTTCTCTTAAGGATCTAACGAACACAAATACTAGCAATTCAAATTGCAAAGTAATACTGGAACTGAGAACTTTTTCTTTTTCTTTCCTCTTGACATTCTTTAAAGGTTAAACACTAGTCACCCATAGAACTAGTGTAGGCCTCATAGGCCTTTGTCATCAAATGTACAATCTGCTTGCAGTGACCTGGTGTGCATGTCGTGTTCGTGATATATGACTGGCTTTAAGGAACGAATCTGCTTTGCCAAATGTGGCAATATTGGCTTGTGTTATGGCAGAGGTCCATCCACTGCCCTCTAACCAGGCACCTAGTTATTTCATAGCTGCTAGTTCAATATGTAGCCCTCCAAACATCACAACAATGTGGTCTTCACCATAGAATGGAGTATCATGACCACCGACGTTATCTGCTGGTTTACTTCTGTTGTTTAGCTTATGTTCGGCGTGAAATGCTGTGTAAAATTAGCAGCTCGATTTATTAATCGAGCATCATTTTAACTTTAAACCTGCTTGAATATAATTAAACAAAATGTTGAGTTGTAAATTTTCTTTCTTATTATACCATATGTTTATTATACCATATATTTAAATATATTATTGGTGCAATATATTCATCAGTTAGTAATATGTAAAAGCAGTTTGCTTTGACCTATTATAATAATTATTATTAATGATTTGCAAATATGCAAATTATGTGGAAAATCTAAGGGGTCTCCCCGTGTTTTAAGATTGCAGTGCGTCCCTTTAAAGTTGTGTGTAAAAGGGATGGGATCAGGGGAGCAGGGTGTCAGCTTGCATATCCATGTAATATTCGGTCTGAAAAGGATTTGTGCTGTAGTACTCATTCAATATCAAATTACAAAATCTCACCAAGAGTGTATGTTGTATTGTGACACCTGTAGGCTGTCTGTTTTTGTCAGTAATGGTTACCTATATCAATGATCACTGTTTACAAATATGAGACTAAAATAACAGTAGATTTAATCAGGATTCTTGCTATAAAGCACATGCATAAAGACATACTATTTAGATGAAAAGCTTTGGAGTAATATTAACATTTTTATCAGAAACTAAAACAATGTTATTCATCTGTCAAACTGAAAGTAATTAACCGTAATATTTACACAGTTGTGATAATTACCAATTAGATATTGGTAGTGGATTGGATTTCACTAATTAAATGAACAGAGAGAAGATAATAAGTGATTATTACATCCACATGTATCTATGATGTATTTATTCATTTGAAAATACATCAAATAGCATTAAAAACTACCCGATGAACGTAAGAATATGGTTTTATCTTGGAAAATTATATTTTTTATCACAATGTTTCATTTGTTTTACTGTTAAACTTACATTTTGAGCATCAAGTGTATAATTATTGAATTTTACTATTATAGTAAAGAGGTTTACATTAAATTAGACAATATTTATTGATTTTTAGTGTTATGATATATCTCTAAAGACAGTAGGTGAAATTTCAGGACTTTTGGCGGCCATTTTGAATTTAGCGGCCATATTGGATTTTTTTTTGCTTGGCCATATAGCCAAAACTGTTTGATATAATGTCATCTATTACTGTGCCAAGTTTCATGCTTTTAACCCAAAGTGCACAATTCATTCAATATTTTGAACGAAGGAGCTGTGCTATAGTTACCTACTTAGAAACATATTCTATATCACAGAGTGTCAGTTTGTCAGTTAATAACTCGGGTTTCTTCATCCTGTGTTACTTTTCACAAAGGAACTGCGCGGTGGTGGCGCAGTGGCCATGGATAGTACGTTTGACTCTGAATCCGTACGTAGATTACAGGTTTAAGCCTTGCTGGCAACACTGGATTTCTTCGGTGTGTCCTTGAGCAAGACACTTCAGATATCGGAATCTTTTCTACGAGCACGTTAAAGGATACTATATTAGATAGTAAGAGCAGGGCAAGGTTTACGGATTCATATTTCTTGCATACCGGATAAGGCTATCCATGTTTTACATTGGGGATGGAAAGTCTTTTCCTGCATATGGGACAAGGATATCCGTCATTTTACCGGGGCTAGATATTTCCATCTCACCCTAGGGTCGAATAACTACCTCAGGATAGACGTATCTTTTGTCCGTTATAGTGTCTTAAAAAGAAAAATCCTTCTTAATTCCATAGCTCTAATGCAGCACCGGTCACTCTAATGCAGCACCGGTCACTCTAATGCAGCACCGGTCACTCTAATGCAGCACCGATGCATTTTGGACAGCATCTGTGTTAATTCGAGTGTCTAAGCCCATACACTTGTGGCAACAGATGTGACAAGAAGCATTTTATGAATAAAAAATACAACTTTTGTTTACGTGTGCATTCACTTTTAATGCACTTTTACTTCATGGCCCGTCAACGCGAAACGTAATATCTAAAAAACTACTTCACTTTCAGGATGTCTGGTGTGGATTAAGACCTTTCACAGAAGGATTGAACGATTGTCTTCGATTTTTGATTAAACGCTTTGAAAAGAAATTATACGCAAATAAACGTGATAGCATACCTTTTTTACATCAAAAAGGGGCGCTCAACGGCAGCACCGGATACTCCTCTAACGGTGCAGACGTCAGCACCATGAGAGCGTTTGGTAGGCGAGCTTCATCCTATATAAATGTGTTTTTGGAATGTAGCATCGCTTAAAAAACGCATTATATTGCATTGTTGATTTGCATCCGACGTTTAAAATGACGTCTTAACGGTTAACACGTTTTCTGGCGTTTAAAATGACGTCTTAACGGTTAACACGTTTTCTGGCGTTTAAAATGACGTCTTAACGGCTAACACGTTTTCTGGCGTTTAAAATGACGTCTTAACGGTTGATGTACATAACGTCAGGTATAGTGTATATGATGTGTAAGACCTAACAAATAAACAACCGGCATTGAGTATCTTAATAAACAATGTTAGATCACACGGTGTAAGTCACTTACACAGTTATCTGGCCTATATGAACGGTGTTATTACAACGTTATCTGGTCTATATCACACAATGTAAGTTACTTACACAGTTATCTGGCCTATATGAACGGTGTTATTACAACGTTATCTGGTCTATAGCACACAATGTAAGTTACTTACACAGTTATCTGGTCTATAGCACACGATGTATTTTACTTACACAGTTATCTGGTCTATAGCACACAATGTAAGTTACTTACACAGTTATCTGGTCTATAGCACACAATGTAAGTTACTTACACAGTTATCTGGTCTATACCACACAATGTAAGTTACTTACACAGTTATCTGGTATATACCACACGGTGTTATTACACAGTTATCTGGTCTATAGCACACAATGTAAGTTACTTACACAGTTATCTGGTATATACCACACGGTGTTATTACACAGTTATCTGGTCTATAGCACACAATGTAAGTTACTTACACAGTTATCTGGTCTATATCACACAATGTAAGTTACTTACACAGTTATCTGGTCTATAGCACACAATGTAAGTTACTTACACAGTTATCTGGTCTATACCACACAATGTAAGTTACTTACACAGTTATCTGGTCTATAGCACACAATGTAAGTTACTTACACAGTTATCTGGTATATACCACACGGTGTTATTACACAGTTATCTGGTCTATATCATACGATGTATTTTACTTACACAGTTATCTGGTCTATAGCACACAATGTAAGTTACTTACACAGTTATCTGGTCTATAGCACACAATGTAAGTTACTTACACAGTTATCTGGTCTATAGCACACAATGTAAGTTACTTACACAGTTATCTGGTCTATAGCACACAATGTAAGTTACTTACACAGTTATCTGGTATATACCACACGGTGTTATTACACAGTTATCTGGTCTATAGCACACAATGTAAGTTACTTACACAGTTATCTGGTCTATATCACACAATGTAAGTTACTTACACAGTTATCTGGTATATACCACACGGTGTTATTACACAGTTATCTGGTCTATAGCACACAATGTAAGTTACTTACACAGTTATCTGGTCTATAGCACACAATGTAAGTTATTTACTTACACAGTTATCTGGTCTATAGCACACAATGTAAGTTACTTACACAGTTATCTGGTATATACCACACGGTGTTATTACACAGTTATCTGGTCTATAGCACACAATGTAAGTTACTTACACAGTTATCTGGTCTATAGCACACAATGTAAGTTACTTACACAGTTATCTGGTATATACCACACGGTGGTATTACACAGTTATCTGGTCTATAGCACACAATGTAAGTTACTGACACAGTTATCTGGTCTATATCACACAATGTAAGTTACTTATACTGTTATCTGGTATATCCCACACGGTGTTATTACACAGTTATCTGGTATATAGCACACAATGTAAGTTACTTACACAGTTATCTGGTCTATACCACACGGTGTTATTACACAGTTATCTGGTCTATAGCACACAATGTAAGTTACTTACACAGTTATCTGGTCTATATCACACAATGTAAGTTACTTATACTGTTATCTGGTATATCCCACACGGTGTTATTACATAGTTATCTGGTATGTACCACACAATGTAAGTTACTTACACTGTTATCTGGTCTATACCATACGGTGTTATTACACAGTTATCTGGTCTATACCGCACAATGTAAGTTACTTACACAGTTATCTGGTCTATATCACACAATGTAAGTTACTTATACAGTTATCTGGTATATCCCACACGGTGTTATTACACAGTTATCTGGTCTGTACCACACAATGTAAGTTACACAGTTATCTGGTCTATACCACACGGTGATATTACACAGTTATCCGGTCTATACCACACAATGTAAGTTACTTACACAGCTATCTGGTCTATAACACACAATTTAAGTTACTTACCCAGTTATCTGGTCTATATCTGACGGTATTATTACACAGTGATCTGGTCTATACCACACAATGTAAGTTACTTATATAGTCATTTGGTCTATACCACACGGTGTTATTACACAGTGATCTGGTCTATACCACACAATGTAAGTTACTTACATCGTCATTTGGTCTATACGTCACGGTGTTATTACACAGTTATCTGGTCTATATCACACAATGTTAATTACTTACACAGTTATCTGGTCTATTCCACGCGGTGTTATTACACACTTATCTGGTTTACATCAAACGGTGTTATTACACAGTTATCTGGTCATTACCACACGGTGTTATTACACAGTTATCTGATCTATACCACATGGTATTATTACACAGTTATCTTGTCTATACCACACGGTGTTATTACACCGTTATCCGTTATCTAGTCTATACCACACGGTGTTATTACATCGTTATCTTGTCTCTACCACACGGTGTTATTACACCGTTATCTTGTCTATACCACACGGTGTTATTACACTGTTATCTGGTCTATACCACACAGTGTTATTACAGTTATATGGTCTTTCACACGGTGTTATTACACAATTATCTGGTCTACACACATGGTATTATTACATAGTTATCTGGTCTATACCACACGGTATTATTACATCGTTATCTTGTCTCTACCACACGGTGATGTTATACAGTTATCTGGTCTATCACACGGTGTTTTACACAGTTGACTTGTCTATACCACATGGTGTTATTACACAAGTATCTGGTCTATACCACATGGTATTATTACATAGTTATCTGGTCTATACCACACTGTTATTACAACCGTTATCTTCTCTCTACCACACGGTGATAGTATACAGTTGACTGGTCTATCACACTGTTTTTTACACAGTTATCTTGTCTTATACCACATGGTGTTATTACACAGTTATCCTAGTCTTTACCACACGGTGTTATTACACAAGTATCTGGTCTATACCACATGGTATTATTACATAGCTATCTGGTCTATACCAAACTGTATTATTACAACCGTTATCTTCTCTCTACCACACGGTGATAGTATACAGTTAACTGGTCTATCACACTGTTTTTACACAGTAATCTCGTCTCTACCATACGGTGTTATTACACCGTTATCTCGTCTCTACCACACGGTGTTATTTATTCACTAACTAATCTATTACAAATAGAATATGGTGATAAAAACCATGCGGTGTGAGTTACTTAAACAATATCTATTTTATCTCACGATTTGTTTTTCTCACACAGTCATACGGTGTTAGATGCAAAATTATTTACAACATGCTATTGATAACACGTTTATCAGATCAGTCATTCCAAGTAATACCGACTTTTCAATGGATATGTGGTTGTTATGTTATGGGCCCTGCGCAAGATATGAAAGACAGCGTTTGACTTATCACGATCAATTTCGCTTACAGCCATTGGATCTCCCAGACATTGGATCACGGAGGCGACTGTGACATTGAGCAGGTTCATTAGTGATTCTCATTACGCTAGTAATACAGTTGTTGCTGTAATACATTTTTGATGTAACATATTGAGAAATGGCTTTAAAAATATTGTTGTACTGATAGTAATAGTAGGAGAAATTTAAATGGAGTCCAAAAAGATGTATTTGACTATTACAAGCTGACACGTATGACTATATGAAATAATTCGGTGAGTACAAAACCTGTATTTTTATTAGTATTATTAGTATTGTGTCGATTCTTACGGATGGCGGGAGGTGTACAGTGCTGGTTCTACCCACGAAAGTTGGGTGGTCTGCCTCCACCACAAAAAAACACATAACCTTACATATGTTGAAAATGACGTAAATCGCCATACAAACCAACTAGTATTATTATTATTATTAATATTATTATTATTATTATTATTATTATTATTAACAGCATGTCCTTTATATACTCTATAGTTATATCGTCTGTTACAGTAATAGCAATTGTAAAACAAATGTAAAATATTTCTATGCATAAAATATTCTTTTACGATAGACACTAATTAAAAAAAAAAGGTTATTAAGCTGAATTTGTGCACTTTACACCTGCTTGCATATAATCAAATAACATTTTGAGTTTTCATTTTTTCGTCTTATTCTACCATAGGTAAGTACATTATAAAGGTGAGAACTAGCTCTTGTACCTGTACATCAGGAGTTTATGGTGAATTATCCTCTATTCATAACACGCTATGTAATAATAAATAAATAGTGGAATAAAATACTAAAAACAGAGAAGAAGACTTAAAAACGTGTACGTATTGCCATTAAAGTAGCTATCCCGCCAACAGCAGCCAAATGTTACATGTGTACACCATTTCTAAACCTACTGACGATGAAGTACATATATAACTTACATATTTTGAGAATCCAAACTCTATAGACACATTATAAATGGCATTAATCAGCCAGGCCAAACCCCAAAACTGGAGCGTCGGATTAATAGTTACCAATTCATAATTCATTTTACGCATATTCGATCACGGTTATTAAGAACCCATTAAAATCCTATACTTTTAATCGGCATATATACATTAGTATATGACCTGAACACTTGGATAGAGTTTTGATAAACGGTTTTGTAATGTAAAGTTGCCGTTATTTGGCGGGTTAGTTTCCTTAAATGATTGTAAAATGGGTTGCACAAACTGGGTATCGAACTTAGAAAAGACGTTAAATGAATATGGTTTGACAAATGTCTGGAATTATCCAACTTCGACTGATTTTAAATACTTTATTAACATACTTAAACAAAGGGTTGTTGATTGTTTCATACAAGGATGGTTTGTGGATAAAGAAACAAGTAGTGTACTTGAATTATATAATGACTGTAAAATGAGTTTTAATTAAGAAGCATGCCTTGATATTTTACCATGTAATCTCAGCCCATATTTAACAAAAATCGGAATATCTGCACATGCGTTAAGAATACAAAGTCCCTATACACTAGAAATTGAATACATAGAAATGAAAGATATTGTAAATACTTTAATAGCAGCGATTTGGAAGAACGAGAATATCACTTTATTTTGAAATGCATTTGTTATACAGGAATTTGCAAATTTATATTATAATATACAAAGTATGTTTGAATTCTTAGAATTATTTCAGGCACAAAATAATACTAATATTACTAATTTAGCAAAATATATATTAAGAGAAGCTTTATCTGTAAGGAATTCAATTTTGAAGATTTAAATATAGATGTTGTATTTCCATCCTCATGTTATAGTTTTTTTATATTGCTCAAACTATTTTTGTAGAATCACTAGACTTATATATGGACAATTGTATTTAAGTGTCTATAAATGGCGAGGCACAATTAAATAAAATATATGTTGTGTTCTTTAAATATATTATTGGTTTAATGTAATCACCAATTAGTAGTATGCAAACACATTTCGCTTCCTAACATTATTATAGTATTAATGATTCATGCCTGCCAAATATCCGGATAAAATCCGGATTCTCCGTTTTTTTCAGTCGTTCTCCGGATCTCCGGATTTAAGTTTACAATCTCCGGATTTTCCATCAAAACAAAATGTTCATGATTTAACAGCTATACTTTCACAGTTTATCAGCTATTTCCCGACCTTCGGGCTCGTGAAATTATTGTTTACAATTGAACTCCATACCGTGATATATTACACGATAATTCACCCTAAACGATGTTCTATTTCTTAATTAATTGCAAATATAATTTAAATTTGCGCTTTTAAAAAAATAGTATGGAAATCAAGTCGCGCGCTCCAATTTTCCATTTAAAATGTTCTTCGCGCATTTTAAATCTTACATTTTAAAAATCACAGAATTTTGTGTTAAAATGTTTTGGCAGGCCTGAATGATTGAACAAACACAATATAAGTAACGGGACGCCGCGAGTTTTTAGAATCAAGATTGGCGTGTGTCCTTTTAAAAAAAGTGAAATCTGTTACGGTTTTAGGAGCTCGACGTCAACTAGTCCGGTACGTTTGCTATCGTGGCCGAGGGGTTAACGACGTTGCGTTGTAAACCTCACCTCTCACTGCTGAAGGTTCGAATCCCACTGGGAGCTCAACTTGTAAGCGAGGAAGTGTCGATTCTTACGGATGACGGGAGATGTACAGTACTGGTTCTACCCAAGAAAAGTGAGTGGTCTGCCTCCACCACAAACAAAACGACCAGTCATACATAACCTTACAAGTGTTGAAAATGACGTAAAACGCCAGACAAACAAACAAATGTTATTTGCTTTGTGTAGTTTTATTTTACTTTTAGTCTACTAGGATAATACGAGAGTAGACTACTTGAGGTGATGTTTGGGGTACGGTGTTAGGGCAAAAATATGCAGTTTTGGTAGAACTTTATGTCATACAGAAAGCGACAATAAAGAACATAGAAAATGTATCGTATCATTTTTATGTTGCTGGAACAATAACGGTATAAAAGTATGCATTTTTCAGTAGAATACTGTTATATTTTGGCTGTAACCGTATTCTGGACATTTTATTGATATTTGGAAATGTAAGTCATCGTGTTTTTCACATTTTTTTTATATAAATTTCAGAAGTGAAAGTAGACAGGTATACACTTGTAATGGGTAGTATTTATCATAAGAAATCTTTCTTAGACGATATTCAACTCCCTATTTACTAGACATGTTTAGTTGCATGATAAAGTAATTTTCCCAGAATTCTAACAAGGTTTGAGATTTTAACAGGTTGTCGAGATTCTCACTTTACTATGGAAGGGGCATAGAGATTCATTTACGCCGTTATAACCTTTAATGTGTAAACATGTTAAGCAAAGTATGATACGGACTCTTGTCCCTCAGGTACGGGCTGTTGTCCCTCAGTTACGGACTCTTGTCCCTCAGGTACGGGCTGTTGTCCCTCAGTTACGGAGTCTTGTTAATGTAAAGACAAACGTTACGGATTATTCCAAACTTTGGAAAATAAATCTCGCATTACGATTACTTGTACACGTATTTGCATTCATGCGTCCTGCATTCTTGCATTTTGTGTCGTGAACCCATAATATTAGTCCCCTACCGGGTTCTGCCGGAGAGGACTATATGTTTTGCTCGATGTATGTCAATTTTAAGAATACAGGGTTAACAATATGGTTACCGCCTTGGAACGGCCAGTGGCAAAAAGTGCCGCTGGTGGTTTAAATCACGTTATAGGGTGCACCAAACCTCACTCTTACCCTATTGTCACCCTAATAAAACAGGACAGTGTAAATAAAGATCTCCCCGCTAGGCTATATTCTCTAACAAACAATGCGGAATTAATAGGCAATATAAGTATAACACATAAATGATCATGTAAATATAATATAAAAAAGCCTAAAATTCCACAAAGCAAGTACTCAATGACTTAGCAGAAGCCAGAGCAACAAGAGAACAAACCATTAACGAGAAACAAACACACAAAAAAAAACACCTCACAAACAAACAAACAAACAAACAAACAAATAAATAAAATATCGAATGTGGTATCACAGTATTTCCATAAATTTGCTCTTAGGGTGACCTTAAAAAAGCACATATTTTTTAACCAGTCATGAGAAGTGCGATTATCAATGTCGCACGCGAATTACGAATACTCGATAATTCAGAAGTATCGACACGCCATTTGCGAATTCGTAACTGAAGGGGCCATATACGAATTAATTTCAAATAAAGTTTTTTCTCTAGATATATTGACTAAATTTAAATGTATAAAAATAACAGTATTCAAACAAAATACAATGTATACTAATATTTTAGAATTGAAAAAGTACAATAAAACGGAGGAAATGTCGTTGCTGCGTTTTCGGACGATTTTTGTTTGTTTTAGTTTAGAATACCACACCGTTATCAGATTATAAAGACACCTAGTACTACTTTTTACACAAGCATACCTAAAATATAAAAGTTAAATATCGTTCTCCGATAATATTACTCTGGAGCGTCGATATTGCATGGATTCAACTGCTTAACTTATAGGTTAGTTAGAGCTGCCTCACAGCAGGGAAATGGTTCAATCGACAACTACCATTACATAAGCTCTACTGGACAGTTGCCATCTACCTATCCAGCCGCGAAGTATTTTACCATTATTTTTGCACCGATCTCAGACTCATACCGCCATATTTCGTTTGTACATAAACAGTTTCACTGCACATGTTTTGTGTTGACGCCGCTCTTGCTTAAAGTAACGTACCCTAAAGTATACCCTTACCCTACTAGAATATGTGTTACTGTTTCTGATCATTTGTTCACGTTTCTAGTCATTCAAATAAAATGATTTGTTTGAATGGTGTTTTACGTCATTTTAGCACATTTTAGGCCATATATGACAGTCGATTGTTTTTGTGGTAGGGACAGACCACGCCATATTTTCTGGGTAGAACCAGTTCTGTATACCTCCCTATATCCGTAATAATCAATACTTTATCACTTACAAGTTGAGCTCCCAGTGGGATTCGAACCCGTAGGATGAAATGCGAGAAGGTTTACATAGCAACAACGTTAACCCCTCGGAGGCAATGAAGCAGGGTCTATAGATAATAACGTCTTGAATAAACTAAAAACTGCATTATCGAGAATACTATTATAAAACAAGTTTAATGAGTAGATTATTCAGAATATACCTATGTACTGTGTAAAGGTAATGAACTAAGCGTACGCCAGTAACTGAGTTTAGGGGTTTACAGGAAAACATGTTAAACCCTTCTCAGTCCTTATAAAAGGGTTAAGAGCCAGTGTGTAACCGGCTACAGGTAAATCGCAAACTGTATATTGCCAACCATGTGTCCTGTATAGCTCACATTAAGAGCTAATACGTGCAGTACACTGGAGGCCCTGGGTTCGAATCCGGGTTAAGGCCCTTAGATCTGTTCACCTCCTGTTATATTTGGAGGTTCATCCAGGATTTTTCAGAGAAACACCAGCAGTGATTCCGTTCAATAAGTAAACATTGAGTGACGAATTTTAATCTAATGCCATGGCGTGGTGAATAATCCATTAGACCAAACATTGCGAGCAATAATATCATGATACACATATTATTTCTGATGTTCAATATTGCTGCATATGATGCTCGCAAAAAAAGAAAAATAACATAATTTTGTATTCTAGATCCAGCGTGATCAAATACAAAGTTATTTTCTTTTTCTTTTTTTGCGAGCATAATATGCGTGGGTGAGTTTGACAATGAGCAATGTTGACCAGTATATTTTTAGTTTTATTGCCATTGATTATTGAAAAAAAGGCAGATTTGAAACAGTTTCTGAAAACTTCAACATGTGATAACTTTAGTAAACTGTTTCCAAAATCAGTACATTTAATAGAAGATTTGGCAATAAGATTTCATACACGTTCCACAGTGAGCCAAATTGTCGAAAGCATTTATAGTTATTGCAACTGGTTATGTAAAGAAATCAGAATTCAGGTTGTGAACATGTTATTTAGTAAACGGTTTACGATACTCACCATATGGTATGTGAAGATTTGTTTTAATTTGATGTCATAAGCATTTTACAAGTTCAAATAGGGGAAGTTATTTCAACTTTCTGTAGTAAATCATTTTATTGGAAGATTTCAAAAAGATCTCGGAAAAGTTTGACGATGAGCAAAATCGATACATTATGTGTTATGGACATGATGGAGCTGTTTCCCTTAACAATTAAAAAACAACTAATTTTAGCTTGTGTATGCATATTTTTGGAAAACCTTTTTTCTCTCCCTTGCTTATACAGTTATTAATATACTATTTTTGCACACCTATTTCGGACTTTCACCAAATTTAATTTAGAGGTTTATCTAGCGCCAATTTTAGTCTTACTGAAACAGTTAAATTGACGCTAGGTAACGGAGTTAATTTTCAATGATTCTGTTGAAAGTAGGGCACGTTAGCTCTTGTGAATGTGAATTATATTAAACTGTTTCCGATTTTCACCAACAATGAAGATGTCTCGAACTACATAGTGTTTTAATTTTGCGTAAAATCTTGCTTGTTTTATACAGTATTTATTTTCTTAAGGTCTCATAAATCCCAAATGCCTGCGCCATAGAATAGCACGGGCTCAACTAAAGATTCATACAACTTACAGTAAAACGCCATAGTCCATGCCACCAGCATGTAAAAATGTAGTATATAAAGCAGACTGGCGGATTTTGCAAGTTCAGATATGGCATACTTCAAGTCTAAAGATATGTTCATGAAACCACAAACCAAGATATTTATATGTATTTGTAATGTCTAGGTTGATTTCACCACAGGTAAATTGTAACTGGGAAATGTTTTTTGAAGCAGGTCGGAAGTGGTCAATGTTCGTTTTATCCTGATTAACACACAGTCTCTATTTCTTACACCATGTGTTCAACAAATTAAGCGTGCGTTGTAAAGAGTCCTCAGTCGGTGCAATCAGTGCAACATCATCGGCGTATAATACTATCGATAAGTAGTCAGTTTCGAGGTCAATACCACAGTTAAAATATTTAATTTCCTCTACCAAATCGTTAGTGTATAGCGCAAAAGGTGTCGGCGAGACAGCCCTGCTTCACACCGAGACCGACGTCTAGAAATGGTGTCACGTACTCATTGATATTCACTCCACAATTAACATCATTGTATACATATTGTACATTTTACCGTTAATTCCCACTGCCAGGAGTTTAAACCATACACATTTCCTATTAACCGTGTCGAAAGCCTTTCTTACATCAACAAAACACACAAAAGTAGACAATTTGTTTAGTTTACGTTTGTTTATCACCGTATATAAAGTGTAAATGTGCACCAGGCAAGATCGATTATTGCGAAATCCATTCTGCTCATCGGCTAAAAGAATATTGTCTTCAAGCCACGTAGAAAGCCGAATATTTAATATGTCAGCATCAATCTTGCTATGCATAGAAATAATGGTGATACCTCTATAGCTCAGAGGGTTACGTGTGTCTGTTGAATCACGCTTTTGAATTGGTTTTATCATCCGATATTCCACTCACTCGGAACTGTACCAGTATTAAAACAATAACTTATTATTGTGTGTAGCAAGTCAATACAAGCTGGATTCCGCAGCACCTCAGCCGGTATATTATCCAAACCGGAAGATTTGAACAACTTCGACAGAAATACATTTTTTTTCTACTTCCGCTTTGGTAATGACCGAGCTTAATGCAGATATGTCGCGAGCACCTTGTGTTATTGTTTTATTCTGTAAATTGGCTTTGATACTGTTAAGGTGCTCGCTATCAAAGTCAACGTTGCTAATGTCACAATACAATGTTTCGTAGTCTTCCAGCGTAAACGAATAACAGTAGTGTATTTAAAACATTGCTATGACGTCATTCTTTGTTGTTTCTGTACAGTATATTGCATATTGTACTACACACAATAAATCTTACCTGTAACTGTCCAATATTTACCACGCAGCTGTCCATTATTTTTAAAAACAATGGACAGTTGTGTAGAAAATAGTGGATAGTTACAGGTAGAGTTTCTTGTGTGTAGCATAATAGGATTGATTAAATGCACACATAAAAACAAAAGACGACGTTTACTCAGCAAATGCCAAAAACAATTTAACACGTAAATACATAGAATAAGATATAATTTAGTAAAATACTTCCTAATTCAATTGTTTTCAATATTAACCGTATTTTAACCGCGTTTGTTATTTTACATAAAAATCGTGCTCGGTTGCAAATAAGGTAAGTTTATGTAACGTTTAAGTAAAACCATAACACTCAGTTGATAGGAAGGATGTCATGGGTTCGAGCCTCAGTGGGGATTTAACAATAGGGCGGTTGGAGCCTATTTTAAGCAAGTAAAATAATTGAATTGAAATATTGTAATGACTCATCAACACATTATTGGTTATTTTGATCCGCCACAGAGATACAGTGGGGAGAGTGAATCTGTGAACCTGCCATTATTAGTTATTGGATTTGTTACAGACCCCCTACAGAAATAGGGGGCGAGGCGATAGCCGAGTCCCACTATACATCTGACTGTCCTCACATATTTCTGTAGAGGTTCAATATCAAATCCAATAACTGATTTATGGCATCGAGCACCTTTTTTAAGGCGAACGACGACATTTAACCCATTTTAATGGAGCGTCAACGTCATTGAGTCGTTCGCGCAATTCGACGTCATGACGTTGACGTAAAGACCGGTACAGTTCAGAAACATTATTAAATTTACTCATTATGTTTGTTACTAACGCCTTAAGGACTATTTGCAAATGATTTAAACTTTGAATCGGAATTGTAGTCGATATTGTTTTAGTGACCCTCTATGAAATCTACTGACCCACTTTAGAATAATAGAGGGTCACCATGTGACCGCTCTAATTCAATGAAATTCCTAGGATGTTGTGCGAGGTGCAATAAACTTTTACTAATGAGGTTCTTTGATAAGACTCCGAACCACGGAACCGTCCGGTTTACACCCCAATCCGACGGATGTCTAAGGGAAAAAGTCTTGCCCAAGAACACACCACCAAAACTCAGAGTCGCCGGTAAGACTGGAACCCGGATCCTGCTGACTTCAAGTCCACCTCTTTTTACACAAGCACCAGCACATACAATAGCAATAGTAATATATTTCACAGAAAAATATATCACGGTTACCGGATTCCTATCTTCTCTACACCTCTTGGGGGACTCTAAACATTGAACTAAAATACACTATATTGATGAGCCATTAAATATTTAAAGTGATAAATGCTAGCTGGTGCATTCAATGTTTTTCAGTGGAAGGCGAACAGAAGTAAGCTTACCAAAGCGCTGTAACAATTAATCCACAAACATAATCCACTGCGAATTTAAAATGCATAAACAAAATTTAAATCCATTCATATTGTTCACATGTCAGCTGTCCAAAATCGTTTATTTCATTGAAAAAAGGGGGCACGCTTTTCAAAAAGGTCATGATAAGCACGATGTTGGAGCTTATGTTTCAAATACTTTACACACACGTATTTACACTTTAACTCTCACTAAATGCATGGACTGTGTGCACGGGCTTATTCATCTTTTCGTGACTGTCCATTATTAATACAATAGAAAGCATGTGTTAAGTCAGAGATAATCCTCAAACTGTCCAATCGTTCAGAGAAACACAAGCAAGCGCCTCGACCACATGTTTCTCTGAAAGATTGGACAGTTTTCGGCTTATCTCCTTTACTTAGATACATAACCATTTCCATCAATGACTTCCATCGGGATACCGCCTTTTCTCTCATTTTGGAGGCCTATTTTTTCAATTTGTTTCCAAAAGCTGAGACCGTCGTTCTAACTATTGATATGTTTTAATCGTTCATGTTCTAAAAACTGATATCTACGCTTGGCAGTCCTACGTTTATCAGTTTATTCAGTTTATCAAATACATTTCTCTGCTGAGTGTAAACTCCCTTAAGCACACGCTTTTCGCGCTGGTTACCTGTACTCTTAAGCCAAATACGTTCCTTTTCACATACTCATAAGTCCCACGCGTTTTGTACTTCATAGGACCAGTATGGCTTATACCGGGATTTAGCTTTAGAATGTTTGGATCGGTTTAAGGTTCATTGTTTTTGGGTAGGGTAGCTTCTATCTCATACTATCAATGTAACAAAAGCATGCGTTGGCATCATGTTCATGGTTTAGATATAAGTTACGTGATAAAATGGCGGGGTAGAAAGTGTTTTTTTGGCTCCTAGGTTTTTCTGTGTGAAATATGTTTAAAGAACATAGTGATGTTTGAAAACTCATAGAAATTGTAGGAACTGAACTAAGAAATGGATGTTGAACCATTGAAAGTGGAATCATGAATATTTGTAACTGTGTGTTTCCCCTGTGTTTCACCTGAATACCTGGATTACGTGTGGAACATCTTTACACGTTTACCTGTGTTATCGGTCATCTCTGTTATTATTAATATATAAAACTGGACAATAAAACATATCGGACCATATAATACGCGTCAACGAATACGTAATTCTGGATATTATTTATAAGACAACATCGCATCAACAACGTCCAGTTCTCAGAACATAGATAGGAAGAGGGAGCTAGAACCATGTACGCCAAGTCCAAGCGCTCACTCATCCAAGAAGACTAAGGAGAAGGGCGATGAGGACAGTTTAATGGATACTGAGTCCACCGTCCCACCCGTCTGTAGAATTTCCGATGTCCGAATCGGAGTTCCGAAGATTTCCGTGGAAATATATCGGAAATTACATAATATGTTCGGAAAATAAGTCCGAATTCGGAAAACCATACATTTCTTCGGAATATTTGTCGGACTTCAGAATTTATTCCGCGGACAATATTCGGACATTACATAATTTTTCGGCAAATGAGAACTTAGTCGATTTAACATTCGGAAACTGCTTCAGAGTAAGGACATAGTCATTTTTTGATTCGGAAAAGAACTTAGAAATTTTTAACATTATTCATTTTCAGCATCATTTAAGTTATTTTTTCAATTGAAACATTTGCGGTGAAATTGATGTATTTTACGCGTATATACCAAATACATTTAATTTAACGCGAAATTTACTACTGGTCTAGGATTCGTGACAGGTAATTTTTTAACTTAGAAATTGTTATGCGACGTGTGCTGTTCTCTAACAAGTTACTTTGAATGGTGTTTTACATCATTTTTAGCACATGTTAGGCCATATAATTATGACATTCAATATTTTGTTGTAGTTAGATATTTTCTTTTTGATACACATAATTTCTACACTACAAAAGTGTTTTTTATACTATAATATAAAAACCCTGACTATACTATATGCAAATAAGCACTACAATTCTTTTTAATTAAAAAAAAATGTATATATTGTAAGTGCTTATTTACAGTAAGAATTAAAAAATCTTATCCCAGATTATTTAGTACTAACCAGAGTCTGTAATATATAAGAACCCTGTACTTACTTTTATTCTCATGATACACTTTTGATCATGAATACTTGAGATAAGCTAATTTATACAGATATCCAGCACTCAGAGTAATAAATTTATGATACCTATATGCAATAATGTTACTCTGATCACATCTGATGTGTGTAAATTAATTAAGACCTTAGGAGCTGACTGTGTTACAGTTAGTCATGTGACTTTTATTAGCCAATGGAACTGGTGCTACTATATTCAAACACAAGTGAGTGTGTTTATACAGAAATATCTGGCATATTTATTTGGAACAATAATAAATAATTATGAAATATTGTTTTTAAAAGTGACTTAGGAGTGATACATTAACTTATAAAACAAGGATATACATGTACATTATTCATGCAGGATACCATAAAAGCATGGATTTACAGCAGTATGTAGATCTATGATAAAAGTAAGTCTTATTATTAAAATGTTATAGAATCAAGATGCCGCTAGAATTTGTGCATGATGTTTAAGCTTTCAAAGCATTATATGAGCTTAATTAATAGCAGGATCTGTTAGAGGGTCAGATTAGTTCACAAACTAAATGTGTTACCCTCAATAAATAAAGTCTATTATTATTATTATTATTATTATAACCAAGGATTTGTCCATATGACCATATGGACAACTCCTTGTTTTAACATACAGTCCCTGTTATTGAGTCTGCATAAATTTTGTATATGTACATCAGGGCTTTATATGACATTTAATTATCAGCCCAGTGTACATGTATAAGAATATAATTATTTTAAACCGAACAGGTATTCTAATATACATAATACAGTCTAAATTACATTGATTCAGTACTGTACTGTATTTCCAGTTCGCTACATGTAGCGTTCAACAAAAACAAGTTATTTTGATTCAACAAAAAAACAAGTTATTTTGATAACTATTTGAATGTAAACCGTGCAACAAAATTTGTTTTCATTTGTGTAAATGGCGAGAATGCAAATAAGGGAAGTAACTCAGCAGGCCATTTCGGACACAAACACGTTCGCCTTATGTAGAAAAAGTTACTTCAAAACTGGCAGTTACAAGGTTAATTTTTTACTATATCAGTACAAATTTAAATAATACATTATATACATTTGCAGCAGGCCATTATGAACCTCTTGTCAATATAATTAATAGATTTGCTTCTGCAGAAATTTGAAAGCGAACGATTTCGTTGAACGATATTTTCCAAAGAAAACCAGATTGTTCTGGAAATCAAGCAGCAATTGGAATAATTTCAACAACACAATTGCAATGTTTTTCTGCTGGTAAACACAAATTAAATCTGAATATTTTCTGAACCAAATTGAAAATCGTAATTTAAAATTTGTCAAAGAAAATCAGTAATCGGATACAATCATGTCCAATAAGAGGAAAGAACGATTAGTATAAAGTGGAATTTGTTCAGCTTTTCTTTATTCAAAAATAAATTTTAATTGTTTTTAATTTTAAAGATTATTTCTGTCCGAATATTTTCTGAATATTTTCTGAATAAATGCGGATGTCCGAATATTTTCCGAAAGCAATACCACTGTCCGAATATTTTCCGAAAGAAATGCCGATGTCAGCATATTTTCCGAAGAAATGCCGATGTCCGAATATTTTCCGAAAGTAATACCGATGTCCGAATATTTTCCGAAGGAAATTCCGATGTCCGAATATTTTCCGAACTATTGCTGATGCCTGAATGTTTTTCGAAGAAATACATATTCGGACAATTTTGTCCGAAGAAATCGGAAAGCCGAAGACTTTCCGAGGAAAATGAATTTGTCCATGGAATTTCTTTGTTATTTTTTTCCGAAGTCCGAATTATTTTCTATTAAAACCTATGTCCATTACTCCGAATACCGGAATTCCGAATTTATTCCGCGGCTTTTTTTCGGAATTCCGCGGAAATTTTAGAGACGGGCAATGTTCTTGGGCAAGACACTTTTCCTTAGCATCGTCATTCGGATGGGGACGTAAACCGGGCGGTCCCTTGTATCGGTCTACCCTCCGAGCACGTTAAAGAACCATAGGAATCTATTCGATAATAAGAGTAGGGCACGGTTCCCGGATTCCTATGTATCCTTCTCCTCTCTCTGGGGCGGCTCTAAATAGCCTATACTGTGTTGATGAGCCGTTAAGCAACATTCAATTCAATTCCTCTTCCGAAATGAGGAAAATTGACCATAGTGTGTTTATGTCCATGAAGGCGGACATGACAGATTTTATAAGTGATACAGTAAAGTCTATGGCCCAGTCCGCTGCTGACGCCGTTGCCGATACACTAAACGTAAGACTCTCGAAACTTGATTCAGAGAACCGTCGACTCACTGAGCAGGTTGAAACACTTACAGAGCGTGTTAAGCAGTTGAAAGGTCAAACTAAGTCATGATTTTAGGTTAGACGTCGCCGAACAATATTCAAGACGCAATTGGCTACGAATCTCTGGGTACTCCGAGACCCCGGGTGAATCAACGGACGATAGTATTATTAATGTGGCAAAAGCGTGTGAGATCAACGTTAACAAGACTGCCATTGATATGTCTCATCGTGTTGGATCAGATGCTCATAGCAGGCCGAGAGATGTAATAGTAAAATGTACTACTTACAAACCAAGGAACGCTTTATATAGAGCCAGGTTCGATCTTAAAGGAAATGATGAGTTTAAGAGTGTCTGCGTTAACGAGGACCTCACACGCGTAAGATCCCGTCTTCTATCTCCAGATACCTAGTGAAGACCGGGAAGCTACAACAGGCATGGTCAAGCGATGGACGCCTTTTCTACAAGGACAATGCCGGACCCGAACGTCATCTACTGAGAAGTGCCAGTGACCTAGATAAATACACATAAACAATCAGTCGCGAACTGCATGAACAAACTTTTCTTAACATAATTTAAATGTAATAACTGTATTGTTATTATATAACATTAAATTAGGCCTATAATATGGGATTTGAATTATATGCATAATACGGATTTGAAATATACAAACATTATATTTTTACAATTTATTTACTAGTTACAATATTTACTATCTGTCGTTATATAGTTGCTGTTGATTGGCTGCCTTGGCCCCTACGCTGTCGTTACAAGTTCACAAGAACGTGTACTACGCAAGCGCAGCTGTGTAAATTATAGCGTGGCTTATGAATAGCGAGTCACTGAATCACGCCTGATAAATATTCGCTGCACAACCAAAAGGAGAACAATGACATTTGAGCGAAAGTCACTTCCAAGAAGGAGCGAAAGCGCGGTTTTCATCAACAAACTTGAATATGATCTACTTTTATTTCTTTTAACAAGAACAACAGAGATTTTTTCAAAAATCGGGGAATGTGTTTCCGTGTAGGCATATTTATACTTCATGTAGAATACAATTTCGACTTTTAAAAGTGTAAATTATAGCGGCTAGAACTTTTCTCCTGTCGATAGTTGGTGCAGGTTTCTCCACGGATCGCACTTTCAACTTGTTTTTAAAACCTATTTGCATTCAAGAAGTATTTCGATGGTGAATATCACTCGAATACCGCCCATAAATTGCTTATGTCCTAAATGTGAATGGTGAAGTTTATATCTAAGTGATTTATGGTAAATGTTCTAAAGGTAGGGGAGCGAACGAGCTGGGGGTAGTTCGAATGTCAAGGAGGTAGAGCGGACGCCTGTTTTATTCCACAAGAACATACTTTGACAATGTCGATTCCAATGCAGTTGCGTCATGAACAGATGCTTTTTGTAGATTTTATTACCTTATCTTCGACCAAAACGCAATTAACAGTGGATAAGGTGTCACCGTATGAGCATGCGGCACCAACTTACTTTGGAAATGAGCTCTTTTACCTCGTTCAAAGTTAGGTTATTTATGTTTGATGATCTCATAAACGACGATACATTTCTAACACATACACATCTCCGATATTCATTTCAGGTCCAGTTTACCATCAAACCTGAACAAAGTTTATCATAGTTGATATTGATTTTTGTTTTCCTAATATAAATTATGTACATTTTTTTTTTGAGATACTTTTTAAGATTGGGTAGAATTAGGTAGAATTATCAAATCAACACATTTCTCAACTACATTCAATTATCACTGGAAATCCTAAATTTGTTTCAGGTTATACCAAATAAATCCGTTGGTCATCAGTATTTCTTCAGGATATGTTTTTTTTATAAAATGTTCACCGCCCTCACCATCAAACAAGCGGATTTTTTTATGCGGGCAATATTTCTTAATCTGCCAATCGAATGGTCTGGTTTAGTATGTAATAGTGTGGTGGATTACTGCAATAAACTTTTTATATAAATATATATAAATATGGGTGAAGAAACCGTAATAAAATCTACAAAAAGTAAATGTTCATGACGCAACTGCGTCCGAATCGACATCCTCAAAGTATGTCGTTTGTTGAATAAAACAGGCGTCCGCTCTACCACATTGACGTTCCCTTTATAGGGAAGGGCCGTATCTAATGCGGTTAGCACTTGTTGCCCGACCCGATTGCATTGTACTTGTACATATATGGCAATAAAATATGTTTAAATCAAAATCAAATCACTGACGTTCGCTCTACCCCCGGCTCGTTCGCTCTCCTACCTCAAGAAAATTGACCATAAATCACTTAGATTAAAACTTCACCATTCACATTTAGTGAATAAGCAACTTATGGGCGGTATTCGAGTGATTTTCACCATCGAGATACTTCCCGAATACAAATAGGTTCCAAATACAAGTTGAAGGTGTAATCCGTGGAGAAACCTGCACCAACTATTGACAGGCGAAAAGTTCTAGACGCAATAATTTACACATATGAAAGGCGAAATTGTATTCTACATGAAATATAAATATGCCTACAAGGAAACACGTTCCCCGATTTTTGAAAAAATCTCTGTTGTTCTCGTTAAAAGAAATAAAAGTAGATCATACTCACGTTTGTTGATGAAAACCGCGCTTTCGCTTCTTCTCGGAAGTGGCTCAATTTTCATTGTTCTCCTTTTGGTTGTGGAGCGAATGTTTACCAGGCGTGTGCATGTTTATAAATAATCCGTTGTAGGTTGTTTCGTATTCTGTTCACGGGTTTGGTATGTTTAACATTTGTTATCGAACTACTTTAATCTTTTAAAATAATGCAACCATATATTACGTGCTTTGATAATAGTCCTCAAAGCTGTAACTAGTATCATACTTCAAAAGCGTGATTGCTAAAATGATGAAGCATACATATTTAACACACATTCATTTTAAATGCGTTCTCGTGCACTGCAGCTACTTTTAGTGGCGTTTTATATCATAAAAATGTATAATTTAATGTTGCACATTCTACAGGCAGCAAAACACTTATTATAACTGAAGTTGGTGCAATTGTTTTACTGTTTTTCTCTTAATACTTATAGCAGAAAATCACCGAATCGAAACACACTTATTTGTGTGTAGTTTTGCTCTCTTTTGTTTCTTCTAATTACTTCTAATGGTTACTTGTTTGTGTAAGGTTCTTTCCGTTTTCTTCTTTCTTCGTTCTCTCGCTCTCCATATACTATCCCCTCTCTCACCCCACCCGCCAATTCAGTGTTTTGATCAGAGTATTTTGCACCATCACGGCCCAGTGCATGTACGCGTATATTGTGTAACGGTCTCACCGTTGGCAAATATGCCTTTTGGCGAGCTTTTCAATTGAAGATTAAGTCCAGTGTTGGTCGAGTGTCGTTTCACCAATGGGATCCAATGGAGATTACAAGATGCAGAAGAAGAGCTGAGTTGGTGGCTTGTGGGTGAATAAATCCATCGTTGACTGTCTATAGTAGTTTTAGGTCGTAGAAGATTAAAGTTGATTCCAAGTAGATTGTTGTTTCAATAGAGATTTTGGCCAATCGGATTGCCTGCAGAATTGTGAATAGGTCAATCCGATTGAGGCAGGAGATTAGAATCTGGCTGAACTCGCTGCCCGTGTTCTGTTGGTTATGGCTCCTCCGGTATACACATCGTCGTACCACATCGTCGCTGACCAACATCAGAAGACTGGTGGGCATCCCGCAGGGTTAATCCAACGTCGGTTGTCCAGGTGAGCCGTTGCCTCTTGTCATAATATTTGGGGACTCGCAGCGACAAGGGATGAGATACCGCTGGACCAACATCAGTTTCTAGTAGTCGTTTAAGCGTCCATCTTTAGGGCCACGTTAAAACCAAGCTAAAAACATATGTACAAACATAATGAGGTCAGTCCGAACCTCCACGTGGCTTTTCCACGCTGTACATCTTTTTGGTTATTTACTGTACAGTATTGGGCGATGATTCCAGGCAGCGGCACGCCTTGCGGGGTTACTTTGTCCCAGACGGCCGCAAGACATCCTGCCTGTTCGATGGTCTGAACTGGGATGGGATCATGATGGTCTGTGTGTGTATGCGTGTGTGTGTGTAGTTCTGAGGTTTATAGTCCCTCCACCAACAAACAAGACAAGAGAATACATGAAGCGATAGGCACAATATAGTCTGGACTGTTCTAGATGAGTGTGTTGGTTGATCTGGTGCTGCTGTGGTGCTGTGTAGTCGTCTATGTTGATCGTATGTCGCTGATGCTCTGTGTTGTTTTCGCTGCGGCGGTGAGGTGCTGGGCCTGGTCTACATCCGCTAATGGCGTGAGGTGGTGACGATCCCATTCAGGGCCACACCCGCCATGGTGGACCACTGTGCCGCATGTACCATCTGATGTCCAACATCTTCCCTGCCCTCGGCGAATACGATGTGGCGCTGGGACATCTCAGTGTTGAAGTTCGACGTAGCCATCAGTTGATGCATGCTCTGGCGGGAAACACAGTGGCCGACATCAGATTAGTCTCACAGCACTTAACCCCATCCACGCGAATAAATGTGGGTCAGGTGCTGTGTGTGCCCTCTCCGCGACGTGCACGCTCTGATGTCCTAGAGAAGATCATGACGTTCTTGTACCCTCATAGGTAATTATATAGGTTTTTGGCATGCACGCACTGGGTTGTTATGCTGTAAAATTAGAGATGCTTTATTATATCACCATATGCTCATGTGTTTCCTTTTCACATTATCAATATTGCTCATTCGTAAACTATATCATTATACTGTATATTGTAGTTATTTAGGGTTAGTTTTTTTGAATTGCATATTGAGAGCAGACACTGTTGTTATTTTTTTTTTTTTTCGGCCGCCAGTGGTCTTTCACGAAATATATTATATTTGTGACTGTAGAACACAATGGGTATTGATGTGAATTGCTTGAGAATGGCCATAGCTACATTCAATAACAAATTTAACTTGATCGCAAAGAGAAATTATTTTCTCCATAAACCATTCATTTTTATAAGTTGCTTACTTAAAGGTATATTGAAGTTATTTCGATATATAATAGCCATTATTGCAGGCGGTTCTAAATCGCTCTCAAACCTGGAATTTTCTTTTGTTATTATTAGTTATTATGTCGGGTGACGTTGAAATGAACTCAGGTCCTGAAAATGCGATCGAAACACATAGCCTTTCCATATTGGACATAATGTAGCTTAATAATATGACAAACATTATAACTGAACCAACTCGAGTAACAGATCTTTCTTCTACGTTGATAGACCTCATTGTTATCTCTGATTCTCTAAAACCTTTAGATTCCGGCATTTTAAACATACCATGTGATATAAGCGACCACCGTGGTACATACTTAATGTTTCAGTATAGTTACAATGTTCGACCAACTTATACCCGAAGAGTCTGGAATTATAAGAAAGCCGATTTCATAAAACTCAACGATAATATTCACAAAAAGACTGGTCTTTCTTACAAAACGATTCGCTCAGTGTTGCGTGTGAAAATTTTACGAAATCCTTTTTTGAATTGATTAATGTGTGTATTACATCGGAAAATGTAACAATTCGCCCAAATGACAAACCGTGGTATGATTCCGAAATAAGACGTGTGTCAAGACAGCGTGCCCGTCAGAAAGCTAAAGCAACGCGTACTCAATCCCTGGCTGATATAGCTGCATACAAAAGGCTCCGACACAAAGTTAATAATCTAAAAAGCCACGCTAAAGAACGTTTCTTTAATAATGTTGAACACATAATTACTGAAACAAATATCAACGACAGACGCCAGTATTGGAAACTTTTAAAATATTTCATCAAGTCAAACAAAAACGCGGAAACTATCCCACTTTTAAAAAAAGACTTACTCAATAACTAACAAGAAAAAGCAAAATGTTTGAATGATTACTTTGTTTCAATATCATCAGTTCATGATTCTAATGTTGAATTACCTATTTTTCATTCAAAATCCAATACTAAATTAGAAAATATGTATATAGAAGAATCTGAAATAGTTGACATTATCAAGATTTTAAATGTAAATAAAGCATGTGGGGAGGATAAAATAAGCCATAGGATGTTAAAGGAAACTGCAAATATAATTTCAAAACATCTACATATTCTTTTTAACAGATCATTAAACGAGTGCGTTTTCCCCGACTTATGGAAATGTGCTATGGTCATGGCACATTTAAAAATGTCAGACCCAAGTATCCCTACAAACTATAGACCAATAGCGTTATTAAATTATGTTGGTAAAGTAATGGAAATAATAGTATTTAAACATGTGTATAATTTTCTACTTATGTTTGATCTTATCTTTAGGAATAAATCAGGTTTTATCCCTTGTCATTCTACTACATATCATCTTATCGACATGTACCATCATACATGTCAGGCATTCGATGCTAAAGAATTTACATGCATTGTTTTTATGATATAACTAGAGCGTTTGATCATGTTTGGCACAAAAGTCTTTTGTTTAAGGTAAAACAATATGGTATCGATGGCAAGCTTTTAGCTTGGATATCTGAGTATCTCCCAAACAGATCTCAAAAAGTCCGCGTCGGATCTGCAACCTCTGAATCTAAAACCTTATTGCTGGAGTTCCTCAATGCTCTGTCTTGGGTCCTCTTTTATTTTTGACATATGTAAATGATATTACTGAAAATATCCTGAGTACAACTCGTTTGTTTGCTGATGACAGTTCGTTATCGGTCTCAACATATAGTATAAACGACATGGAAGGAATTCTTAATCATGGCCTGCTCATGGCCTGTTCAAAGCAATGGCTTGTGCAATTATATCCTGCCAAAACACAAGCAATGTTATTTTCCTTAAGTAATAATGATTGTCTTCCAACTTTATATCTAGACAATGTCCCGCTAACCTTTGTTGATAATCATAAACATCTACGAGTAACACTGAGCAATAACGGTAAATGGCACGAACACATTGAAAATATTGTTGCTTCTGCGTCAAAAGTGCTTGGATTAATGCTTAAATACAAAGTAGCGCGTAAAACACAAAAAATCAGATATACATCTCTTATATGCGCCCAATATTGGAATATGCTTTCATTACTTGGGGTAGATGTACTTTACTTAAAAAAGACAGCTTGGAAAAGTTACAATATGAGGCAGCTCGTATTGTGACGGGTCTAACCCGATCAGTATCCATACATCGCTTAATATCCGAAATAGGATGGGTTTCACTTTCTGATAGAAGGAAAATGCAAAAACTTATTTCGGTTTATAATGTTAAAAATAGAACCGTTCCAAATTACATTTCAATCATTTTCCCATAGCTAGTTGGAGATGTCAGCGCATTCAGTCTCAGAAATAACGATAACTACGCCACTATTGCTAGGAGAACCTAAATATACAATAACTCGTTTGTTCCTTCCTGTCTTAAACTATGGAATGACTTGCCAATAGAAATACGAAACTCTGAAAGTATCGCAATTTTTAAGAGAATACTATTAACATCTGTATTTTTTAGTACAAAAGTGACACCTTACTACTTATGTGGACAAAGATTATTTGCGGTTTTACATGCCAGAATGAGGAATTTTTGTAGCACTCTCAATAACGACTTATACCTTAACCATTTACGAGATTCACCGACTTGCGAGTGCGGCTGTGAAGTAGAAGATGCTGAACATATTTTTTTTCAGCATATCGGCTTCATCTGTTTCTGTCTACTCGCCATTTACACCCGTTAAATGTAAGCACACTTCTTTATGGTCGTGAACAGATAACTGGAAAATAAATCCCTCTTCGAAGCAGTTCAAACATATATACGAGAAACACATAGGTTTACATAGGTTTACATAGGTGTCTGATTCTCCGACGCATTTCGACACTCTAAACATACCATTATAGTGTTTGCTGTTTTTGTTATTACATATCTCAAGTTATAAAGCTATATCAATTGATGTAACATGTATACACTGTTAAAAGCGTTAATGTTTTAATGATTCTCTCTCTTTCTCTCTTTCTCTCTTTCTCTCTCTCTCTCTCTCTCTCTCTCATGTTGTGGTTCACTATTCATCACTACCTCTCTCAATGTATTATTTGCCATTGTAATTATTGTAATTTATTTCACTCAGCCATACGCATTTGCAATTCCGAAGATGTTAACTGGGAAGGCTTTAGCTAATGTTGGTAGAACTGGTTTTTTGGCCACTTGCACATGGTTGTGGGTACAAGACGTACGTAAAATTGTAGGTCCGTTTACTGATCTTATTTTGATTCTTGATATTGAATTACTTATCCTATGCGTTAGTTGTTGTGGTCAGTATTTTGCCAGGGAGATAATAATTCATTTGTCATGTTGTAATACTGGGTTTTGTGTAAAATTTACTTTCAGTACACAACACGCGTACTGCATTTCGGCGTCGTTTTCAAACTTTCAAATTTTAAATACTTACTGTAATTCATTTTTTGGATCCGGTCATATTAACAGAACATGAGGATTTCACTCAACGCCCTTTTGATCTCTAGCCATCACACCCCACCAACGCCTATTTAAGGGACACATGTCAGTCTTTATGTATTTATCAATCAAGCATTAGCATCTAGATTTATTCATCCAGTGAGCGTGCGTTCCCAGTGGGTGAAACCGATGGGCCAGGGTTCAAGCATCACCGACACCACTGAGTTTGTCTCTGTGTTCGGATCGTCGGATGGGGTGGGGAGGGTGTGCGATGTAAACCGGACGGTCCCGGCCAGTCCCGTGTATCTTTCGGTATACGAGGCACGTTAAATTACCAAAGTAAACAATTCATTAGTAAGAATAGGACAGTTCCCCGGATAGCTATCTACCTTTCCTCACCAACAATTATAAACAATTATAAGCATGCAAAAACAATTTCCTTTGAACCTTTCAAATTATTAATTTAAATAATAGACGATCTTACATGAGTGCCTGTTAAAAAAATATTTATTTTATTAGACGAGTTGGATAAAATTATATGAAGTGAGGCTGTACCGAACATCGTTTCAAGTTTAGCCAACGAGTTTAATAAATTCAATATTATATTCTAAATGATGGCCCTTTAAATAGGCACGAATGGGAATTTTGTTTATCACATAACTGCAAAAAAACTCGCATGTAGACTATTAGTGTAGCTATAGATCTAGCTGCCTTTATATGATGGAGACGGTCGATGACGTAGTATGTTTGTATGATGACGTCGCATGTTGACTCGGTCTTCTCCGCACGACGAAGAACATCTGAATAACCTCGTCGATTTCCGTAATCCGGTATTTAAACGATTACGGAAATTGACGAGTCAATTCCGGTGTATTCCGAGCTGAACGGAAATATTCCGGACAATGATTTGGCCTTCATTTGCATGTTGATTTTACTAGTGTAATATGATAAATATAGCATGGTTGTATTACACTCCCAGAATAAATATTATATTATAAAAAAATATAGAATAGATAGGTATCAGTATCTACCTCTGCAAGCGAGGTTTTTGAAGATATGCAGCAATTCCTACATAAAAGATCGCCCTATTTCAATAGACTTAACCTTAAATACCACGCGTGCATGCATACAACCTGGGATGATAATTAAACTCACTTATACAGTACCTGTTGATGATTGCAAGTAATAACATACATATTGAAATTGTATTTAGGGTAGTTTTTAAGGACGAACATCGGACATCTTTTTTCATCGCAATTTCACACTTCTTGCGATTGGTTTGAGAACAAAACAAAAAGCAATTTAAAATTTGTTAAAAAACACGAAAAACCCACGCAAATCGTGAAAAGGGTACTTACAATTATGTTTAGCAGCAACTAAACTTGGGAAATGAGAGCATTTTACAAACATTGCATTTCGATTTTGTCAACAGTTTTAACTGATTAAAATACTAAATCAGTCGACCCGAGCAGAAACAAACAAACACTAATAATGTGTTGTTCGAACTATCATTACCACGTTTGCCCGGTGTTATTATTTTTTTTATTGATACATGCGTGTTTGTTAATTTACTCAATCGATTGTTATGCCAATAGAATACATTAATCACACAATTCTTAGTTGTTCACACAATGCAGTCGAGGTTTTACCAGTTGTTCTATGTAAAAGTTAAAAAGATACAAGCATTATCTATAATGAAAAAAGGAAGCGCTTGATAATTGCGGCAATGCGTTATTTGTTTCTCCTCGTTCATTTAACCTTTGAAGAATTGTTCGAAGTATCTTCAGTCAATAGAAAGGTTATTTATTTGGCTTTCTAACCCTGCATCTTATTTAAATATTTTATTAAACAATAAATGTTTGATGACCAAACAATAAACACATGGTGATGCGCGTAAACGCTTTAAGAAAAGAAAAAAATGCGATAGATTTCCGTTCCAACTCGCGATTTTGCCTATCTATTTAACCGTTATTTGGAATAAAATTACACCATTAGAAAGGTTATTTATTTTGCTTCCTGGCAATGTAAAATATGTAAAAAAAAAATCAGTAAAACAAGGATATATAATATCTTTTGCGATGTAGATGGGTGTATCGTACATCGAGGCCTCTCGCATACGGCCACGAAAAAATCGATAAGTGCAACGTATAATCGATAAACTTACCTGGACGACAAGTGTTTTCAGTTGAATACAGTGTTTGTACTGTCGTGTCATATCCCCGTCATATAAAGCCCTGATACAACTCGCCAAATAGGAGAATATCTCGTTGTTCTAGGGATGATTTGCTTTGGTAGACTCCATGTTTCAACGGAATTATTTCTCTTAAATGTTTACCTTTTAAAATATATCGCGCTGTTTTCGTTCCGGATTTGGAAACTTAAACCCGCCCATAGCTGGCACAAAACGACAACGTTAACCGGAAAGTGTCAAGTGTGCGAGTAGGACTGGGTTAAGTTTCCAATACGGAACGAGACGTCACACGAGCACATGTTTGAAGAGGGTGCAATCCTTCATGAATTATGGGGAGATTTTTAAATCGTAAACGTTTTATGAAAAAGCTGCATAACTCTCTATTGACTAATTGATATGAAATAGCTGTATAAAAAGAGTCACAACTCTCTATTAAATAATTGATAAGAAATAACTGCAAAAGTTTCATGACCATAGGTCAATATGTTGCCGTGTTATGAGCTTACGAAATTGAAGTCAGGAATTATTGAAAAATGGAAAGATGAAGATGTGTGTAAAGTTTTCATTAAATACTTTTCAAGCTATGGCCAAGGTCTGGGTTGGCATGTTAAAGTGTGTGGGCGGACGACGACGACGGACAGGCAGGCCACACAAAATGTATTCAAAGTTTTAGAATATCTGCAGAGGATGACATACTTCATTAATACATAGAGGATCTTAAACGAGTTCCCATTTCATATAAGATTTATGAAACGAGTTATGAATTATTTAATTTTAACGAGCCTTTTGGCGAGTTAAAATTTAAAATAATTCATAACGAGTTTCATAAATCTTATATGGAATGGGAACGAGTTTAAGATCTTTTTAATCACATAACACAGCAATCAAATTAGTAAAAATTAATTCAGATGGACATAGAACCGCCACGACGTCAGACACATTTTAGCGCCAAAACGTCATAAAATATGTGACGTCGTAACGTCGCGTCTCACACATAACGTTGCGTATAAAAGAGTTCGTGTTTTACCTCTTTACAAAATAGCAGTTAACGCCAACTTTTTAAACAAACCAACAACAATGTTTTGTATAACGTGCATTATTTGTATAAGCTGTCACAAATAATAAGTTTATGACTCAGATATGGTGAATTTGTAATAAATAAAATAGTTTTTGTTAATAAACTTGTGTTACAGGTTTAACTCAACCAATCAAACTCGTTCCAGGTTGTATTACACGTGTACGTGTGTCATACAATAGAATATTAAATGGGTGTTCGACACTGCTAACAAGGGACGTTATGTGATAAATATTATTTACATGAAAGGAAAGGTTTACTTCATATATATTATTTGGGTGCTATTTGTATGATCAGCAAAAAACATTTTCAGGAATATATATGTATGAAAATTTTGGGTTTTATACACAACCTGTCCATCCCCATCCGAGAACGACGAAAAACGTCCTTTCTCACGCATGATTGAAAAAAAAGTAGGTGATTTTCAGCTAAAATGATAAGAGAAAGAAACAATCCTTTTCGGCTCGTACGCACTATATCTTATGCTGAAAACCTGGACCTATCTATACACATAACGTGGTTTTCTTACCTCAGTCGCCTATCCCCAAATGACGTCAACAGGAAATAACGGTTATGGAACGTTAGCTAAGCCGTAAATCAACGTTATATCGTATATGACGCGTTCTATGTTAGTGTATGCTAATTGTTATAATAATAGAAATAAATTGATGAACATTTTCTTCTGTCCTTTATATATTTTATATCCGATTTAAACTGATAATCGCTATCAGTAACTAAGCTAAATTATTCACTACTCCTCTCGGTAATCCCCGTACAACGCACCTGCTATTTCTGTTATAGTTCGGAATTTACGGCATGATACGGCTTTTACCCGCAACCATGTGCAAGTGGGGCTCTCGCACCGAATTGATTCACTTTACATCGTATTAATTCTGCTCAATATCGGCCATTTGTATTTACGTCAAATTGATGCTGCTGTTACTGAACTGAGTGTTTTGGTCTTTCATTAATTCAGTTTCTTTTAGATTGTTTCACGTATCGATAAACTGACTGAGATATTTTTTAATTGCTTGACATTCTCTGCGTTGATTGATATTTTCGAGTGAACTGTTTAGCATTGCATTCGATTAGATGGTTTGAAAAATCACTCTAGATTACTTCACATCGCATCGGATTGTTTTAAACGAGTATGAGAGTGGACCTTTGGAAACGGCCGAGCACGACACATACGAAATATTGCAGTCTCGGTTTGATTGAGATTGTTAATGAACGGTAGTGAAATATGCTAGCTACCGCTCACGCCCTCTAGCCCCGGGTTGAGCAGAACTCAATATTCATAAAATCAATAGTACATAATTTTAATCGTAATTTTAAGTTTGACTAAATGTTTCAAAAAATGAAGTGGATCAATTAAATTTACATTAAATTAAATATAATACCGATGAATTAATTCATCTTTGACTTGATGATTAATTATAAACATACTTTTGGCGGTAATGGTCGCCCATAAAAGTCTATGACATCACGAGGTTTGACGTCGTCAACTCCTTAGGCCTTGAGCCAGGACCGAACATTTTCGATATTGTTACCAACTCAGGGGACAAATTCTACTATTATTTTTTTAAAAGAACAATGTATATAGATTACATTTTTCCATGATAGCAATCTGGAATAGGTAGCTTATATAAAAAAAATCGAACAGTAACATGTTATGATTGTAGCGCTTTCATATACGATTTTGATGTTCATTAGCTCGACTAATCAGAGATCAGCAGAGCTTATGCCGTGGTGCGGCGTCCGTCGTCCGTCTGTCTGTATGTCCGTCTGTCCGTAAACTTTTATTTGTAGCGACTACTCCTCTGAAACAACTGGATGGATACTCATGAAACTTTACAGAAATGTTGCCCATGAAGTCTAGTTGATCCTAGCAAAAATCCATGTTGATGTGAAATCCAAGATGGCCGCCAAAGCTAAAAATTGATTTTTAAAATACAAGTTTGTAGCGACTACTTCTTGAAAACTATAAGTGATATTAATATGGGACTTTTCTAAAATGATCAGCATGACATGATGTTGGTCATTGTCAAAAATCGTTTTGATTCGACGTTAAACATGGCTGCCAGTGGCCATCTTTGTTTACATAGAGTTATATAGTAAAAACTTGTAGCGACTACTCCTCTGAAACTACTTGACGGATTTTCATGAAACTTTACAGGAATGTTGCTCTTGATGTCTAATTGATCTTAGCAAAATTTCAGGTCGGCCCGAAATTCAAGATGGCCGCCACAGCTAAAAATAGATTTTTAAAAGATAAGTTTGTAGCGACTACTTCATGAAACTTCACAAGAATGTTGCACTTGATGTCTAGTTGATCCTAGAAAAATTTCAAGCTGGCCGGAAATTCAAAATGGCCACCACGGCTAAAAATAGATTTAAAATAAATAAATTTGTAGTGACTACTTCTTGAAAGCTGTAAGTGATATTGATATGGGACTTTTTCTAAAATGATCAGCATGACATGATGTTGATCCTTGTCGAAAATTATTTTGATTTGACATTAAACATGGGCGCCAGTCGCCATCTTTGTTTACATAGAGTTTGTATAGTAAAAATTTGTAGCGACTACTCCTCTGAAACTACTTGGCGGATTTTCATGAATCTTCACAGGAATGTTGCTCTTGATTCCTAGTTGATCCTAGCAAAATTTTAGGTCGGCCGAAAATTCAAGATGGCTGCAACGGCTTAAAATAAATTTTCAAAAAAAAAGTTTGTAGCGTCTACTTTTTGAAAACTATAAGTGATATTGATATGCGTCTTTTCCTAAAATGATCAGTATGACATGATGTTGATCCTTGTCGAAAATTATTTTGATTAGACGTTAAACATGGCTGCCAGCGGCCATCTTTGTTTACATAGAGTTATATAATGAAAACTTGTAGCGACTACTCCTCTGAAACTACTTGATGGATTTTCATGAAACTTCACACGAATGTTGCTATTGATCCTAACAAAAGTTCAGGTCGGCCGGAAATTCAAGATGGCCGCCACGGCTAAAAGTAGATTTTCAAAAAACAAGTTTGTAGCGACTACTTCTTGAAAACTATAAGTGATATTGATATGGGACTTTTTCTAAAGTGATCAATATGACATGATGTTGATCCTTGTCAAAAAATATTTTGATTTGACATTAAACATGGCCGCCAGCGGCCATCTTTGTTTACATAGAGTTATTTAATGAAAACTTGTAGCGACTACTCCTATGAAACTACTTGATGGATTTTCTTGAAACTTCACAGGAATGTTGACCTAGCTATCAAAAGTCTCTCAGTAGAGATTCAAGGTCATTGTCCTCTTGTTTTTGAATGTCATGCTTGTGTGAATAATTACGGAGGTACTTTTTAAAGATGCAATTAAGTTTACAATTAATTTAGTTATATAAAGAGTAAATAAACTCTGTTTAGCACTGAATTATGTTTAAAATTTCTCTTTTGCTTCAAATTAGAAGTCAGCTTACCCCACCCACTATTGACACATTTTCATTCATTTAGTTTAGTCAATATTCTTTTACACTATATGTGTAAACGTGTAAGAATCAGTAATGTACAACCTTTCTTCGATGATTTAAATAATATTATAATATGAATAAGTTTTTTTTTTGATAGATTGATGTAATGAAGTTCTAAGCAATGTTCATGGCATTGCATACAGTTGTTCAGTAAGACTGATACGTAGAGACACATGCCAAACTGGAAGTATAAGCCTTTCTCAAAGTAACTTCAACATAAATATTATCAACATGTTCTGATATATGTTTATATTGCACAAACGACACAAACAGTCCACAGGATTCTAGATATTAAAAGGAAATGTGCGGTTTAACGCTTTTTATAACATTAGCCTACGTTTTTAATGTATGTATATAGAAAGGATTTTGAATTACCCCACCCATATACATCACAATGAAGAAATCTGCATATGAAATGCAATAGTATATGTATTTGCACGAACCATTTTTGATTTACTAATAAAAAAGAATCTACGAAGAAGAATTGAATTGAATTGGGGTTTTACGGCGCACCTACACAAAAATGTTATATGGCGCCAACAGGAATGAACATTTCAGGCGCACTCTTCACTTACATCTAGAGATCAATATGCAGAATATGCCTAGACTCTTCTCACCTGCAGAACTGCAGAGTTGCTGCAAATTCTCTAGTAAACACTCCATTTTTCGCTGGAACCACGATCATTGTTTTCTGTCACCACTGAAGTAGCGCCTAAAACGATACAGGTTTCACGATAAATACCTTTAATGAACATAACACAAATTAACATAAATTCAGGGGAATTTTCCCCCTCCGTCTGGATAAGCAGTGGTCCTATATTCTTTCAAGGGAACCACACGGCGTCGACGAAGAAGAATATTTAGAGTGGTAACTTGATCACTGTATTAACTATTTACCATGGCAACTATTTATTAGTATTGGTGATATGCATCTTAACATAGGTTGCGATGTTCTCTGTACTTGATTTAGAGTATGGCATAACCTAGGATTGGGAATGTCAGTAAGCATCAACTCTACTTTTGCGAACGCAAGAGCAAGTGGAATGACTATTACCTAAAAAAGAAGGTGTATTGCCAATTAAGAGATAGAGAGAGGGTCGTGGGGATTGATACATAGAAATTTTGGAACCTGCCCTGCTAACGAATAGACTCCTATGTTTCTTTTACGTGATGGGATAAAACGAATCGATACACGGGACCGCCTGGTTTACGTCCCCATCCGACGGGCGAAGGTAAGGTAAAGTGTCTTGCCCAAGAACACACCCAAAAAATTAACTGGCGCCGGTGAGGCTTGAACCAGGATCCTCTGGATTTCAAGTCCCCCGTGCTATCCACTGCATCAAAGGTTGTATGTAATGAATGCATTAAAATACATACAACTTAAATGTTAATCCGTTATTAAGGTTATATCCAAGAAGCTGGTTTTACAACGGTCACTCTTATCTCGCAAGTAAGCATCACGTTCATGTATGTCCAGTTGCAACATGCCTGCAAGCCTTATTTATGCCCAGCTCATTACTGTTTTGATAAATTTGGCAATTAAGGCTTTAAGATAATAAAAGACGATTAAGAATACTCAGTAGATATCATCTCATTTAAATAGTATAACTTAATATGATAATATAACATACTAGTACACTATAAGATAACAATTTTTAAACGCTCCCAGATAAGGCTCGGTACCAAGTGCATCGGGATAGTTAACATTTAGTGAGCAAGGCGGTCATAGATACAATATAAACAGCTTTAACCAGCCAAGCAAACCCCAAAAATGAAGCTTTTAATTAAGAGTTAACAGTCCTATACTCTTAATCGCCACATACGCATTAGTATATAAGCTGAACACCTGGACAGAGTTTTGATAAACGGTTTTGTAGTGTAATTTTGCCGTTAATTAGCGGGTTAGTTTCTTTAAGAGTACAAATTTGTATTACCAATACATGACAATAAACAGTTTAGCCATAAAACACTTTATTTTCTTTTTTTGTTTGGCCAGGAGTTAAAAATGCAGTGGTCTACTTTTTGATTTTAGTCCGTGGATTTATTCAATATGCGGTTTGTAAACATGGTTAATTCTTTATAATGGAATACATTACCAACCGTCGCATTCTTTATATATTGCAGTTAGCTTAAAACTAAATTTGAAGTGATATTATGAAATGTGTACAACTGGAAGTCATAAACAACAGACCCACCGGCCTTGTCTCAAAATGCTCTCATGTTCTTAAGAAAAAACAACAAATTCTTTAAATAAATCTATATAAAACTGTGTCCCCCGTAGTGGCCATATTTGACCCCATTGTCACCACATTTGAACAAATTAGGTAGAGGATCATAAACTAATGATACATGTGAAATATTATTTAGCTTATGATTCACTGTAATAGTTTGACCACCGGGACCAGACGAAACTTGATTCCAGGCTTGATTCCAGGGTCACCATTTAAATAACTTGTAAGGGGACAATACCCTTAAGCTACATGCAACTTCTTAGACTTCTATCCTTGTAGTTTCAGAGAAGAAGATGTTTATAGATGTTCCTACATAACTCTATGTAAAAGTGTTAACCCATAGACCGGACGAAATTTGACCATAGGATCACCATTTGAACAAACTCGGTAAAGATCTATACTCTTATGCTACGTGCATAGTATTAGACCTCTAGCTATTGTAGTTTCAGAGAAGAATATTTTATGGACTTTCCTATATAACTCTTTGTAAAATTGTGACCCGAATACATACTAAAACTGGGATCCCTTGGAAGCAACAAACACAAACAAGACATATAAGTAGCAGGCTCGGTTTGATTGAGTCTGTTCATGAGAGGTAATGTTAAGTGCAACACCTCTGAACATGTTATGAATAAAAGACGACATTCTAAATATCATTGTTTTATTTGTACAACAAAGAAGAGAATAACACGTTTTGATGGATTTATTGGCTGATATTGTCTGTAGATATCGATTACACAAATCTGTGTATCTATGACAAAAGAAAAACGCATGGTATTCGTCCTCAATAACTTTATCATTATGAACAAGACAATGAGTGCAAATGCGTTCTTCTCAATCCACACCAACATGAATACCCGTATCTATATTTAATTTATGACTTGAGCATCGAAATCGTGCCATAGCTTTTCTTAAATGATGTATTTCTCAACGTTTAAAAGAGATTTGAAGTATTTGCAATGGTCACATCGCGGAGAGTTCTCGATACTACTGTGCCAATCTTGTTTGAAGCAATCTGCGATCCTTTACTTGAGTTGGGACATAAATATATCAGGGTTACCTATATCTTGGGCTATCCGCACGAAACCGAATCCAAACTTAAAAAGAAGATGTCTAACTTCTGATGCCCATGTTTTCCGACCTACATCGTCCAATGATTTAAGCATATTGTAACAACTTTTTGGATATCTAGTATTAGGCATTTGCAGGATTTTACACCAATATTGTATACATCTTCCACACTCGCCGATAGCCATGCTATTATTTACCGAAAAGTTGATACCAAGGAACGATTTACATACTCGTGACTGTACCGATTCTACATACTGTTCGTTTATTTTTATCATATACGTTCCCCTTACTGTTTTCTTATGTAACTGTTCTGAAAGGCTTGTGATACATTGTATCTCCTTATTCTTGTACTGATTACTGCGGCTGCTCTTGATTTAGGAAATACATAAATAACAGTCTGCGCTTATGTCTTGGCGAGATTGGGGATAATGCAGTTGTGCATGGATTGTATTAATTAAACCGTTCTGTTGTCATGGTTCTATCACGTACAAGTGATTAATATCTCAATATCTCAATTCCGTTGATAACTGTTGCATTTCATTTTAATCTCAGTATAACAGACCTCTGTAATGTTTCACATACATTAGTCAACAATATCTTGGTATAAAATCCAAAGAACGCAAGGTCATGACTGAAGTACAATATTGTGCCATTGTTACTATTTACATATGTGTGTTAATTAAGGATCTTTACAATCATATCACATCTATACAAGCAAGGTTTTACGCAAGCGTAGAATATCTGCCGAGAGAAAATAGCATTATATCTGGGTAGGTACTAGGAACACATTTTAACATAATGACAGATCAAGTCATGTGTGTTTAGACAATATTAAAAAAAAAGTTGTCACGAAGATATAAACATGCCACGACAGTTTTTTCTTACTAGACACTTTCTTCCCAATGTTACCACCAGTTCTTTCTACCAAACATTTTGAATCAAGGTGGACGACCTCGCTTTGTTCTGGTCAAATCATTGACATGCGTTACATCTTTGTAGCACGACATGCTAGAATTACACATCAGCACAGAAATACAATTGTTCACATGTAAGGGATGCGTGGGCTTTAGCGTGTGCATCACAACACAAATAAACTGTTCACTGATATCATGTGTAATTATAAAATTGCGATATCAAAGCGAACAACTCAAAGAAACTGTTCATTGCTATTGTAATGTATATGGTGAAATATCGATTCCTAACCGTGTGTCCTCGATAGCTCAGTGGTCAGAGGCCTGGTACGGTATTTTGTCACCATCTGTTATATTTGGGGGCTTGTCCGGGATCCAGGACCGTCTCTGTTAGCATGAAACAGTATGAAAATAAGTCTGACAGACGGCCTGGTGTTAACTCCACTAGAAATTCAGGGACGCATTTCATTCTGGTGGGGGTATATGTAACCGGGTACCCGTAAATGGTGAATAATCGATTCCTAACCGTATGTCCTCGATAGCTCAGTGGTTAGAGCACTGTTATGGTAAACCAGAGAACCTGGGTTCGAGTCCCGATTGAGGAACTATTTTTTCACCACCTGTTATACTACCTTACCATGTGCAATTACGAAAACCATACAATAGTCGCTATAGAATCAAAATACGCGCATTACCTTCAATAAACCTGATGGAAACGAAAATGGAGAGTAAATGAAACTCGAACGGAACCCAAATGATGAGTAAATGAAACTCGAACGGAACGCAAATGGAGAGTAAATGGAACTCGAACGGAACTCAAATGATGAGTTATTGAAACTCGAACGGAATACAAATGTAGAGTAATTGAAACTCAAACGGAACGCAAATGGAGTGTAAATGGAAGTCGAACGGAACACAGATGGAGAGTAAATGAAACTCGAATGGAACGCAAATGGAGAGTAAATGGTTCTCGAACGGATCGCATATGGAGAGTAAATGATACTCGAACGGAACACAAATGATGAGTAAATGATACTCGAACGGAAAGCAAATGGAGAGTAAATGATACTCGAACGGAACGCAAATGGAGAGTAAATGACACTCGAACGGAACCCAAATGATGAGTAAATGGAACTCGAACGGAACTCAAATGGAGAGTAACTGGAAGTCGAACGGAACACAGATGGAGAGTAAATGAAACTCGAATGGAACGCAAATGGAGAGTAAATGGTTCTCGAACGGATCGCATATGGAGAGTAAATGATACTCGAACGGAACACAAATGATGAGTAAATGATTCTCGAACGGAAAGCAAATGGAGAGTAAATGATACTCGAACGGAACGCAAATGGAGAGTAAATGGAACTCGAACGGAACTCAAATGATGAGTAATTGAAACTCGAACGGAATGCAAATGTAGAGTAAATGAAACTCAAACGGAACACAAATGGAGTGTAAATGAAACTCAAACGGAACGCAAATGGAGTGTAAATGAAACTTGAATGGAACGTAAATGGAGCGTAAATGGATTTCAAACGGAACGCAGTAAATGGATCTCAAACGGAACACAAATGGAGAGTAAATGATACTCAAACGGAACGCAAATGTAGAGTAAATGGAACTCAAACGGAACGCAAATAGAGTGTAAATAGAACTCGAACGGAACACAAATGTAGAGTAAATGAAACCCAAACGGAACACAAATGTAGAGTAAATGATACTCAAACGGAACGCAAATGTAGAGTAATGGAACTCAAACGGAATGCAAATGGAGTGTAAATGAAACTCGAACGGAACACAAATGGAGTGTAATTGGACTCGAACGGAACGCAAATGGAGTGTAAATGAAACTCGAACGGAACACAAAAAAAGAAGAGCAAATGAAACTCGAATGGAACGTAAATGGAGAGTAAATGGAACTCAAACGGAACGCAGTAAATGGAACTCAAACGGAACACAAATGGAGAGTAAATGATACTCAGACGGAGCGCATATGTAAGGTAAATGGAACTCAAACGGAACGCAAATGGAGTGTAAATAGAACTCGAACGGAACACAAATGTAGAGTAAATGAAACCCAAACGGAACACAAATGTAGAGTAAATGAAACTCGAACGGAACACAAATGTAGAGTAAATGAAACTCAAACGGAACACAAATGGAGAGTAAATGAAACTCGAACGGAACGCAAATGGAGTGTAAATGAAACTCGAACGGAACACAAATGTAGAGTAAATGAAACTCAAAGGGAACGCAAATGGAGTGTAAATGGAACTCGAACGGAACACAAATGGAGAGTAAATGAAACTCAAACGGAACGCAAATGGAGTGTAAATGAAACCCGAACGGAACACAAATGTAAAGTAAATGAAACTCAAACGGAACGCAAATGGAGTGTAAATGGAACTCGAACGAAACACAAATGTAGAGTAAATGAAACTCGAACGGAACGCAAATTGAAAGTTAATAAAACTCGAACGGAACGCAAATGGAGAGTAAATGAAACTTGAATGGAACGCAAATGGAGAGTAAATGGAGCTCGAACGGAACACAAATGAAGAGTAAATGAAACTCGAACGGAACGCAAATTGAAAGTTAATAAAACTCGAACGGAACGCAAATGGAGAGTAAATGAGACTCGAACGGAACGTAAATGATGAGTAAGTGGAACGCAAATGGTAAACAGACGTTACGATGAATGATGAAAATTGAACGCATTTTGAATTTTTATGAACGCAGGGTATCGTAGTTTAATGTACAACACAAGACACTAAAATGAAGTTGCAGTCAAGGGTACGTTACAGCATTCAGGGATGCATTTATTTCAAATCAAGGGAACTCTAATGAATTCAGGAATGCAGTTACTATCATGAGACTCATTTCATCTCCACTATATGCAGCTAGAATGAAGAGTACATTACATTACGTAGTCCCGCCTTAATTCCATTAAGGGAAAGCTTGTATTAGCAGGATTTTATTATAACGGATATTTTGACAATAAAACACGTTTAAAAACATGTTTTACTTAAAACATGCGATAAACTGTTTAACATTACCTATAAATGCTTTAATTTTACAATATCCAAACTTTTTAAAACGAAATCAAGGTTTCATTTCATACCCCAGCCAACCCCGTTTTCGCTTCTTGGAGAAGGGGTTGGATGGGGTCTGAAAGTTGATACGCAGACCACGTAATGAAATATGGACTCGCCAATGGAGCGCAAATGTAGTGTATTCGGAAATCAAATGAAATGCAAATCGGGCGCAAAGGGAATACCTTCAGGATCATGGTCTGTATCTTATGCAATATGTCGATAATCAGACCTTCGTCGATACTGTGTTGAACGAATTGAGAATAAAAGGCATGAACTACATCTGGATTGTTAATATGATGACCAAACATTTCTCACATCGGGAATTTAATTTCTCTCGAAACCATCGGTTAGGGAACGACCATTGATTTCTGAGGGTTGGGTGTGTGTGTGTGTGTGTGTGTGTGTGTGTGTTTTGTGGGGAGTGGAGAGGGGGGGGGGGATTTGCCGATAGGAAGTATCAATATTAAGTGGAGATGTGCATACTGTCATGACGTTCCGGTTCAATAATTTCATACTTGGTAGTCAAATAGAAAATTCTTGTTCGGGCTATTTCTCTAAAACCCCATGTTATAATTTTGTGAAACTTGCTACAAAGCATCAATATCAAGTGGCTTTGCACATATTTTCGTGACGTTCCGGTTCGATAATTTTCCACTCAGTTATGGCTCTTTGTATGGTTAATGCATTGGGCTTTTCTCTATAATATATGTCTATATATCTCATAGGAACAAAGTCTTGTATGTTTACCCACGGTCGGTACCTTATATAAACCATCTCTAAATCAGCTGTTAACATTTTAACATCGATCAACAACCGTTCAGGACGGCCTTTACCTGTTTATTATTTGTCAAAATAGTGATTTTTTATTGTTTGAACTTTTGCTTGTTTAGGTATGTGGAACATTTTAAAACTTGAGGATCGTTTTTGTATTTCTCTTTGAATAGTTTTCAATACATTCTTTCATCAATGGTGACACAGTAAAAGTGAATTAGTCGATATACAAGTTCATGTTTCTAAAAGTTAAAATCGGAACCGGAAACCGGAAGTCGTCCTATTTGTTTGATTTTTTTTATCAAAATGAACCTACGAAAGTATGACTCTTATACGGTGCAGTAGCAAACTTCCAGACAGGGACAACGATTCCAAAAAGGCCTTTCGAAAACCAACGTTTACGATGGCTTCGACAATAGTATGAACAATATGACTGCGATGCTTGCACGTGTATTCGTTTAAGCCGTCTGACTGGAACTCGGGTTAATCGTATGTTGCATGATGCATATACTAGTCACGTACTAGTCATAGTCACACACTAGTCACAAGACGCCCAGGTTAACTACAAAACAGGAACAACACCAGCAAGATAGATGATATTCACCGATCTGGAAAGCTCAACATGTGCGATATTCATGTAGGCAATCTTGTCATACTGCAAAGAAAATTATCAGGGTTTCATTGATCAATGCGCCGTAGACATTAGCCGCCTTAGACAAGAGCCCATGTCTATGTCAATAGTGGTATCTGACCAGAAACATACAATGATTTTGATATTTATTGGATTTCGGTTAGTCTACTTTGACAGCTGATACAACTATCAAATCAGAGCGCTTGTGTGCGAAATATTTTAGGTCACATACAACTATTGATTTTCACATAAGCCTCCATTATAGCATTTAGGGCTACCCTGCTTTCCCTATATCTCGTAGCCATATATAGCATCCCTTGCCTGAAACTTACATCCAAGTACCATGTAATGAGGAACTTTTTTAATAGCTAATCTTATGAAAAAATAGTCGTTTCTGGCTCCGAAGTGACACCCCCCAGTTTTGCAGTCATAATTTTAAAAACAAATTAAAACAAAAGTATGTATTAAATGTTCCATTTTGAAGAAGACATATTTATGTTTGAATTCTAAAGTTGTTTTATTTCAGTCATTATGTTTTATCCAATCCATGACTTCACATTGGTAGACATTATGCTCAGATTCCCTTGAACTTTTTTTGACCAATCACAGTCTGTTTTTATTTAGTAGACACGGACCAGAAGAGAGTAAACCAGACCTGAGATCGATTTGGAAACCGTAAAAGGATCATGGCGTATCTTCAAAAATATGCAGCAATTATAACACAAATCAACTCACTATAGACGGAAAATCTCTTACGGAAGCCTGTGAAATAGCTTATGAATTCAACAACTGTTTGTTTATTTTTATAACAACAAGCTTAAACAACACAGATGTCTGTGAAATAGCTTATGAAATCAACATCTGTTTTATTAATATAGCAACAAGCTTAAACAACACAGATATCTGTGAAATAGCTTATGAAATCAACATCTGTTTTATTAATATAGCAACAAGCTTAAACAACACAGAATTCTGTGAAATAGCTTATGAAATCAACATCTGTTTTATTAATATAGCAACAAGCTTAAACAACACAGATGTCTGTGAAATAGCTTATGAAAGCAACATCTGTTTTATTAATATAGCAACAAGCTTAAACAACACAGATTTCTGTGAAATAGCTTATGAAATCAACATCTGTTTTATTAATATAGCAACAAGCTTAAACAACACAGATGTCTGTGAAATAGCTTATGAAATCAACATCTGTTTTATTAATATAGCAACAAGCTTAAACAACACAGATGTCTGTGAAATAGCTTATGAAATCAACATCTGTTTTATCAATATAGCAACAAGCTTAAACAACACATTTTATTAATATAGCAACAAGCTTAAACAACACAGATTTCTGTGAAATAGCTTATGAAATCAACATCTGTTTTATTAATATAGCAACAAGCTTAAACAACACAGATGTCTGTGAAATAGCTTATGAAATCAACATCTATTTTATTAATATAGCAACAAGCTTAAACAACACAGATGTCTGTGAAATAGCTTATGAAATCAACATCTGTTTTATTAATATAGCAACAAGCTTAAACAACACAGATTTCTGTGAAATAGCTTATGAAATCAACATCTGTTTTATTAATATAGCAACAAGCTTAAACAACACAGATGTCTGTGAAATAGCTTATGAAATCAACATCTATTTTATTAATATAGAAACAAGCTTAAACAACACAGATGTCTGTGGAATAGCTTATGAAATCAACATCTGTTTTATTAATATAGCAACAAGCTTAAACAACACAGATGTCTGTGAAATAGCTTATGAAATCAACATCTGTTTTTTTCTTAATATAGCAACAAGCTTAAACAACACAGATGTCTGTGAAATAGCTTATGAAATCAACATCTGTTTTTTTAATATAGCAACAAGCTTAAACAACCTTAAACAACCCATATCAGTTTTATTTTATTAATGCATAAAGTTCCGTTTGATGCTTATGTTAGCATTCAAATTATAACTGAATCTCAAGTTACAAAGACTGCCTCCTTGGCCTGGATAGAGGAGCTGCGTCTAAAACATTATGCTTCTACCTCAAAAAATCTATCGTCAAATATGGCCTCACATATGCTAAAAATGAAGTACAACACCATTAAAACCAAGTTACGTTGTGCCTAATTGAATATTTGAAAAAGTAGATATAAACGTCGAACAGGAAATGTAGCCTTCAATGACCACAGTCAACCCCCTACAAGCACAGTCAACCCCCTACAAGCACAGTCAACCCCCTACAAGCACAGTCAACCTTCTACAAGCACAGTCAACCCCCTACAAGCACAGTCAACCCCCTACAAGCACAGTCAACCCCCTACAAGCACAGTCAACCCCCTACAAGCACCACAGTCAACCCCCTACAAGCACCACAGTCAACCCCCTACAAGCACCACAGTCAACCCCCTACAAGCACAGAAACCCCCTACAAGCACAGAAACCCCCTACAAGCACAGAAACAAACAGCAACTACAAATATGAATAAAAGGCAAGATATGACATCACAAACATAAAAGAGTTGACAATAGTCGCCTTGGAACGGTTATTGGCAAACAAGGTCGTGGGGATTAATCCAGGTTCTAGGGTGCTCCAACCTCACTCTTACCCTATTGTCAACCAATAAACGGGGCTGTGTAAATAAAGATATCCCTGCCAGGTTACATTCTCTAACAAATAAGGCAGCATTAATACTTTATTAGGCAAAATAAGTATAACACATAAATTGATCAAGTATATATAATAAAGAAAAAGGTCAACAGATCTTTATAACAATGATACAACACCTTTTAAGTACTTTTCAAGATATATTACAAATGACATACCCTATATATTGCTAATACCCACATCCCCACCCCTACCACCCACCCCCAGATGTATGGAAACTTGCTAACAACGGCGAGAGGTAGACAGAAATTGTGGAATTGTAGGGATCATATACTAGTATCTCAACGGGTAATTATTTTAGAAACGCAATGAACAACTATGTAGGGATAGCCGTTTGATGACAGTAATCTAATTCTGATAAAAAAAAAGTCATAATACGTTATGTGAACTAGGCATGCCTACCTTCAGCGAAATTTCTTTCCACGGAATACACCATTTTTAATATCTTCTCCTCAGACAGATTATCATGCCCAGCACGAACTGCACTTGATAACACTCGAACCATTTCAATGTCAAGTCTCAATGACAACGAACTGGTAAACAATGATATACAGGATTTACTTCTGTCGAAATAAGCTGTTAACATAATTATTCTCCGTCTAATAAAAACAGATTGTTAAAGAGGTTCTTATTTTCATAAGATACATCATTTTCATTATCTTCTACTCAAACAGATTATCATCATGTCAGTACGAAATGAACTTGTGTACAATTCTATAAGATAGTTACATTTGATGGAATAAGCTGTTCACAAATTCTCGTTTTAATGAAAAGAGAGATCGTTGAAGAGGTACTTAATACGCAAGGATACACGAGGATAATCAAACAGATCCAATGCTTTTGATAACATTTGAAACATGAGTAAACTATCATAGTGATTATTGTTGAATAAAAATAAATACATGTTAAGTCCTGAATTTTGATTCTAGTTATGATGAAAAAAATAGGGATTATAAAGTATTGCTTTATGGCAACATGGCGCGGTAAGCGTTTCACGGCAACTTGAACGTTAACACTGCGTTTCGATCGGACATTTTTTTTTTTTTTTTAGAAAAGTATGAACTTGTATTGAGTGCGTCTAGCTTGAAAAGGAATTTCCATACGTCTGAAATGACTTTATTTAATTCAGTGAATTTCAGTAAGATTGGGAAAATAATATAGAAAATATACTTTTAAAGCAAGAACATTATATCCTAAACAGTATATGATACTGGTCATTCCAAATTACTCTCAAACAGTAAAACACACAAACAACAAACACAAATCTTTAAAATAAATAAATTCGTAAAGTATAGGCACCTTTGAATTTGTAAGAGGAGAATGAGAGTTTTATGGCTAGAACCATTTCAGGTACAACTGGCGACGTTTGCTTATATCTAGTCTTCTATGCGAAATTTTAGAACTTATAACAAATGGAACGTAAACGATACTCAAATCTTGAGTAGCTGTCACTAAGCTAACATGAATATGCCACATTGACTGACCTACTTTGATGCTGCCTTGTTGGTTAGATATTAGATCATGGCGGGGATTTCTTTATTTACACTGTCCTGTTTTAATGGGATGACAGTAGGGTAAGTGTGAGGTTTGGTGCACCCTAGAACCGAGAGTTAATTTCTAAAGCATCAAAACTTACATAAACTGTACGTAGAAGCTTCATTACGCTTGGTCACATCAATTATCTGTATCTGTATGAATACGAAGTAGGACCAATACTGGTATATTACTTCGCAGAGAGTGCGCGAGCTTAGTAACACTTAAAAAGCGACGACTTGAACCCCTCTGTTGTTTGAGAGCTGATAATGTTCTCATCCAGGTGGTTCGACTTAATCACTGAATTAACGAAAAATGAGTTTCTGTTTTGGTCAATGTTGGCGGTAATTTGAATTGTTTGTCACTTGGCGTTCAATAATGTTTTTTTAGATTCGAAGTCTAAACAGTGTTTGACATATGTCTTTTGTGTTTTTGACTAAGAAATCATGTGTGTCAGTGAGTTCCCCAAAACACCCCATGTGTATCAGTGATTTCCCCGAAACACCTCTTTGTCACATAAATGGAATGGTCTTAATTCAAAGAAAGAACAGTCCATTATATATATGCAGCGGGTTAAAGGTTAATGACAATCACGCTGGATTTTGTTTAGTGCTGTGTAGCGGCTGTAAAACTAGCCCCGACTAGGAATCAGTAGTTGTATTACTTTCTAGTCCTTTGGGATCTTCGAGCCCAAACATTGTAGCTTTAACGTTGGGTAACACTTTAACGGGTGCTAGTGGGTGTGAGAGGTGATGCTCCTCGTATTACCTCTCTCGAACAAACTCAATAAAACCATCATTGGAGCCAAATGTTTTTAGGGGTTTTCAGACAAAATTCAACTTTCCATCTTTGGGATGGTTAAAATTGTGTACTATTGACTTTATGAATATTGAGTTCTGCTCAACCCGGGGCTAGAGGGCGTGAGCGGTAGCTAGCATATTTCACTACCGCTCATGAACAGTCTCAATCAAACCGAGACTGCAATATTTCGTATGTGTCGTGCTCGGCCGTTTCCAAAGGTCCATTATCATACTTTTTTTTTTCAACTAAATAAATTGTATACCATGCAAACAGACTTTTCAAAATCGGTTGAGAATAAAACTTTCACCTGCGAAAGTTGTTTTTGTTAGGACATTTTCAATGCAATATTCTGCTGCATCAAAAATTATAAAAACAAATTTAGATTTTGTTTTCCAAAAATGGTTTTAATATGGTGGACAAACGTAAATAAAGACATCCTTTTATAACAAACTATTGAGGCTAACTAAAGTCATTTGAGATTTCTTAATTTTCTGCTGTTCCAGCAACACGGAGTTAACATGGGAAAAACACCATCAAAAAAGTATTTTGGCTGTAAAATATATATTTCTCAATCGATTTTCAAAACTAAGGTATTTTTATTTACCACTAAAAATGCCAATTCCAATAATGTATACTTTTTCTACGTATTTCTAAAATCACTTATGTTATTGGTGAACAACCTTTGGCTCAAACAAGCGCCCCAAAAATAGTATTCTAACTTTCTATCGTGTTTGTGTTTGTTGCTTTCAAGGGATCCAATTTCAGTATTTCTAGAACACACTGTGATGAGTACTACACATATTATCATGTTTGTACCTCACAGGATATCTATTTGATTTGAAACAAAATATTCTATTGTGTTCTACATATCGATATCAAAATTACGACACCTTCACTGAAACTGACATACTTTATAATAACAGTTATGCTCAGTTCAATTTCTTACACATATTCTTCAAACTTTATGCACAGAAACATTGAGATATACACTTTAATACCACCATCCCCACCACCAACAGCAACTTCTGTTATTTCTCAGATCAAAAATATTATGATATTTAAGAAAGAAAGAGGAACCACGCAGGACTCGTGGTTATTAACAAATAATAAAGACATATGACGTCACAAATATAAAAAAGTTGACAATAGGGCTACCACCTTGGAAAGGTCAGTGGCTAAAAAGGCCGCTTGGGTGCACCAAACATCACAATTACCCTACTGTCATCCAAATAAAACGGGACAGTGTAAATGAAGAAATCCCCGCCATTAACTGTACTCTAACCAACAAGGCAGCATTAATAGGCAATACAAGTAAAACACAAAGTTGTATCGTGTATATATAAATACAAAAAAACAATAGCCTAGAAAGCCACAAAGAAGGTACCCAGTGACTTGACAGAAGTCAGAGCAACACGAGAATAAACCATTGAGGGCACGACAGGACAAGACTGCAGACAAACATCAAACGTAACCTTCCTTTTGGGCTTTAGGTAGACGTCACCATAGGGTCCACAGCCTGTCCGGTCATCGCAAAGAGGAAAGCATAGTGGCGAACTGTAAATGGGTCCACCACGAAGCACGCAGTGCGTTGCAAAATGATATTTTGATAAACCTTTTAACAAAATTAACAAAGTTTAACAAAGTTAGTACGAAAGTGATAATGACCAAGGATCTTACGAAGTTTGTAAATCATATCACCGTAGAGGGTTGTGATAGAAACCGAATTCTAAACTTGTTTCGACTATGTTTTTTTCCTAAACTTTAACAAAACGTGTACTACAGGTATCGACATAAAAGCAATAATGAACTTTCAAAATGATAGACGTAAACCAAAATTGACAAAACGAGATTCCTTTGTGAAAATTGTAGACTTGCCTATTTATTTTAGCGTCACATATACAAGTTACAGACATTTACACGTATGGGACAAACCAACTATTACACGCAGCCGTAATCACGACAATTGGTTTCACTACTCAAGTTCTGAGTATTGTTTAATCACCCTTAGGATATGTTGTCTGCAATAAAACCGAGTCTGCTACTTTATTCTCTTGGTTGTGTTTGTTGATTCCAAAGGATCTCCCTTATCAGTATTTATTATAGAATTCGTTTAGTGCAGTTTGGCGGCTGTAAAATTCTCCACGTGCTACGAATCGGTAGTGTTATTTTTACAGGTCCTTTGGGATCTCATGAACAGACTCAATACTATCGAGTCTACAACTTGTTTTTGTATTTATCGTGTTCGGCGATTTCCAAATTTCTCCTTTCATACTCTTTTTATACGAGAAATTTAAAGCACATGTTTTTCAAATCAGTATACTTAATATATATAGTTATACTGAGGGAAAAATGTTTAGGAAGTTTTTTCGATGAAATATAATTGTATATACATTATGGGACTTTACGTTCATTTATTCGTTACGTCATTAAGATGTTCGACTGTTATTGATGTGTGCTTAATAAAATGTTGTGTCTATGGTAGTAGTTTATTGATTTTACAACCAAAAAGGTATCATTTCCAGGGTACTACAAAAACTTGCTATTCATTTTTCCCTCAGTATATTATATATTTATGAATACGCACATATATTTCATTTAAAATTGTATGTTTACTTGACGGTGTGTTTGATGCAATGTCACGTATAAATAGTTTCCGTGTATAGCTACCGTGCAATGGCTTGTTCACGGTTTCACGTTTTAGGAATTAGTATTAAGTAGCATTATATTTCCTTTATGTGGACGAGAAAATACAGAATTGCACCTGATTATGTTTTCTTTCACTGCATTCCGCCAGATATAGATGATTAATTATCTTACTCAGGATATCAATGTAAAAGATAACATAACACGAAACAGGAGCGGCAGCCTGTCGCTAAATATAGTCACTTGTCGTGACTATCTGTCGTGATTATCTGTCGTGACTATGTAATCGATATTATCATACATATATAGACATTAAACACTAAACGTAGTTATAAAAGTCAAACAAAAATGTAGCATTCAAGGACCACATTCAACCAAAACACGCATAGAAAACTATTAAAAACGAAAGCCTACAAAGACACAAAGTAAATACTCAATGATTTTACAGAAGCCAGAGCAACAAGAGAACTAACCGTTAAGTGTACGACAAGACAAGATTTAAGACAAGTATCAAACGCTAACGTCCGTTGAGGAACACTAACTATTATAAAATCCGTACATGGGCGGTGGACATTTATTTCACTAACTTTATCCAACACGACCCTTAAGGTTTCCACGGTATACTAGTCAACATTCCTTAGTACCCTCCTAAAAATATGTCAGTAATATTATTATTGTTTTGTCCCTTTAAGTCACGTTTGATTGGAGATACGGTTGAACTGCAAAACAACGAGTTTGAATCGTCTGCTCTGATCGCATGAACAAATCATAATGCTTTCAAGTCGATGTTATTGTTTTTACAAATAAATTTTAACAATTATACAACTTGGTATTTGTTTAAATATCTAGTGTTCAGAACCATCATCAATCCAACGTCAGAATAATTGTCGAAACTTGACGTCAGTGTTCAGAACCATCATCAATCAAAACTTGACGTCAGTGTTCAGAACCATCATCAATCCAACGTCAGTATAATTGTCGAAACTTGACGTCATTCTAACATCGAGACTCATTCTAACAACAGACTCAATAAAACCGAGTCTGCTACTTTTGTCTCTTGTTTGTGTTTGTTGCTTCCAATGGATCCACTTTTCAGTATTTAGTCATAAGAAAAAGCATAGCCATACAAAAATTGTAGTAACAGTTTGTGTAAAAGATGTTTCCATTACGTGGTCCGAGTATTAGCTTGCATACCCCATCCAACCCCTTCTCCAAGAAGCGAAAACGGGGCTGATTGGGTTATGAAATAAAACCTTAATTTCGGCTTTAAAAGTTTTCATATTGTAAAATTAAAATATTTAATTGGTAATTTTAACAGGTTATCGCATTTTTCTGTAAAAAATGTTTTTAAACGTGTTTTATTGGCGAAATATCCGTTATAAAATGCTGCTACTATAAGCTTTCCCATCGCTTGATGGAATTAGGGCTGGACCTCGTAATTTTTTCAAGTGCTAAGCAGCAACTTTTTATCGAGCATTAAAAATAACATCTCGAATCAAAATGTGCTTCTTGTATTTACTAATCAAATAGATTTATCATGATTAAAATTGCTAATTCAATATAAAGATCTTTATTTGACAACCAATATATCATATTTAGTTATAATAACATAATCAGTTATTTCTGACCATTAAACCAAAAAATACAAAAGGCCCCCATGTGGGTGTAAAAACACTCTACTGATTTTACATATAAATTCCATTTTCTCCTAATCCAATAATATTTCTTCATACCTGTCAACGGAAATCACCTTAGGGTCTTTTTACGCACTACCACCCGCGTGACAAACATCAAAATCCAATACCACGAAGAGATTGTATGGGTATGAAGCCACTAATTATTTTCCCCCGTACACACCAATGTTAAAGTGTCACATATTATTGATTTGCTGCAACTTCAACTCAAGTATGGATAATTTTCATATAGAAAACTAATTTTCCACTTGAAAAATCACCAGAAAAGGTGGGGTCACAAGACTTGGAAGAAGGTTCTTGTTTGTTTTCTAAACAGATCAAGGGAACAGCTGTTTTCAGTGATGGTTGCTGGATGAGTGTAATCATAGAGTCGAAATTTCGAGAATGTTCATCAGTGATCCAGTAAAACTATTAATATGCTTCTTATACATACAACCACAAAATCGAACAGAAATGGGCAGTTTTCCCCTACTTTTCCATCAAAAAAGGTGGGATTACTTTTTATTATAGGAACTACATTCGATACACCTGGGAGGCTTACACGTAATTAGTGGTGGTAAACCTATAAACAAGGTACAAGTACATTCGCAACATCTCGTACACAACTTCGCAGCATTACTCGAATGTAATATACGCAGGTTTCCATATTGGTTACGTCATCACGCCTTAGATTCCCGGGCTCCCGAAGAATGAGGGGTTTGCCGAGCGTTCACGATTGGTACAAGTCGCCTATTTTTTACATTTATGAATGTCAATACATGTGTAATGTTTTGTCAGTTATGCTCCCTAAACATTTACAACATATGTAGACCAAAAAGAAAACCCCGTTAATATTTGGTAAGTAACCACTTACTAAAGTAAGTGTGTAGTCAAGCTGATTTTCGGTGACTTAATCAATGAGAATTTCTCGGATTTTGCTCAACGTCGAATTTTGCGCGATGCCACAGTCGTCCATGAATAAACCAGTCTAATTACGTATGAAGTTCGTTCAAATCACATGAAAACAAATTTTTAAATGAAATAAAATCCAGTAAACATATACTGAGCAAAATAAATTTAGCACATAAAATGGATTCCATTTTCATAGATACACAGCCATGTATGTTCGCGGTCAATAATAAGGTGACATAGATATGACCAATAATAATGCTACAAAGTCATATGTAAAAAAGCCGGCGATAAAAATGAAGCAAATATGACGGGAACATACTTTAATAGGTTATCACAAATCATCCTCATTTCAGTGAAAAGGGAGGTAATTTTAAAATTACGAAATTTGGGATGTTTTTATGAGAATAACAATCGTTTGTGAACATATTTCAGCAGTTTTTAAACAATGCCAGAATGGTCAATTCTGGTCAGTGCCAAACATTTAAATTTGTTTAAAACAATACGTTTGTATAATGAAATAAGTTGTTTTTAATATGGGAGGTAATTCTGATCATTCGCTCAGAAAATAATAAATATAACACATTGTTTTGAAAATCACATCCTTACCTAGAATTTCTAATATATTCAAACTATTATATTGATGATTAGTTAAATGTCCTATCAACACATTGCTAAGTTTGTTTTTTCAATCCCCAGAGAGAGCGGATATATTTCGTTTTGCACTCTGAACAAGTTAGAGCATGCACAGCATAAACACATACATAACAAAGGGAGATACGACTTCAGTAAGGTTTAACACGTTAACAATTTGATTGCACACTTCTTTTCCATTTCGCAAATTGGATCAAATCAACACTTTATTCATTACCACATCTCATACTTATTATTAAGGTGATGTGTAAGCTGTTTCTTGATTTTTCACTTGTGAATGTCTGCCAAACACAAGTGAAAATCACGTTAATGATGATTTTGTATTCATTCAAGGAACGTTCATGTCTAGACAGTTACTGTGATTATATGTAGCGTTGAGAGACTGAAATATGAAGTGTAGTAGTAGTATTTAAAACGGGAAACTAAATTGTTGTTTACCAGTTCATCATCACAATTCTCAAAACTATTGGGACGCCGCTAGTTTTAGAAGAACAAAATATTTCCTTAAAAATACAGTTTTAGCTTTTTGAACATTTGAAAGTTGAAAGGTTTTTGTTTTGTTTGTGTGTATGGTGTTACCATACTTTCGTATAAAGGTACTTAAAATACACAAAATATATATGTCTCTATAGTAAGAATACAAATATCCTACTTTGTGTATTACATTAATTTTGTCTTTCTAATGCATAGACATGAAACTTTAAACTATTATCTTTATAATACGACCATATTTAAGTACTTATATAGTAACCAACTCAAGCAATAGCATAGACTGATTTTTCAATACATATCCAATAATGCTATGACTGAATAGTTACATTAAGTATATCCTTATACTAGTATTCTGTTCATTATATATAACATATTAATTCTGTTCATTATATCATCTTATATAGTCCATTTTAAGTATATCATAATACTAGTATTCTGTTCATTATATATAACATATTCTGTTTATTATATCATCTTATATAGTCCATTTTAAGTATATCATTATACTAGTATTATGTTCATTATATATAACATATTCTGTTTATTATATCATCTTATATAGTCCATTTTAAGTATATCATTATACTTGTATTCTGTTCATTATATATATCATATTCTGTTTATTATATCATCTTCTATAGTCCATTTTTGGGTAGATAGATAATTAATTATCTATTTTGTTTCCCTGTTTAGTCCCGAAGGTGTGACTGTCTTCAGTTTCACAATCAATAATTATTCTCTTGTCCTTCTGTACGTAGTGATTTTGTCATTTACTTGCTCTATTATACAGACACGCAACTTATACCGATAGCCCACTCTGCTTAAAGCGGTTAGCTACTGGTTTGTCTCTTGTAGCCTTGATATCCTACATGTGCTCTCGAATCCGTATCTGTAGCGATCGTTCCGTCTCCCCCACATACTGCCCATGATTGCATTTTCCGCATGAAATTAAATATATTAAATTTCTAGTGTCACATGTTCCACCTTTTTTAACATTGAATGTTGTGCCGCCTGTCGGTTGAAATTGATCCGTCTGTTGATAATGTTTACAAATAGCACATTTATCTTTTCCACACGCGTAATTCAAATTCTTATCCTTCGTCCCCAATACGTTATTTAATTGTCCATGTATAAGGATGTCTCCTAGGTTTCTGCCACGTCTATATGAAACCAGAGGTGGTTCTTCAAATATCTGTTCCATTCTCTCGGATTTGTAAATTAAATGCATGCGTGATCTCGAAATCTCAGAAATCTCGGGGAGGTGGCTTGAATAGGTAACAAGCAAGGTAACTCTGCATTTTTTCTGGTGTGTATCTTTTGTTTTATTTAATGCTGTATGCCTGCTGATCCTGTCTACGTAATTCCTTCGAAATTAATGCCTTTTTATATCCTCTGTTCATCAGGTTATTCGTTAATTCTTGTTTTTGTTTTTCATAATTTGTCTCTTGACTGCATATTCTTTTAATCCGTAACCCGAGTCCGTATGGTATAGCTGTAATTTCATGCATGAAATGCAACCTTGGGAAATATGTGGGGGAGCGAAACGATCGCTACGGATACGGATTCGAAAGCACATGTAGGATATCAAGGCTGTAAGAGACAAACCAGTTGCTAACCACTTAACCAGAGTGGTCATTCGGTAGATGACTTGCGTGTCTGTATAATAGAGAAAGTTAATGAGAAAAGCACTACGTACAGAAGGACAAGAGAAGAATTCTGGATTGAGAAACTGAAGACTGTCACACCTTTGGGACTAAACAGGAAAACAAAATAGATAATTACCTATATAAGTCGATATAATAAACAGAATATGATATATATAATGAACAGAATATGATATATGAACAGAATACTAGTATAATGATATACTTAAAATGGACTATATAAGATGATATAAAAAAACAGAATATGTTATATATTATGAACAGAATACTAGTATAATGATATACTTAAAATGGACTATATAAGATGATATAAAAACAGAATATGTTATATATAATGAACAGAATACTGGTATAATGATATACTTAAAATGGACTATATAAGATGATATAATAAACAGAATATGTTATATATTATGAACAGAATACTAGTATAATGATACACTTAAAATGGGCTATATAAGATGATATAATAAACAGAATATGTTATATATTATGAACAGAATACTAGTATAATGATATACTTAAAATGGACTATATAAGATGATATAATAAACAGAATATATTATATATTATGAACAGAATACTAGTATAATGATATACTTAATGTAACTATTCAGTCATAACATTATTGGATATGTATTGAAAAATCAGTCTATGCTATTGCTTGAGTTGGTTACTATATAAGTATTTAAATATGGTCGTATTATAAAGATATTAATTGAAGGTTCCATGTCTATGTATTAGTTAGACAAAATTAATTTAATACACAAAGTAGGATATTTGTATTCTTGCTATAGAGAAATACATATTTTGTGTATTTTAAGTACCTTTATACGAAAGTATGGTAACACCACACAAACAAACAAAACAAAAACCTTTCAACTTTTCAGTATCTTAATTTTCATAATTGAGTTTTGGCTCTATTTTAGTAATGGCATTTTAGCATAATAATTAAATGACGTCGTGACGTCAAGACGTAAAAGCGACGTCGTGAAACATTTGTGTTTTAATTGTCAATACAACAAGATGGATTTTACTTAAATTTTGTTAATTATTGTGTAACCTTGAAAAAGGTGGGTGAATCCCACTGAAACTTTGGATTAAAATATTTGAATTTGGAATTGAAATAAAAACGCACTTTGAAACAATTTATTTCAAACTGCGTTTTTATTTCAATTCCAAATTCGATATTTTATATTGGTTTGTTGAAAAACACAACGGAACCATTTTAAGACTCTATAAGTAACAAATTGCTTTGGAATGCACGATGTTATAATTTATTTTAAATTGCGAAATTGAAACGAAATTAATTTCAGAGTGTTGAGTATTTGTATTCAATATTGACAATTAATTGATACCAATTTTGAACGAAAACTCATAAAGTAAACTCATAACGCCATTATGCATATTATTGACATGACTGTTTTACGGGAAACTCTTGAAGCTGGAGATAAATTGAATCAATAAATGACTCTATAAAAGATTGGAACAATGTTAATCAAACGTGTTATGTATGGTTTCGTGTAAATTATGAATTGTTATGCGAAGGAAGGCACAAGACATTCCAAATTAATCGTCCAATTTCCAAGAAGATCAAAAAAACGGTATGTGGCACGAATTAGAGTATGTTCATTTGGCACGTATTATGATTAGGGTTAGTGTAAATTGAAAGTAACAAAAAGGTTAACAGTCAAAAATGATAAAAATCCTCCTGTAGAATCCACAACATCCAAACGCGATGGCACCCTATGTCCACACTGTACAACAAAGAGCAAATTCATTACCAAATAAAGATTGAAAGATATGGTTACCAACTTGGAATGGTATACAACCTCGCTTTTATCCCGTCTTTTATAAAGCACCTCCGTGATCAAATGGTTAATGATATTGTGTTGTATACCTTCTCGATCCTCACCGCTGCGGGTTCGAATCCCACTGGGAGCTCAACTTGTAAGTGAGAATGTGTCGATTCTTACGAATAGCGGGAGGTACATAGTGGAAAACTGTGGTGGTCTGCCTCTACCCCAAAAAAATTACCGTCATATATGGCGCTTTTTATATGTGCTAAAATGACGTAAAGCATCATTCAAATAAACAAACAAATTAAATAAAATTAAATAAAAGTATATTCGATTAAACCGACATCTCTTTCAATAAATCCACATCCAGAAACAATATGAAACCATACATTTAAATGTAAAGATATATAAAATACATAATTAGAAACACATGGGGATGTATCCAGAATTGTACTGTACAAAGGCAAAAGTTGAAAAGAGAAAAACAATCTAGGGTACGCCCGAAAAATGCGAAGGAGGAAAGTTCATGTACTAACTAACGCCCAATTCTAGGGTTTCAGAAGGTGTACTCATAGAGTCCCACGAAGTTGTGCAGTCATTGCACAAGAGAAAATGGAAGCGTTGTGAAGTCCTGACTGTAGAATGATCAATCGCTAAGCATGATGGGCGTTGCAATACTAAAGGATCATTTCATTAAAGTGTTCAGGAAACCCGTAAGATGCCTTTATTTTCCAAACATCTCAATACTGAATATAACGGTTGTGATATTCCTAGTCGCAGATGTACTTCTCCAGTAGGTTATCGTTGCGGCGATATAAACTTTGAGAAAGATCTACATAGTTTATGTGACAGCAAAAGCCCTGCTGAAGAAGTTTACTCTTGATAACTCGATTACGATCATTAAAGCTCTTAACGTCGTTACAAGCTCTAGCAAAACGAATATTGGAGATATTAACCGCGTATAGCACAATGAGGTATATCCCAATCTTAATGTGGATATTAGCTATACCAAAGTTAAATTAATCCCCTTTATCATATATTTTATTATGTATGTAATCATTTGAAACTGACAGATGAGGAATGAGACACGGTGCTCTGATTTTCGAACTGTTGCCTTTATTCAAAGTGAGCTCTGGCGGATAAGTGTTAGTGACTATATGAGCAAAGAATGGATTATCGCTATTGAGTATGCCATCTGAATACCGAGACGTATGAGTAAACGCGTCAATGTCTCGGAGACTAGCAGGTGACACATTCAACATAAACTGTATTGCATGATAGTATAAAAACAAGTCTGCGACAACTGGTGCACAGTTAATACCCATATGAATACCGATAGCCTGGCGATACATTGTTTTACCGTATATAATATAGATAATATCTAGAAGAAAATATTGTTCTCTACAAACATAGGCTGAAGCCCACGTTAATTAGCATTAGGAGTTTGTATAGAAGGTCCTGGCATTATTACAAGCAAGAAAAATAAATTGTTCTCTAGCAAGTATCTTCTGTATAAACATGATCAAATTATTTTAATCAGTTTATTTTGGCATAGTGGCGATAGTGTGGAACTTTCGCAGATGCTTAGAGTAGAGGATGAAAATGCTTACACCGTAGTTTAACTGGGACCTCTCCAGAGTTTTTGATCGACCAAAACATTTTAATTCCTGAGTTTTCAAAAACCTTTTCACACTGTTTTATTATACCTTTAATCGCTGAAAGGCAGGAGGTCAACAGTTTTGGTAAATAAGTTGTCGAACCTAAATTTGCGATGAAACGTGCTTTATATGAATTTTTGGGACAATTTTTATTCGTACAGATCCTATATGTAATTCTGCTTCCGTAATTCAAAGCTATACATAATATGTTCTGCAACCGCATATTGACAAGGATTCTGACCACGTAAGCCATTTTCTGGAAGTATTATATAGTAAAAGGATTTCCACATTGGTTGTAAAACTGTGCTATGCTCCGGCTGGTCTTGTGATCAATGGTTATTCTGATATCGAAAAAACGTATTCGCCATTTGTTTGCTAAAGATCCGAAGTATGGATTGCCTTCAGTGATTGATTTTGTCGTGCACAGATGGCCAAATTTAGTTAAATGAGGATGTTAGTATAAACTGGTGTCGTAGAGAAAATGTGGACGCACACACTTTCTACTTGGACATTCTTAAACTCATATATACTTTTACACAGCTAACCCCCTTTACTTCCTCCGAGATCTAGATTTTCGTTTCGTATTTTGAAATAGGAAATTTAGAATTTCATAAACAAATTGTATTTGTTCCTGCTGATAAGGCAGCTAAACATGTTATCGTTGCTTGACGAATTCATTAAGTCGATGTTTTATTTCTGGAACTCGGGAGCACTAATTCGTATAATCCAGTTTAATCTTCTGAGAATAGTGTTGTTTCTACGCATGTAACTCAGTGCACTACGTTCAATATTGGGGTGGACCCTTTCAACTATGTACTAGATTCCTAATGACATAAACGACCTTATAAAGCATGTTTTATTTCTAATTCTAGTGCCTGCACCATTACAAATCTCCAAACGTTAAAAATCTTGGCTTTCTGCCGTTAAGATCACGCCAGAATATATTGTGCTTATGAGAACTCTGGAATTAATTTATTTGGTCTATTTAAAATTCAGGCGATGGTCTTGATACAAGTTGTAATAAACGTCATGTCTCATCTATAAGTACTTATGCTTTTCTACACTATATACAACTTTACCACACAAACTTATTAAAAACAAGCCTATTGCTCTTATTTAAAATACGTTTGTTAGGAGAAAAAACTTCATTTGTGGCCTGTAACAATAATAAAGCGTCTTTACCTGTTCCAAGTATTAACTTTCATACCCCATCCAAACCATTCTCCAAGAAGCGAAAACGGGGTTGGCTGGGGTATGAAATAAAACCTTAATTTCGGCTTATAAGGTTTGCATATTATTGTAAAAGTAAACCATGTAATAGGTAATTTTAAACAGGTTATTGCCTTTAGTCAGTAAAAATTGTTAATAAAAGTGTTTTATTGTCGAAATATCTGTTATAAAATCCAGCTAATATAAGCTTTACCATCGCTTAATGGAATTAAGGCGGGACCGCGTAATGGGTAGTTTAGACAGTTATCCTGTGTGTACTTGCCAAGATGTTTATGAAGAACTTATAATCCTATTAGATACTACTATCCTTTACATCGGTTATAAATTACTATGTAGTTGAAACGAAGTGGTGAAAACGTCCGCTGACTAGGGAGCGTAATTAGATACTATTTCAGTCAGGTATCGAACTATTGTTAATAAACAAATCGTTGGTATCCCTATGGTTACTAAATGTACACCTTGTCGCTGATTTACTATTGTATTGCTATTTCACCAGATACTCAGGAAGATGTCATCGAAGCCTTTACTAATACCTCTCGGTATCTGGATTATATATTAAACACAGAAAACCTTTTTTCTACTATGTTACATCATGTATACTCTAAAGAACTTCAAGTTAACAAGTTTTATCGATTTGCGTCTTTACCTGTTCCAAGTACATGGAGAAATAATTAGCAAATTTAAGACAACAGAGATGATTTTAATTTCGTATGTTTTTCTTTTTGTTGTTGTTTTCTTCAGGAGTAAATGTGGTTCCTACCTTTTTCAGAAAACACTTCTTTGTGATTGGATAAATTGTTTTAATATTGTCTTACCTTTCCTTATCTCAGTTGAGACTCTGACAAATCTGAAGTCAAGGAAACCATAAACGCAAACACCTAGTGATTAAAGAACTACAAACATTCAATGAAGTAGAATTTATAGTAAACTATAAATTAAAGTATGACAACGAGTGACGTTAGCCGAGCTAGCATTGCATTAGTTTTTTTCAATTTCTTTTTTCAGCGACTTTGTCTTCGCGACTCTTTATGTTGTTTATTGTCCTATTCATTGAATATTTAATTTGATCATTTGATTTAGTGTCTGGTGCAGTTGTGGTTTTCATAGGACCATCTTTTCCATATTGACTTAAAAGTGTTCCGTGTTATCTTTTCAGACCGATGACATGATGGAAGAAAATCTTACACTTATTAATGTCACCAGCCCATTACTGGATAGCATGCCCAAACAGAACTGTGATTCTACGGACGTCGTGGAGTTCCAATACTATACATGGGGAATCACCGCCAATATAGTGTCCGGTTACGGTATTGTCGGAAATATCATTTCAATTATAGTTCTACGTCATCTTCAGATGCGTAATTCAACATCCTACTACCTAATATCACTGGCGGTTTATGATATCATTTTATTATTGTTCATGTCGCTGTTCCTAGCCATGCCAACCATTTATCTGGAAAAAGACGTTCTGGAGGGTTATTATTTTGCTTACAAGTACATGCATCCGTTCGTATACCCAGTGGCCCTAATTGCTCAAACCGGAACCGTGTATACAACAGTGGCTTTCACAGTAGAACGATATATAGCCGTGTACAAACCGCTTCATGCAGCAAACACGTGCACAATGTCAAGGACAAAGAAAGTGATTCTCGTCATTTTTCTTTCCTCAGTGGCTTACAACATTCCCCGATTCATGGAGTATAAAACAACACACGAATGGAGTGATTATTATAATCGAACTATTCCTATGATATCTTATACAGAAATTGGAGAAAATCCGTTATTCCAGGAAGTTTATTTCATATACTCATACCTGGTTATTATGTTTCTTATACCGTTCATCCTTTTAACAGTATTGAATATTTTACTTATAAAAGCAGTCAACAGAGCCAGGGCTCGGCGAAGTTCATTAAGTACTTCACAATCTAAAGAAACAAACCTGACAGTCATGCTCATTGTCATAATTAACGTCTTTCTGGGATGTCAGTTTCCGGCACTCGTTGACAATATTCTCGTCGTCATATTTGGTCATGAAACGTTACATTGCTCAGAAGATTGGGTCCGATTTACGACAATAAGCAACCTATTGGTTGTTGTGAACTCGGCAATTAATTTTATTTTATACTGCCTTTTGAGTAAGAGATTCCGCAGAGTGCTTTTGAAGATATTCTATGTGAAAAAAGATGAACCGAAGTATAAATATACAGTTCAACAGAGTACCATGTCCCTCCGACATGGCAATAACCGTATAAACACTGACGGAACACGACTATGTGGAATGACGTCATCATTGTTGTAGATAGTAGTTAGTGCAAAATCGGGCAAATGGTGACAACGGCTAATAAAAGTCACATGCTACAAACTCATTGTCAAAATGTGATCTAACACTTTACAACTGCATTCCTACACAACTGTTAGATGCTCACTGTCTTGAAGATGAACATATATTATAAACACAAAAGAAAAAACACGTTTAATTTGTATATGTTGTTTACTATCATATTTTACGTGTATTGAATATAAAATAATAAGTAAAGTATTTTATAAAACGCTTAACTTATTATTTTATATTTGTATTGCATACTTGATCAGGATATCCGCGTTTAATACGAGTGCTTGGAAATCTGATCTTACATATTGGGGCATAACATAGTCATCTACAATGATCGTTTTTACCCTTGGATTGCGTATGTTTATGTACGTCATGCAACAGTTGATGTTATTGACATTTTTGTTTTAAAAATAGCTTTCTGTTTCGGCTGCCTTATCGCCTGATTTACCTAGAAACAATTTATTGATTTTTCATGTAGACTGATCCAGAATATGATTGGAATAATATGCGTTTTCTTTGTTTGATATTTAACGTCATTTTTAGCGCATTTTAGCTATTTTTGTTGTGCTGGAGGCAGAACAAGTTCTGATCACAAAAGCTTGAACTTGTTTGTGTTTTTTTCGTGGATTGTTATCGTTGAAGGGACACACGGCAAGCTTGATTTTAAACTCCAGCGCCCCTTTTATTTGTTTACATAACTTCAGTATTTGCAAATTGATATAATACTATATTTAAACCTATGGTAGAATAACGAGGAAAAAGTAAACTTCAAGTTCAATGTATTTTATGTAAATGTTTGCAGATTTAGAGTCAAACTGCTACTAGATACTACACGGACGTGCTCATTGTAATGATTGGTAAATACATTAATATTGTCGCGTGTCCATTTAATGACAATGTTTTGGAAACAAAGTTTGTATGTGTTTATGTTATTTTTTAAAGATTCTATTTGATTCCGGGGTATATATGTATGTAGCACACGTATTTTACGTGATAAATAAATGTAATTGTCTCTGATAATTTGTTGATTTAATTTTATTTAGAACATTCTCTTGACCAGTGATATCAATTTCTTGACTTTATTTCGTAGATTTTGTACGCGCCCTAATATTTAAAATGTTATGAAAATGTATGTTGTGAGCTCTGAAAGATTGACTTTGAAAAAAATCATTGAGTCCACTTAAACTGCAAAATATTTTTCCTAGCCGTAAAATTGGACGTTTATTTACTTTATTGTTGATTTCTTTGGGCGAAAATAGAAAATAAGGGTGTTGCCTGAAAGTTGTTATGATGTTTTACATAAATATCCCATGCGATAAGTTCCATGATGATACCGGACAATCTCAACGGAGATATTAAACTACCGGTATCATGTGGTTATAGTCAGGCTTCAGAAATGAGCTTAATTTCTTGTCATCCTGCATCTTAGTTTCAACATTCAATTCTTATGTGATACTTGTGTTACAATATGTCTATTGAATTTATGTACTGGCTGTCACTACTCTACCAACTGATAAGTCCCGCCTCTTGGTTCCTCCCTTATCTTGGATAGCCCCTGCTGTCCACTTTAATAACATTCTAATGGAAGCATCCTTACTGCATACACTCTATATGATTCAATAAAGATAGAATACAATACCGTCATATATATTATTGATCCATAACATGACATGGTGTCAGAACAAACGGATTCAATAGTGAATTTTGAACATTGAAGATATACATTTAAATAAGTAAAATTATATTCAGACTGAATTTAAACAATCACGATATAAAAATGTATTTAAGTGGTATACCAATACCAACCATATACCAATACCAACCATGGAGTGGAATTCCACCAATTTACCAGACGCATGGAGGAAACTCCACAAACATGCAGACCTTATATTCAAAGGTGCATAAAAGCAGAAAGATGAGGCTGTACAAATTCCATATCTTCTTCTATAGATCGGGCAAAAAGGCTGAGACATCTACAATACTTTGTCTCTGACTGCAGAGGAGATGAGATCTAGTATGACGTCAATATGCGAAGCAATAAAAAAGCACTTACAGCCTAAACTTAATCCTGTGTTCTCAAGGTTTAAATTCAATAATGAAATCCAAGGTGAAAACACGATGGAACAGTTTATCCCGAGACTCAACTTTTAGCTCAGGATTGCTTATACACAAATCCGAAATAAACGATAGGATAGTTTTCGGTGTAACTTCCTAAAAGTCAGGGAAAAATTCATTAACGAGGGAGAAAAACTGACTTGGGTAGAGCAATCCAGATTTGTCAAAGTTTCGAGTATGCCTAAGAGAAATTACGTACTATGACCAGCAATCAACTGTGGCACCCACAGTACACGCAGTACTTCAGCCACAAAGGAGAAAGTCACAAGCCATTTCCGGTAGCACCAAATACCAGCAGACCACTAGCATCAGCAGGAACACAACCAGTAGCGGCAACCAACGACAGGACATTTCCAAAATATGCGCAAACTGCGGACAAACACATGTCAACTTACATTGTCCCGCTAAAGGGAAACGATGTCATTCGTGCAAAACATGGAATCATTTTTCCAAACAGTGTCGTTCCAAAAACGTAAATGATGTAGAGGTAATGGAAAACTGTGAACCAGATTATTTATTCAATTTTGATATGGATGTATTTGTTGATAGTGAGGAATCTATAATAACCAATGGACAGGTATTTGCAGAGATTCAGGTAGGCCCTACAACTCGTCTTGTTAAATTCAAAGTTGACACAGGCGCCCACATCACCATTTTACCATACTCTGTATTTCAGAATCTTGATCTTAAATTGGCCTTTAGCAAGTCTTCTACAACATTATCAACTGATAATGGGAACAAATCTTGACCTTAAAGGCTGCGTAACTATGTCAAGTTTTCATCCCAGCACAGGTTACAGACATGAGGTCACATTTCATGTTGTCAATACGAGGTCACCGTCTTTGTTTGGATTACAATCATGTATAGAAATTGGGCTCATTTAGCTTACATACAATGTTGAGACTGACAACTCTCAAACATTTCTAACAAAGGCATCCGTCCTTAGTGAACATTCTGAGGTATTTAAGGGCTTAGGTAATTTCCCTGGGGAGTGCAAAATACACCTTGATCCAAATGCAACTTCTGTAATAGACCCGCCCAAGAAAGTCCCCGTCGCATTCCACGACAGATGCAAAGCGGAACTGGACCGTATGGAACAAATAGGTGTTATTGTCAAAGTGAATGAATCTACAGATTGGGTAAATTCTATGATCATAGTGGAAAAGCAACAAGGCAAACTCCGCATATGTCTTGATCCCCAGGATTTGAACAAAAACATCCTTCGTTCTCATGAGAATACTAAAAGACATTCTATCCAAGCTTTCTGGTGCAAAATATTTCACGAAACTTGATGCAGATCAGGTTTCTGCGGAATAAAATTGTCAGAGGAGTCGTCATTTCTAACAACATTCAATACCTTATTTAGTAGATACAGATACCTAAGGCTGCCGTTCGGGCTTAAGTCATGTGGAGATGAATTTCAGAGGAAAATGGATGACTGCCTTGAGGGTCTAAACCGTGTCGTTGCAATAGTAGACGAAATATGCGTTTTTGAAAAAAGTAGGCACGAACATAATACAAATATAAAAGCCGTTTTACAACGCTGTCTTGAACAGGGTGTTCTCCTGAACGCTGAAAAACTTGAGTTGTTTCTCAAGTCTATTATTTTGGTAACATTTTGTCGGCAGATGGTCTGAAACTAGACCTTGCCAAGGTCATGGCTATAAGAGATGTGCAACCCACTAACAACAAGGCAGATCTGGAAACAGTCTTAGGTATGGTCAACTACTTATCACGTTTCGCACCAAACCTGGCTGAGGTTACAAGTCCCATGCGTAAACTATTATCAAACGATGTTGAGTTTTCCTGGGACAAGCCCCAAGGTGAAGCATTTCAGAAGGTCAAAGAGATAATCACTGAGCATCCAGGTCAACTCCTATCATATTATTACCATTTGGGTTGCAAACGATTTCACCACTATGTCTATGGGCACAAAACTCATGTGCAAACTGACCATTTGCCAAAGAAAGCCCTTCATGCCGCCCCTGGCCGCTTGCAACGCATGAGGTATGACATAGATGTCACACATGTATATTTGAAACAGATACCTGTTGCCGACACGCTTTCCCGTAAATCATTAAGTGTGTCAAGTTTACCTTAAGTGACAGAAAATTACAGGAATTAAAAACACAAACTGAAAATGACAAACAATTTAGTGTCCTTAAGCACGCTATCCTTGAAGGTTGGCCGGAATCCAGAAATCGATGTCACCCCCAGATTTTGGACTTTTCGGGACGAATTATCAGTGATGGATGGGTTGATCATGAAAGGTCAGAAAATTGTCATTCCACAAGAATCAAGACCAAGAATGCTTGAAATAATTCACAATGGCTGCATGGGTACAGACAAATGTCTGTCTGTCACAAATCTCTGCAAAACCTATTTCAGAACCAAGTTCAAATGTATACATAACAAGGTCAGAAAGGGCAGTTAAACAGAAAATAATTGAGTCAATGTGAAACTGACCAGCCTGCAGTGTATTATAATTATCATCAATCAGCTCAACAGACTAGCACAAGTCACATGGGAGATGAGATTCCATCATCATTTCATGGACAATGTTTATCCTAAGAAGAGGTACTAATAAACTTGAGTGTGTGAACTTCATTTTTTTATTTTTATTTATTTTTTATTGTCTTTATTTAAATAAAGGCCTATTATTAGATACAAAAAATAGGAAAAATATAGCATTTTGTAAAACTTCCAACAAAATTAAAAAATTAAGCATAATGGTACGGTTCCAAAAACCAATATTAAATCTCAATATGCATAGTGACCTATAAATTTAATTGAATATATTGTCTAAATATATGTTCAAATAAGTGCCTAGGAAGTTTGAACAAATTTTTGTATTAGGAACATAACAAAAAAGGAAAATATACCATTTCTATAGAATTCAATACAAAACTTGGCCTTTTAGCATAGGGGTAGGGTTTCAAATTCTTTTTCTAAATAAGCCTGGGGACCTATCATTTTTATTGCACATTTTGTTTTTATATATCTTAAACTATGTGCTTAGAAAGTTATTTTTTTTTATATTATTGGGAACAATTGTATCATTATGGGCTAATTTGTGCATAAATTGTGGTAATGGTCTCAACAGATTTGTAAACAAATATAGGTTTTACATAAAGATGAGCTTTAACTGTTTTTGTAATTAAATGTTCTTTACTTTAATACAATTTTAGCAGAATTGTGACCAATGAATAACTGATTATACTTCAAAAATGTCTTATTTAGCTATTTCATGGACTTGTTCAATTTTTTGGACAGATTGGCATGACGGTTGCATTACAAATTATTTTTTTAAATTTTAACAATCATGGTGACCTACCATTATTTTTGCCTTTTCTGTCTATATATATAACAAACTTACTGTACAAAAAGTTTAAAGAAAATCTGTTATGCAGAAAAAACTATAGAAAATGTCTTAAATGTTGTAAACTAACTAACCATAGAACTGTGAATAGCTGATCAAATGATTATCAGGAAATGATAAGGAGGTGCTATTCCCATGATCTTTTAAACTGACAACGCTTAATTGTTTATTAATGTCATTCTGCTTTCTGGAACTATTTGATGTATAAGATGCTTTGTTTCTTCAAGAGGGAGCTGTTACAATATGTCTATTGAATTTATGTACTGGCTGTCACTACTCTACTGACTGATAAGCCCCGCCTCTTGGTTCCTCCCTTATCTTGGATAGTCCCTACAGTCTACTTTGAATAACATTCTAATGCTAGCATCCTTATACATAGACTGTCATTTATATTATTGATCCATAATATAACAATTTGCTCATCGTAAATCGTAAATCCATTCCTGCGTTGCCGCAGTAAAGTGATAATGCCATTGACCTGCATCGCTATTAAAAACTAGAAATGTTTTAGTTGGATGCCTCCAATGTAAACAATCAGTGTAAAACGTAAAATTTGACGAAAACGACGGGCTATAACTCCGGTAATACTGGTTTAATTTTGACGCCGAAACGATATGCACATCGTGAGATCATAGGTAAGCATCCTTTAAAGTTTCGAAGCAATAGGTTTAAAAGTGTGCGAGGAGATAGACACACACAATTTTCAGGACGGAAGGACGGGCGGTCAAGGCTAACGCTATACGCCCCCTCACCACTCGGTGGTGGGGGCATAAAAACTATGCGTAAACTAAACTAAACTAAACTAAACACTTGTGTCGTTTTCGGCCGTTTCCAAAGGTCCATTATCATACTCTTTTATACTAGAATGGCGTTAACGAGAAAATCATGATCAGATTAGACAAATAAATGGACAATAGGGTTCATAGCGCTTAAAGTGTACCCTAGTATTAAAACAACTAATTAATATTAATGAGTTATGCATGAAGGTAACTAATCTGTCAATCGATATGGTCCGATCACCCGTAGTGTCTAAACACCTTGTTAATTGGTGTTATAATCGACGCGTGACGGTGTTGTCTTATCTAACTAATTAGCTGGGAACACAGGATTTTATGATATGGATTAGAGCTAAAATGTGATTTTTGCCGGGTTACTTCAAAAGATAATTTGCAGTAGCCCGCTGGACGCGCGATAGAAAAAAATGGTAGCTTTAAAGGTGAACGAATTTCTACTATCGAGTCACGTCAGCCGGAAATATTAATAGGACCACTGTGAACATCATCAATCTACCACGCACATAATAATGACTTACCTTGGATAAAAGAGTAGTCAGACTGATTCAAATAATTTGTTTTTAGATGGATTACAACGATTCAGGTTGGATAAAAAGGTTAGCCAATTATTTTGAAGAATGGTCAATGGATCAATGACAATATGCCGAAGTTAATGCAGGGTTAAGTACAACATGTTAATCGATATTTCGTGGGCAATTATACTTAAAGAAACAAAATAACGGCACAATTACACTACAAAACCGTGTTTCAAAACTCGGTTCAGTTGTTCACGTCAAATACTAATTTATATGTGCCGATTAAAATTATTGCTTTTTTCGTGGCTTCTTAAAATACCATGATTAAATATGCAAAAAATAAATTATGAATTGGTAACTCCAGTTTTGGAGTTTAACCTGGCTGGTTTAAGCCGTTTATTTTGTGTCTTTAGAGTTGGGATTCTCAACATGTTTTGTAAGTAGTAATATTTACCTCGTCATCAGTATGTTTAGAAACGTTGTACATATGTTTTAAAATTTGGCTGTTGTTGAACGGATAGCTACTTTAAGAGACAATGATGAACAAAAACCACCAAGAAACTGTTCATTTAATATACACCCGCTCTTATTATGGTGCATGTCAGGGGCGTAGCTAGGCCGTTTTGGAGGATACGCCCGTATATTGGGGTCCAAGAAGCGGTTGGTGGGGGGTCCGGGGGATGAAGCCCCCCGGAAGCCCTAAGCGTCCGCACGTTGCTTTTGACGATTTTGGGCTGAAAATGATGGCTTTTATGATTGATAAATAAATTATATAGTTGCGAAAAATGAATATCTTAGATTGAAATTTCCATTTTATCTGTTTTGATAACTTTGATATTTATATGTTTATACATTTTTAATGATGGGTCTCACCCTAGTCAGGCTTCAGTTTTTATTGCATTTTTGAGGCACTATGTTTTCTAATTTTTTCCCAAGAGGCGTACGCCCGGGCGTACGGGCGTATGCCTGGCTACACGCCTGCATGTGAACAATATAAAGAAAATGTAAGTGAATTAGCATGAACACAATTATACAAATAAAATAAATAAATAAAAGGAACAGTTACTGATATTTTCACAATAATTAAACCACAATATTAAAAGTACACACTTTTCATATGAAATGATTTAACAAATGAACTGTATCAGTTTTTGAAGACCAAACCCAAACTTTAGTTGGGTATAATATAACAAATAACTGAATTAAGTTTTGCCTCCGCCAGTCTCTCTGCCCGGTATCACCCAGTATATTACTGTGTTACGACCGTGGTTATTATATACATAATTAACATTTCAATAAATAACAAATCCAGATTTAGATATTGCAGTCCAGGAAAATTAGAACATTGAAAATAGATATAAATGTCGAACAGGAAATGCAGCATTCAAGAACCACAGTCAACCAAAAACACCCAAAAAAACAAACACTATTTACTAAGATGAATAAAAAGAAATATAAAAATATCGGACAGGGAAAGCAGCATTCAAGGACGACAGTCAACCACAAAACACAAAAACAAACACGCAAACAGACAAACGAGAAGGCAAAGGTAATAAAAAATGCAAACGACATCACAAACACAAAAGGGTTGACAATAGGGCTACCGCCTTGGAACGGTCAGTGGCAACAAAGGCCACTGGGGGTTTAAACAGGTTCTAGGGTGCATCAAACCTCACACTTACCCTACTGTCATCCCATTAAAACAGGCCAGTGTAAATAAAGAAATCCCCGCCATGATCTAATCTCTAACCAACAAGGCAGCATCAATAGGCAATATAAGTAAAACACAAATATGCTCGTGTAAATATAATACAAAAAAACAATAGCCTAGAAAGCCACAATGAAGGTACTCAATGACTTGGCAGAAGCCAGAACAACAAGAGAATAAACCATTAAGGGCACGACAGGAAAGATCATAAAAGGCAAGGCGAAATCACAAGCATAAAAGGGATTGACAGTAAGTCTACCGCTTTGGAACGGCCAATGGCACAAAAGGCCGCTGGAGGTTTACACCAGCTTCTAGGGCGCACCTAACCTCACTCTACCCCATTGTCAGCCCAATAAAACGGGACAGTGTAGATAAATATATTCCCGCCAGGTTATATTCTCTAACAAACAAGGCAGAATTAATAGTCAGTATAAGTATAACACATAAATGACCATGCATATATAAAGATAAAAACACGAAAGCATAGAAAGCCACAAAGCAAATACTCAATAACTTGGCAGAAGCCAGAGCAACAAGAGCATAAACCGTTATGGGTACGACAAGACAAAACACTAGAATGATCAAGTTTCGGTTATCCGACGAAAATGAATTTTCTGTATGCCGAAGGTATTCTGCTCAAAAGCGCTATACTAAACCTACTGAGGTACCGAGGCCGTTATTTGTCACAGATTGAAGCACGCGAGGTTTTATGCAAGCGTGAAATGACTGTCATTAAGTAAATTAAGCAAGAGTTCCAATTGGACCTGTACTTTTGTGATAACTGTATTTAAAAATGACAAAAACAAAACTTTTGTATATCACAGTAACGTTGCATGTGCAGTGTGGCTGCGGTAAAACGTCTCCCCGTGCTTGCAATCAGAACTGTTGTTACCATAAACTTCGAAAAACCTTTGCAAAATTGTAATATCGTAGCTCTTATCTATACTTTATAAAATATGAAAAGTTATTTGGGAACTCTTCTGCGACAAGGACTATCACAAGGTGAGTAACAAGATACTTGGTCACGATCACTTCCATACAATATTTATAAAGCATGTTAAAAGGTTTATAAAAATAGGTTATGACCCTACATTTTGCAACGCACTAGTGTGGTTGACCTATTTAAAGGTTGCCACTATGCTTTCCTCTATGATTGTGCGATGCTCGGACAAATTGTGGTTCCTATGATGACGTCTACCTCAATCGTTAAAGTACGGTAACGTCTGATGTTTGTCTTTCATCTTGTCTTGTCGTGCCTTTAATGGTTTATTATATTGATGCTTCTGCCAGGTCACTGAGTATTTGTTTTGTGGGTTTCTAAGCTTTTGTTTCTATAGTCATTATACTGATATGTCCTACATATGCTGCCTAGTTTGATAGAGGATATAGCTTAGCGAGTGTTTATTTATTTACACTTTACTTTTTTTGGGAAGACATAGGGTTTGGTGCACCCTAAAACCTACTAAAACCCCAGCGATATTTCTTGTCACTGACCGTTTTAAGACGGTAGCTCTATTGTAAGCTTTTTTATGTTTGTTATATAATATACATTTTCTTTATTAGGGCTTTCCACCTTCCAGTGGAAAGACCTATTGTTGTTGTTCGGCAAGATTTTGACTTTATTCTTCTGACCGCCTTTTTTCATAGTAAGACTGGTCGCACGGCCTCCAAAGTTTACACAGTGATAGAGCTCATTCTGGAATAGTGCCGCGAAGCTTTTGGGGTCATGACGTCAACCAAGATGGCCGCCAGTGACGTCATGATGAAAATCTTGTTCGCGCTAGATCTCAGATATTTATGGTCGGATTTGAATGAAACGTTCACAGATTGTAAAGGTGATGGTCTAGTTGTGCAAGAAGGTCATGCGGGGTCATGACGTCATAACATGATGGCGTCAGAGACGTCAGACGCTTAAAAACTGGGAAAAATCGTCAAAAATACAATTATTGCATGACCATTTTGAAACTTTACCACAATCATGTTTTCATCATCTTCTATCGATCGTGTGAAAAATATTTGATGACGTCATCAAATATGGCGGCCAGAGTGGTTTAATTTTAAACAGGCTAAAATAGAAACTTCTAAGTATATTTCGAAAACTGAACCAGCTAGCGCCAACAATGCCCTCATATATGTGCCACTATGTGACCTTGACCAAGTCTGGGAAAATCAGGTCACCAGGTCAAAGGTCAAGGTCATAGGTAAGCGATAGGTGTAAACACCAATAACCACCTATATCTCAGTAACGGTTGAAATTGTTATCAAGAACATATGTACCATTTTTAAGGCCTTTCAATTTACTTTTCAACATTAAAGGAACTGATAAAAACTTCGTGTTCTGCATTAGTGTATAACTAAGAAGGGAAGAAGTGTTGGCATGTACACGCCGCAATAAATAGCCAGACCTTCAATGTTCACTGAAACAGGAAAATTCAGTGGGGTAAGTCACTGCGCTTAAAACTGCAGACCTCTACTCCCCGAGTAATTCGCTTCATGGCGGATGCGTGTCTGATAGATAGAAACATTATCCCTCATCTTATCTTTCCTCGGAAATTGCTGGCGCCGTGTATACCCCGATATAATATTGATACCCGCACGTGAAAATAAAATCAAACGTTTGTATTTTTCGACATTAAAGGATCTGATACAGACTTCGTGTCCTGCATTAGTGTATAACTGAGTTGCATGTATACGCCGCAAGACATAGCCAGACCGTCACTGTCCAGTACCCGGAAAGTTCAGTGGATGGATAAGACCTTGCGCTTTAGAGCTGCATAATGTTGTTCATTGTGGACAGTTTTTGGCGGTGCCAAGACAAAAAGGACAATTCATCCCCTGTCTCATCTTCCTTTGAAGTTGTTAGTGTTCAATCTTAAATCCTGGCAATCCTGATTGTTGCAATTAATACTATTAATTATTGGTTCAAAGTTTTCAAATTGTTATAGCATATTACTTTCAATTGAAAACTTACACTTGTATTTGAATATGCAAGACGTGTTTAACAAAATACTGGACTCATAAGTCGAGGTGCTATGTTTTAGGCTTGATACAAACCCCATGATTGCCGTATGTATCCCTTTAATGATCGTCGATGATACATCCGCATGTGTTAAAGGTGTGTACTGCAATCTTGATATTTTAACGGCGGCCCGTTAGTTTTTCACATACCATAACCTGCATTTGTTCAATCATTAATTATAAGTATACTGATATTATCAACCAAACTGGTTTTGAATTTTACTAACGTTTGATTTATAGTTCACCAATAATATATTCAATGCAGGAAGTTTTAAAGTTAAAATGATAATGGATTATTAAACGAGATGCTTATTTTAATGCCATGTGTTCCTTAAACGAAAGCATCAGTTGAATGATTCAAAGTCACAATAGTATTTGCGTTATAAATCTAGGTGCTAGTTTTGATGGTTGATACATAATTCGAGATTGCCGCGTGTCCCTTTAATAACGCTCCCAACCAGTATGTCACATACGTGCAAAGCCAGACATATACATCGATCATGTACAATGACAATATGATACATATGTTTCAAGTCGAACCTATTAACACGCAATTTTACATTCAGGACAATTAATTATGTTATGTTGTTGTTTCGTTTATTTCGCTCGTTTTAATTAAATGCAACTAAATCTCATTAAAATGGTTTAACGCGTATTGATACACATTTGTTTTTTTTTCGAAACGTCCCCAGTCCCTTTTATATGCCTAAAGTGCGAATGCACCTCTGTGAACTCAGTGTTCAATTGCATTTGGCGGGAAATCATGTAGCAATTACAGGAAATAAACAACAATCTGACACACTTAACTGTATTGTTGTCGACTGTCTTGACACCTGTAATTTGACTGGCTTAACTGATTGGGGTTTTCTCAAATTCATGGAGCCTGCTTTCATTTATGTTCAGTGGGCTGTCTTCAAAGCACTTTTGGGCGCGGTGTGCTTTTTTAAAGGTGCGCTGGGCGTTTTAAAGGAACGCTGGGCGTTTTACACGGCACTATTGCGTTCCACCGACCCTCCCAACGCATTCATACGCCGCACACAGTCTAGCAAATAGTACCGAACCGCCATACACGTTCAATGATTGTACATGACATGGAAAGCCCGTTTGATCAGGTTCTGATCAAAATCTAGTTTATCCTTGTACTTATTGTTTGTTTCTATGCGTGTTTTTGGTTGACTATGGGCATTGAATGCTACATTCAGGTTCGACGTTTTATCTACTTTTCCTGATACAACACTATGAACGTGTTTGTTCAATTAAGAGCAATATCTCGAGCTGTCACTGACTAAAAGGATATGTCATGAATGTTTCCGGTGACCTCATACGATTGTTTCTCTCAAATCAACAAAAGCAAATGTGACTGATTAACTTTTTCTATAAAAATCTGACATTTTAGGGTGACAGAACTAGATGGCAGATAAACACAATTTAGATTTCGCCTGTTCTATTTACGCGAGGAATACTAATGTATACTAATAATGTGATACCAGGCTGAAACATGTTTTTCTTCATATTATGACATTATCAATTATATTGGGTTAATATTTCTAGCAATAACGTACTATATATAGAATATTATGTCTGCCTTTTACTATCAAGTTTATTAGGCGAGACGATTTTTCGTGCCGAGCTTAATAAACTTGATAGTAAAAGGCACTGACATAATATTCTATTTATCATCTAGGGTTTAGTGTATTTTTTATCTGCGTTCATCGGAAAATCATAGGGTCCAAAGCCTGTCCCGTCATCGCACAATCAAGTCAAAGAGATAACTGTAAATGGGTGCACCACCAAGAATGCAGTGCGTTGCAAAATGATAGGGTTAATTATAACCTCTTTTGATAAACCTTTTCACAAGTTTAACACAGATAGTATGGAAGTGATCATGACCAATGATCTTACGATGTTTGTAAATAACGTCACCATAGAAGTCAGGTTGTAATAGTCCTTGTCTTAATTGGAAAGAAGATCAGGGTTGCGATAATACAATTTTGTAAAGGTTTTACGAAGTTTATGGTAACGTTAGCCGTGATTGAGTAGATTTTTAGTTATACAAAGATTACGAATATTAAAGTCCTTAACTTGAGTACAAGCTCTAGAAAAACGAATAAGTTGAGACACATAGATCCCAAAAGAAGGTGCTCGGGGAACATTCCCATCTAAATGGGGATAATTAACAAAATCAAAATTAAAATCATCTCTCCTGTCACATATTTTGCTAATTATTTCACCATTTTCAATGGAGAGATGCAAATCAAGAAAAAAAGCGTTAGTATCAGAAATATTAGCTTTGTTAAGTTGAAGTTCTTTAGGGTATATATTATTAACCATAGTAGAAAAGAAAGGGTTGTCAATGTTGTCAATGTTTAATATGTCATCCAGATACCGAGAGGTGTCATTAAAGGCCTCAATAACATCTTCCTGATATCTGGTGAAAGACTCAACATGAAATCTCTTTCATAGCAATATAAAAAAAATCTGCGACAAGGGTTGCACAGTTTGTACCCATAGGGATACCAACAATTTATCTACAATTGGTCGTTCCATACCTGACAAAAATATTATCGAATAGGAAGATGAGTGCTTCACAAACTGCTTGGTCCACATAGGGTAATTGTCTAAACTGCCATTATTAAAAAAACGCTTTAATATTATGACAGGGCAAAAATGTAGTATTTTAACTAGAAATGTTTTTTGAATAACAGCAATACGCTTGTCTTTGATAAGGTGATGTGGTAAGGTTGTATACAGTGTAGAGAAGTCATAAGTGCTTATATTCGTAGATGAAACTTGACGTTTATTGCAAAAATTATCAAGAACGTCTCCTGACTTTTTTAGAGACCAAAACAAATTAATCCCTGACTCTTCATAATTTTTATCACAATATTGTTTAACGTGATCTTTAACGGCAGTAAGACAAGAAGTTAAAAGTTTGGAGATGTTTATGGCGGACCCTTATAATTGCAAGTACTATCCTAAAAGTACTTATTTGTTTTTACGAACACTCTATAAATGGCGGATGAAAATAGTTCTTCGAGCTTAAATTGATCATGTGATCGTCTTTGAACCAATCACATTGTTTGTATTATCTAAATGTTCGAGTGACTGCAATTATTATCTATTTCGCAGAATTTTACTCTTATCGAGGACGCCGCAAAAGTTGTTTTTTTTGTTTGTTTTATGACGTCAGATAACGTTACGTACATGACGTCAGATAACGTTACGTACAATAAACGCCGAGGGATTCACATTGATTTGCTTTATTGATCAGTGCCTAATAAAGCAAAACGTATTAGGTCATCCCTTTATTAGGCAGAAAAGTTCATATCTGCATGATAAATAAAAAGTGCATCCCAGTGAGGGCGACAGTGGATATCGTCAACCTGAGGAAAATAATGGCGACCGAGACGAAATCAAGTTCGACATTATTTTTTCGGAAAGTTGACAATATCCATTGTCAGCTTCACTAGAATGCACTAGTTATTTTATTATACCGAACAAAAACTGAGTGTGAAAAATTGAAATTTGTGAAAAAATCGATGTTTTTATAAACAAAAAAATAAAAATAAAAAATGTTTGTTATATACACTTTTAATCAGTTTTTATTTAGAAAACAAGTTACAGTCAACAAAAACAAGAATACTATCGTTAAGATTCATTTTAAAAAAATGCGCCATTTGAGCCTCCGCTGTTGAGCGTGGGAGGCTGTGACGTCACACTTATGAAACAGTACGTATTCTTGACCGCTGGACGTCACATTCGGGAAACAGTATAACACGTTTTACGCCACGCCAGAATATAGGCGTTGTAACAACGCTAAAGGTAACAACCGCCGTTAAAGGTAACAATTTCAATGCTAAAGGTAGCAATCTCCGCTAAAGGTAACGGCGCTTACGCCACAGGTGCCACAGAACTAAAATAATCCGTTAACTCAATTTTCGTTGAAGCTGTAGATGTTAAAAAAAAGTTGTTACCTGTAGCGTTAGCCTTGTTACCTTTAGCGGAAGAGGTGATGTTACCTTTAGCGGAGGTTGTTACCTTTTGCGCTGAAATTGTCATCTTTAGCGGCGGCTGTTACCTTTAACCGAATTGTTACCATTAGCGTTGTTGCAGGCGTTTTATACAGGAATGTTAACTTGAGGTATAATGATAAGAAATTTATCGTCAAGTAGTTGCATTAACATTGCGTTACTATTGCTTTTAATCAGTACTTCATCAAGCATACTCATCCCCACTGATATTTCGTATATTTTGTACATTGAATATAAATTCACATAATGTTCAACTAGTCTCGGATTTCTTTATTCAATTGCAGCTGAGGCAGTATCGTTAGGACTACGTCTTAAATCTCTCAGAGGCGTAACATAATGTGTTATTACGTCTCTGATTGTATTAATTTCCAACGTGAAGCACTAGGCTCCGGCTATATTTATCCCGCACTCAGAAAGATATAGGTGTTGGACTGTGTAACAACGTCATTTTACTATTTAAAAAATCAACTGTATTTTAGTAAGAATACGAGTCAAATTGATATACAGGCATTTTATGGGTCTTCTACTACTTGAATTATGTATCAATTTCAGCGAGACAGTCTACAAATTATGATCTGCGCATGCGCGTAGAACTGGTTCTAACTGGTTCTTACTACAAGGAATTCAGGGATACAGTCTATAAATCTATTCTCAGCATACGAGTACAGCTGGTTCCAAATCGGTATCATCACTGATTATTGATTGATGTTAAACTTTATTAAAGTGACAAACGGCAATCTTGATTTTTTGAAAGTGGACCGGGCCGAAACGCGGATTGGTTTTGTACTAACAAATGCGCTCTTCCCCGAAGATCGGAGCTGTGTATAATGTATTAGATCTAGAATCCAAGTAGGATTGTACGATATAAGGAACCATAACTGATTTATTGAGGCATTTGCAGTTTTACCATGGGAAGATTTATACTTAGATATGCATTGCTTAATCTTTGAGTCAAATATATGACTACTGGCGGGATTAACCCGATAGCTATCGTGCAGATAGAGGCCTGCCCGAAGTTGCGTTTGCTGCTGCACCATGCGACGACCACAGTCCCGACGCAGTCAGGGCCCGTGCTGAAGGACCAGCTGTGCGGAAGCCACTCGGTGCGGCGGCGATCGGCCCGGGCAGGCCTGAATTGTGCTGGCGGTCACTTTCTCTACCGCGCTCGTAAGCAATTGCCTTGGGTTTCGGATTGCGTACTAACGAGGGACACTCGTACGTGTACCGCGTGCTGAGCGCCCGCTCGCCAAGATGCTGCTTTGTATTTGCTACTACTATCAACACGTGCATGATTTTCAAGGCTGAAATAGACGAAAAGCAAAACAGACTTCCAACGATGTACTGGAATCCCAAATTACAAAACCAACCATGATATAAATCGATGTTATTGAAGCCGTTAATGACACCTCTCGGTATCTGGATGACATATTGAACATTGACAACCCTTTCGTTTCTACTATGGTTAATACGATATATCCTAAAGAACTTCAACTTAATAGCGAGGATTGTGCGCATATACAATCGATTCAAGCTAACCATTTGGCCGCATTGCCTATTGACCGTTCCAAGTCGGTAACCCTGTCTTCACCACCCTTTCTGTTTATTTTTTTATCTCTTTCATTGTATTATCAAGTCCTTGTTTGCAGTACAGTGCGGACCTACGATACCATTGCGTTCGGACGCTATGGTTTCTATAGAACCCTATATCTCATTTTAACAAAGCTAATATGTTTGATACTAACGCTTCTTTTCTCGATTTACATCTCTCCGTTGAAAATGGTGAAATAATTAGCAACATCCATGACAAGAGAGAGGATTTTAATTTTGATATTGTTAATTATCCCAGATTAGATGGGGATGTTCCCTGAGCAACTTCTTATGGGGTCTATGTGTCTCAACTTATTCGTTTTTCTAGAGCTTGTACTCGAGTTAAGGACTTTAATATTCGTAATATTTGAATAACTAAAAAGCTACTCCATGAGGGCTACCGTTACCATAAACTTTGTAAAACATTTGTAAACTTTTATTATTGCAACCCGGATCTTGTTTCCAAATATAAACATGATAAAAGTAATTTAAGAACTCTTTTTTGACAAGGACTATCCCAACCTGACTTCTATGTTGACGTGATTCACAAACTTCGTAAGATCCTTGGTCATTATCACTTTCAAACTATCTTGTGGTAAAAGGTTTATCAAAAGAAGTTATGACCCTATCATTTTACAAGGCACTGCATGCTTGATGGTTGACCAATTTACAGTTCGCCACTATGCTTTCCCCTTTACTTGTGCGATAACCGGACGGGCTGTGGACCTTATGATGACGTCTACCTAAAGCCCAAAAGGTCGGTGACGTTTGATGATTTTTTGCACTATTGTATTGTCGTGCCCTCAATGCTTTATTCTCTTGTTGCTCTGGCTTCTGCCAAGTTATTGAGTACCGACTGTGTGGCTTTCTAGGCTATTGGCCTTTTGTATTGATATATACACGAGCATCTTTGTGTGCTACTTATACTGCCTATTAATGCTGTCTTGTTGGTTAGATAATAGACCATGGACTTTAGGTAGGCGTCATCATATGGTCCACAGCATGTCCGGTCACCGCACAATTAAAGAGGAAAGAATAGTGGCGAATTGTAAATGGGTCCAGCACCAAGCATGTAGTGCGTTGCACAATTCAACTTCCAGCGCTAGAAAAAAAGAATACGTTGAGAAACAAATACCCCAAAAGTTGTTGCTCAGGGAAAATCCCTAAGCGGCGATACTTAACATGTCAAAATTAAAACCACCTGTATTGTCATACTGTTTGCTTATTAGTTCTCCATTAGCTTTAGTATCAGAAATGATAAGCTAAAGTTATTTAACCATCGTAAACAAGAAAAGGTTGTCAATGTTCAATATATCATCCATATTCCGTGCGGTGTCATTAAAGGCTTCGATGACATCTGCATAAGTATCTATTGAAAAACTTTTTCATAGCAATAAAACAAACAATCTACGACACAAGGTGTTCGCACTGCTCGTGCATATACCAACACTCTGTATTATCTTACAGGGAAGAAAGTGCTTCACAAAATGCTTGACACTTCCACATAGTGTAATTGTCGAAATTGCCGTTAATAAAATATGCTTTAATATTGTAACAGGCCAATAAATGTTGTATGATGTTTTTTAAGTTTACGTCTTTGCTTGAAATAAGCCAATAAACATCTTTTCAAGATAAATTCCAAATGCTTACAAGACCCATATCAGTCACTATTTCAGACATTTACCAAACTCTTGATAATATCTAACTTAAAGCATTTCCGACTGAATGCATTAAGGAGTTATTGTAGATATATTTTCAGGACTGAAGCAAGCATAAAATTGAATGATTAATGTGGATGCCATTCCCAATTATATGCTGTATTGGCAGTAGATGAGATTTTGATAGTAAATAGAATTCGAGATAGAAAAAACACGATTTTAGAGGAAATTCTAGTGTCAAGCTTACTTCAAAAGGCATTTTCACAGAGCAAAATGTAGGGCAAGACAAGAATAAAAGATTAAATTATGAAATATTTACTTGCGTTGAAAGGGTTAAACATTTAAAACTTTTAACAAAATAAGAGAATATTTTGTATATCTATTATATAATTATTTCTATATAACATAACTCTTCCAAGACCTCCGCTTTGCCCTGAAGGCTGGAGTAGTAGATCCACCCATTCGAAATTCAATTAACAAAACAAAGGCATTTGAGAATGTACCACCGACATCTGTTCTGATTGCAAGCACGGGGAGACGTTTTACCGCCGACACTCTGCACAGGCATCGCTGCTGTGGTAAATAAAAAAGTATGAAAGGAGAAATTTGGAAATCGTCGAACAAGTTAAATACAAAACATATTGCAGTCTCGGTTTGATTGAGACTTGTTGTACGTGTAGAAATAAAACAAAAACAAAATGGCTGAATACATGAATTAAACTTCTTTACATTTTAAAAATGAACGTTACCGAAGAAAAAGACCAAAATACAGTAGTTACTTAAAGACAAATTGAAAGGTTTGTATTGTCGCCAGTAATAAGGTAATATATGCACTGACTTAGAATTGTCACTATTAATATACACCAACCTTGTTTTGACTGTTTAATCACGGTCATGACTTTTTGTAAGAAATACATTTAAAGTATATCCAAAAGTCGAACTGAAAATGTTCCATTCCCAGAACGCAGACAAGCAAATCACTTCATGACATTGATTGAAGATAAAAGTAGATAAAAGTAGATATAAAAGCTTTATGAAATGTCGCATTTAAGGACCACAGTCAACCAAAAACACGCACATTAACAAACAACAGCTACAACGATGAATACAAGGAAATATATGACATCACAAACATAAAAGAGTTGTCAATAGGGCTACCGCCATGGAACGGTTGATGGCAAAATGACTTGAAGGCACTTGGGGTTTAAACCAGAAGATGATATATACACAGACTTAATAACAAACATATTGAAAACTTCCTATAAGAACCAATGAAGAAGCCAAAATAGCACGTGGCACCTTACCTTTTACTTCTAACTCCTCTCTCAGAAATACATTGATTTTGAGGAGATTACAATTAAAAGATGCATAATGAATAGCTAAATGGTGTTATGCTTATTTATTTTTATTTTCAAAATGAGAAATTGTATAAAAGGTGTTTGAAGTTAAACATATCTTTCAGCCTTTCCCTTAATGAAACGAACTCGCCAAATAACTGCAAAAACTGTTATCAAAACTCCATCCAGGTGTTCAATTCATATAATAATGTATATGTGCCGATTGAAAGTATAGGTTTATTTAAGGGTATTTAAGATACCCGTGACTGAAAAGACGTAAAATGAATGAGTTGGTAACTTTTAATTCGCCTCTTCAGCTTTAGGGTTTGGCCTGGCTGGTTAAAGCCGTTTATATTGTGTCTATAGAGTTTGAATTGTCAAAATATGTACATTATATAATATCTCGTCGTCAGCAGGTACGCAAATTGTAAACTTTGGCTGTTGTTGGCGGGAAAGCTACTTTAAAAACCAAGCAATGGACGTAGTTAAACTTGCCTATGAATTCCTTTTTTGGATCGGACCATCTAATACCATCATTAGAAAGAGAACTAAAATAATTAATGTGAGATGCAAAACAACTCTTCATATTATATGTGCTTAAAGTCGGGCAATATTTTGTGACATTTCCGCTCCGTGCCACCTGAGATTTAGATATATTTCACTGTTTCCTATCTATTTGTTATTAGGTATGTAATGAATCCGATCATCTGGATACATCAATAACTATTTTTAAAAATTGAATCGGACTTGAAACAGCACCAATCGTTTGTTGATGGTGATGGGTTAATGAATATTATATACATTCTTCTGATATATTATCTCCACATCTGTTTTGACAATTTCAAAGCTATCTTAAATTCAGAGCATGTTCCTGACTAGTGTATAACGTGTAAATGACCTAGTTACACTAATCGATAATGGCCTTATTATCGACAGAATCGACAGAATCAATATCGATGAGACAAAAGACGCACGAGAGCATTTGTTTCTTGATTTTCTTAAACGTGTTAACTATTGTTTGTTAAACGGATGTGTAAATCCCGAACTTGATAATTTTACTTATCTTTATTTCTCACAAACAAAAATCAGTCGTTGACTACATGTTTGTATCGCACGAACACTTAGCAAATATTGAGTCGTTTGTCGTGTTTCCTGTACAGATCTTTGCCATACATTAAATGTTTTACCAGAGAAGGCCATGCCAGATCAGACTTATTTAAAAACAAATACTCACGTACATAGTTATCTGAAACCAAAGGGATCCATCTTGCGCAATAATGAAAATGACAATTTTACAAATGTTCCGAACGGTAGAATGTTTTTAAAACACAAATGCGATGTTACCAAACAATGATTTTATGTGCGATGACGACATTTTACACAAAATAAATGACGCGATGGAAGATATTGAGATTCGAGAATCAAATCGTGAAAATATCGATTCTTTGTCTAATAACATTTGCAATATTTATTATGAAAAAATGGATTTGAAATTAAAATATTTCGACTCCAGACATCCAAAAATGGCGCGAAGTATCCTCAAACCCTTGTGGAATGAGCATTTATCTTTATTATTTGATGAGTATAGAAAAGCAGGAAAGTGTAATTAAAAATGTACTTATCGAGCTGAAAAGTCAATGTTACTTTTAGAATTTCGTATAAAAAAGAAAACGTTTGATAAGGAATATAGAAAAGCAGAAAGGCTATTTAATGACGAGGTCAACATTGGAATTGCGGAAAGCGAAAAAATAATAATTATTTTTTGAATAAATTGAAGACTCTAGGTAGAAATAAAACAAATGTCAAATTACCAATGGAAGTAAAGCTTGAAAATGGGGAAATTATTAATGATAAAAAGAGGTGTTACATAGATGGCAACATGATTTTTCAGAAATTTATAATACTGGTGACTCGAGTAGAAATGTTAACTCCAGTGACTTTGAAGCTGATGTTAATATTAATTTAAATCATCCAGATGAATTGAATGTATCGAATGTACCGATAACTCTTGCAGAGTGTAGAAAAGTTATTTCTCTGGCCAAGTCAGGTAAAGCCGTAGGATAGATATGCCCTTCAATATGCCATATGAAGTATTTAAAACTGTGTTGTCTGCTAATATTTTATGTAACTTTTTTGCCATTGCGCTCGGACGCTGTGGTTTCTATAGGACCCTATATCTCATTAATGAATGTATGTCAAGTCACTGTACTCCCTCTGTTTGTTTAAGGTCCGTTATCAGACCAATCCCCCAAAACGCACAAAATGAACCAAGGATTCCTTCTAATTACCATGATTACATAGGTATTAGTTTAAATTATACACAAACGTTTTAAATATTCGGTTAGTAAAATATCTAGAAACAAATCATTTATTAGTCTGACAAATAAAACGGTTTCAGACAGAACAGATTTTGCGAAGATGATATGTTTTCATTGACATCCATTATTAGAAACAGAAAATCCGAACATTTGCATACTTTTACGTGTTTTGTAGATATGGCGAAGGCGTTTGACTAGATAAATAGCGATATTTTTATATAAAATTAGCCAATATAGGTGTTTCTGGTAACTTATTAGAAGCCATAAAGAGTCTATATGTTGAATGTAAAGCAGCAGTTAATGTAAATGGAAGCTGCACTGATTTTTTTTGATATACATTCAGGTGTAAAACAAGGGGACGTAATTTCTCCTACACTTTTCTCTATCTTTATTAATGATCTTGCGTTAGAAATTAAACATTTGGATCTTGGTGTTGAAATAGGAAACGATATCAAAGTAGGAATTCTTCTTTTTTGCTGACATTGTATTAATAGCTCCCTCTGAACTTAATTTACAGTTCATGGTAAATTTTCTAAACACCTGAAGCTGTAAATATCAAATGTTAGTTAATATAAGTAAAACGAAAATAGTACTGTTTCGCAAAAAAAGCCAACCAAGGACAGATTTTGAATTTCACATAGGTTATATCAAGCTTGAAATATGTGAAAACTACAAATACCTTGGTATCATTTTAAATGAGTTTTTAGATTTTACTGAAACAGCAAAATGTTTTGAGCGAATCTGCTCAAATTTATATAATAAGGTTGATATAATTTATTCATCATACTCCAAGATATATGATTGTAAAATTGTTCCAATTATGGATTATCCTCAAGTTTAACTTCTAATTATTTAATAATACAACTACAGCATCATTTCCTTTTGACATAGTTTTGGTATGCAATAGCACTTACGTTTGGTGTCGAATATATATAGAGAATAATAAATGGGTAATTTCATATCACACTTATATCAGGTCTGAGACACCATATCAGCCCGATATCTTTAGCTCGAGGGCTGATATGGGTCGAGGGCCTGATATAGGGTGTGATATGAAAATAAACATGTTTTATTCTATTTATCATATACTTCAGCTTTGTCGAAATGTCAACTTCAGCTCACTCACTACGCTGTTTTCCTGGGAGAAAAAAAAGTTTTTATCATTAGATCTAGTCTTCTGATGTGTTCATGTCTTTCGCGTATGTGGTACACAACATTTATTTTTGTCAGAAATCTTATTGAAAATGAATTCCATTGAATTTGAAAGTTTCCGATCAAGGTAAATTGTCATCAATGGTTATTTCATCTACGGATAACGATTCTATAGCCAATAATCTTCCGCGAAAACAGGATGGAAGTAACTAATGAAACGTAGATGACGGACCATGCACGTGACAATTTGTATATAGTCCTAACTAATCTGGTATTTCCGTATCACTCCGGTAAAACAATCAAGATGAACATTCGGTTATTTACGTGATATGACATTTTTTCTATATTTCACGGTTGATAAAGCTTTATTGCCCGGCAACGAAATCCTGATTGATATGACTAGCTAGGTCTATGTCGTATCGTATATTCAAAAACAACATATTTGTTAGGAAGTATATGATAAATACATATATATATATATATATAAGAATGAGAAAACACATACATTTATAAAATACCTTTCAAAAAGCACTGGATCCCCGAGGGGATATGAACATGTTAGAATAAATTAATAAATGGGGAAAAAACATTTCTACAGTGTTACAGTCTATAAAAACCCTAGGGCTGGGTTTTGAAGTATATTTCATATATTCTATTCAGTATTATGTTCTATTCAGTTATATTCATCACCAAACCTAGAAAGGATCATACGGACCCAATAAATTATCGCCCTATTGCTTTAACGAGTTATATATGTAAAACCCTGGAACGAATGATTAATGAGAGACTCGTTTGGTACCTGAAATCCAACAAACTGATAACAAAGTATCAAAGTGGATTCCGGCGCCAATGAGGCACAACAGACAATCTCATTCGACCTGAATCAATTATTAGGGAAGCTTTCGTCAAGAAAGAACATCTAGTCGCTGTACTTTTTGATTTGGGGAAAGCTTATGATACTGCATGGAAGTACGGTATCATGAATGATTTTTATGACCTTGGTCTTAGAGGACGATTACCAATTTGTATAGAGAATTTCTTAGATGATAGACAGTTTCGTGTCCGAATGGGTTTAACCCTCTGACATTCATGAACAGGAGATGGGTGTGTCACAGGGCAGCATATTCTCTGTCTGAGTGAAATAAACATAATGGAATTTAGTTGGGAGCAGCGGTTATGAAGCCTGCATATCACAAGTAACAGTCAAAAGACTAAATTAAAAAGCAGACAATATATCCTATAAGTGGTTAAACAATACCCAGAGCCTTTAATCGGCCGGAGCAGTGGAACCACTGAATCGAAAATTAAGTAAGAAAACAAAAATAAATGAAAAAGTACCACCGATAATTAAATATAAGTAACGGGCTCAGCGATCTCCAAAAATCGAATGAATAACAGTACTGATTGCAAGCGCGGGGAGACGTTTTACTGCCTCCACACTGCACAAGCAACGCCACTGTGCTATAAAAAAGAGTAAGATAATGGACCTTTGGAAACGGCCGAAAACGACACATACGAAATATTGCAGTATCGGCTTGATTGAGACTGTTCATGAGCGGTAGTGAAATATGCTAGCTACCGCTCACGCCCTCTAGCCCCAGGTTGAGCAGAACTCAATATTAATAAAATCAATAGTACAACATTTTAACCGTCCCGAAGATGGCATGCATATGGCGGTGGACATGGAGATTTATCTCCCCCATATCGTACGGCGTATGGTCCCAAGGTATGGTAAATTAACAGTTATAACGTAGGTATACAAGTTGAACAGGAAATGTAGCATTCATTGAACAAAGTCAAACCAAAACACGTTAAAATAGAAGCAAAGTATGGGACACCACCAACATATTAAGGTTGGCAATAGGACTACCGCATTACGTGGTCCGAGTATTAACTTGTATAGGGGCATAGATTTTTATTAGATGACCGAAAAGTAAGTCTCATTTTCTTAGTTAAGTTATTTCCAACCAAATGCAATAACTGTAATACCAACTTACTAATAAATAGTACTAACATGCCGAAGTGACAGCAACTCCTATAATACTGATTTTCTAAACCCACGACTCATTTTTTAAGTTGGACGACTTCCAACCAAGTATATACATTTTCGATTATTTTCTGAATAGGAACGTTATTTTTGACATTAAAGAAATAGTTCCGACAGTGAAAAATAACATAAAAACATAACAGTTATTTTTTTTTGATAATTAACCAATTAATCCTTATATTTAAATATATAACGTTTCTTATCGCAATGCATTCATCATTTCAAAGCAATGATACTTCACCAGATGTATCTAGTGTTCCGTTGATACCAACGGACATGATGTTTGCATTCAGCATGTTCTTACTGTACTTGGCATTCCTGATTGAACGATTGATTTGAACAATTGATAACTGTTGCTACCGAAATCTGCACTATTTTACACGCAGTTGATATTGGTAATACGCGCTTCCCTGCATTGAAAGAATGAATGGTGTTTTATGGCACGTCGACACATAAATAGGTCATATTGTGCGCATGATGAAAGATGAAGAAATGAAGGATTAATTAAAAAAATAATGTAAATATATCAAGATAAAACTATTTACAAATACGGGATGATATGGTAGAAATATAAACTATATATGCGAAAACGGGTATATAAAGAAATACATATATACAAGAACATATTATAATGATTTATATAGTCTGACTTCCTTCAGGAAATCTAAAACAAGACTAAAATCTATAGTATTAAATAACTCGGTCATAGTATTAATATTGTAGTACGTTTGACGCATAGGATCAAAGTCTACACATTCCAACAAGATGTGTTTGACCGTTAACGGTGCAAAGCAGGGTATACATTCTAGTAATTGCTCACATTATGAATGAGTATAACGTGTATGCCCTACCCTGCACCGGGTTAGGACTACTTCCTCTCGACAAATGAGTCTACTAGAAGAACGCCATTCTCCGAGTAACGGTTAAATTGAATGGAGTTTATTGTTAACTGACAAATCCCAAGCGGCTTGCCAAGAGTTACGAATATATGTGTTAATACAACTTTTAAAATCGGGATAAGGTAATTTGGCATTTTAATAGATATATGTAAAGCTAATTCTTCTTTAGCAGCACTATCAGCTTTATCATTACCACATATTCCTACATGGCTTGGAAGTCAGCAGAAAATAATAACGTTATCCACTATAAGAGAATTGTACTTTTCTAAATGTTAAAGCACAACTGGGTTATCATGTTTCATATTACCCAGTGCTTGAAGAGATGAAAGGGAATCAGAAAAGATTACAAAATGATCATCATCAGATTCCTGAATATAATTTAAGGCAAGTTCAATTGCCTTAAGTTCAGCTGAAAAGATAGAGGCCTTGTCAGGCAGGCGGCTCTTTATGCTGTGTTTCTGACCAACAGCTGCTGCAGCTACTTTATCTCCATCTTTAGAACCATTTGTGTATATATGTTGGAAGTTACTGTATTTCGATTTAATTTCATTAAATTTGCTTTGAAAGACAATAGGGTCTGTACTGGATTTGTTACTATTTCAAAGATCGAAAATAATTGTCGGTGTTTCCAAAGTCCACGGTAGAATTTGTGGTACTTTGTACTTGACAATCAAATTTATGTCGATTTAAGTGTCTCATAAATTTGATTTAATACGAAGACCAAATGGTCGAATGGCCTTCGGTTTTCGATAAAAATCAATTCAATTCAATTCGATCAAAAGGAGGTTCATAACTAGGATTAAAAACATTTTTTTAATTTAATGGCATATTGAGGGGCTAATTTGTCCCGTCTATGATACAGTGATGGTTCAACGTATAGACTTTCGGCTAGTAATGTACGAAATGCGCCTAAGGCGAGTCATAATCCTTGATTATGTATAGGATCGAGCATCTGCAAGTATGATTTGCGAGTCGATCCATATACTATTGAGCCGTAGTCCAGCTTGGATCTGATAAGAGATCTATAAAGTTGTAAAAGTACTTTACGATCTGCTCCCCAATTAGTGTTTGCAACAACTTTAAGTAAATTAAGAGCTTTAAGGCACTTGACCTTCAAGTATTTAAGGTGTCGTATAAACGTCAATATACGGTCGAAAATAAGACCAAGGATTTTTTTTCATCCACTACTTGTATTGGTGACACATCGAGTGTTAGATGAGGGTCTTCATGATGTTTAGTAGTTGACAACAGTGCATAATTTAGTTTTAGATTTAGAAATTAATTTAAAACCATTTTTCATCCGACCAGGTCTGAAGTTTATTCACATTGTTGCAGTTGTCTTTCAAAACGATAACATATAACAAAGTCGTCACATAGAGATATAGAATCAACACAGATTGATGCTTTTAAATACCACTGTTCATTTTTTATATTAAAAGAGTGGTGACAGTATCCTGCACTGTGGACACCCATCCTGTTCGATCTAAGAAAGGTCTGATCATCGACACGAAACTGAATCGGCCTCTAAGACCAGGTCTAAAGATATTCGGATACCGTACTTCCATGCAGTATCATAAGTAAAAACATACAACGACTAGATGTTCTTTCTTTACGAAAGCTTCCTAATAAATGATTCAAATCGAATGAGATTGTCTGTTGTGCCTCATTGGCGCCGGAATCCACTTTGATACTTTGTTATCAGCTTGTTGGATTTCAGGTACCAAATCTTGAAATTGATTCTCGAAGTTCTTTGAGTGAACAGTTTATTGTATTTCTCCAAATGTTAGACTTCAAATTCAGCTTCTCTGTTCTTTAGTTTCTTAAATTTGATTGAAAAATTTCAGAAGAGATTTAGAAAAAGTTTCTGCAAAGTGTTTGTAGAAGTTCTCCAAGTGCTTTGTAGTATCCTGCCTTGAACTGTGGGCGTGAAATGCGCTTCATTATATATATATTATATATTTATATCTCATGAACAGACTAAATACTAAAACCGAATATGCTACTTTTCTCTATTGTTTGTATTTGTTTCTTCCAAGATATTTCTTTTTCAGTATGTATTTAATGTAAATACATACTGACAAGAACGTCATGTAGTACCAACAAACACACACAACCTGTTTAATGGATTGTTTGCTTATGAAATGCAATGTAAGACGCCACACAACATGCACACTCGGCTTAAGCGGTACATTCTACTTCAAAATCACCTATATTGCTCTCCATGACCTCACAGGACTAGTAAAAAATAACACCACTGATTGTATGCGCCTTGTAAGTAAGTAGTTGCACGTACATTGATTGATGAATACTGCGTTGTTTCACTCCTTTGATGAAATTCTGAGAACGTTCTTGCTCGCAATGTCATTAATCTGTAATCTGATCATCAGAGAATGTCTAATTCTTCTTGAAAGAAATGGCGTGGCGCTCTGTAACCTCACCAATCCGACACCAATCCGACACTTTAAGCATTAAAGCCAGCTACTTTATAAATATTTGACTGGTACAATGCTGCCACACGTATGATCAGAAAAATGATTTTTTGCCCTGTCACATGCAGAGAGAACAGATACATGCAAAGAAACTGCTGATATAATTTCAAAGTCTATTAGAAAATAGCAATTACATGTAGTATTGGGAATATTTTAGAGTGCCTTCAGATAATAAGACACTCCGCTGCATGTCTCTAATTTTTTCCGAAGACTCTCAAAAATACCATCTTACGGCATATACATACATAACACAGCACAGATTACTGTTATTATTATAATATGTGTTGGTGTATTGTAATTATTACTTTTTTTTTAAATTTAAATGTTTGTTTTATTTTACATTTATGACACTGTATCATTGTTTCCATTGTATTGTTTGAGTTTCGTAATAATTTGATTACCCATTGTCTATAACCGCATGTGTATTTGTAAAACATTGAGCATGGTTGCTTATAGGCAATCAATGCTAGGTAAATTAGCAAATTTACAATACTTATTATTGTTTGTTTATGCATGTCTCTTAGTTTACAAACATGTTATACAATAAATAAAACATAAGCATGCATGTAATACGTAATTGCACTTCTATACAGAATTATAGGAGACGGAATAACATACTACTGAGTTTAACATAACATATAAGTTATAGTATATAATTATTTATTAATATAATTGTAAACCCAGGCATCCATCTATAATAATCTGAGACCCAGAATTAATCAAATCGTCTAAAACTGTAGACAAATGGAACCCTTATAAAGTTCAAGGGTAGGGGGTGTCTAGAGTTATTG
>JAWPHD010003813.1:0-205238 GCA_037043455.1 Cyrtodaria siliqua
CCCAAATATGCAATTTACTTATAATTTAAATACAACAGCACACCTATCTGGATCATTTTAACCATAACACTCAAAGCTTGCATTTTTAAAGAAAAGAGAAATTATCAGGACACTGACATTGAATAATGTGTTTACATGGCTCATCCAGAGCAATCTGATTGCCGTTAAATTATTTGCTTATAAAATTATAATGATTATTTGTTGTCGACCATTCTGGATAATACCGGGTGTGGATTTACCTCTTAAGGTCTGAAATCAGAGGAAAAAGACCCGATGCAGGATAATAAATACCGTCATTTAATTTTTCTTGCCGGGGAGGGTGGGTGGGTGGGTGGGTGGGTGGGTGGGGGAGGGTTCGAGTAAGCAAACATTTTAGATAAATACAATATGTCTGGTTGGTCAAGTAAATAAATACAGGTAGATAAAGATGTATCCATTGCTTGTATGAGATATGAGGAGTGAGTTCTTGGTGATACTGTTTAGGTAGGAGTTCTCAAGTATATAGTTTGAATCTCATCACATACAAAAATCTCCAAATCCCAGACCGATGATCAACCTAGACACCTTACAGACGGATGCCTTTTACCTACTTGTACACACACCCACACACACACCCACACCCACCACAGGGGCACAATACATCTAATTTTATTACTTACTGCGTATGATAGTGTACCAATATCCAAAAACTCTCAGAAGAGCCAATTACGGTAGGCACGAGTAGTGGATCCTTTTTTCAAGACAGTCGTACAATCATGTTTGGCAGATTTCTGAAAAAAAATGCATAAAATGATTTAAATAAGTTATATAATGTCAATAACTGATGATAATAATATGATAATAAAAACAGAAACTCCAATTGTTATAATTATATACAAAACACAACTTTTTAGTATGCAAACATGTTGTGACTGTCCATACATGTATGTAGATAAATGTGTGACGATCCGAGATGACCAACAGAACCAACCATATGCATTTATGCGATAGCGCAAACCAACAGAAATCCATTTTTTTAGATTGTATAGATCTTGGTTAACAAAACACTCAAAATTACCTAATATGTGTAACAAACGAAAGAATAAGCAATGACATGGATCTGAAAAAAATGCCTATTTGCAGAAAATGCTTCATGACTCGGACCGATGCAAAACAGCTTTCCAAGCCTCAGAAAACATACAATTGTCACATATCATGCATATGTGCATTTATTTCATAAAGATATACAATGCTAATGATGAAATATACATTTGTGAACACAAATACCAACTCATACCTGCATGACAGGAACACTATCCTATCAGTATGCCTAAAATACCAACAAATCCACAAAATCAGCTAAATTCTAGCTTGTCTGTTTAAAGACCGGATGTAAATAAGATGCTCGAACCATATATTTACATAAACGAATACTTGCATGTATCATCAGACTCCTCGTCATTATTTTTAAGTACCCAAACTGAATGTAAATCCGTTGAAAACAGTAAAAACACATTCAACATCATCCAATTCTTGTTTCGCATAAAGGATTTGGACCACCATTATTTTCACATAGACCGTAATGTTAGCTCTACACAGAATAACACTTACCCTTATGCTCCGTGACACTTCAAATATCCATTAAAATGTATATACGTGACGACAAAACACAAAAACAGCAAAACAACAATGACCACAACTGCTCTATGCACCAGCATTTGACTCAAAATGAAACTAGATGACCTTTTTTGACAACAACAGCCGAACCACACCTCATTTTGTTTAAAATCTTACCTCATACAAAGTAGTACCACTCAGCACTCTGATGACTGATTCCTTTGCTTTTTGCACCCATATCTTCGGAAAGCTATCCTCAAAACAAAAACAGTAAATATACGTACCTCTTTTATGTACTAAATCAATTACACAGTCCCAAATAACACCACTGATGGTACTACTTTCGAGTACGACCATTTTCAACTTTTGACCTCTCTGGTTACCGGTCCAAGTCCTATATGCCCTAGATTTGGTTTTAAAACAATTTATAATTACATGTGAGTATCAACTTACATGTCAACTTGAAAAATCCAGAGTACCATCGCCATTCATCGAAGACTGGGGAAGATATTGGTGTTCAAGTCTAGGCACCTTCACTGCGACAACCTGTATGAACAAACTACCCGCAGTGGTGACAAGGGGTATACTGAAAATATCATAAAAAAATAATAAGTAATAATTTGGAGCCAAACTGATTTCTTATAGTAAGTAATAGTATTGGTGCTAAACATAAATACACATTTACACACTGCGATATGAAATTTCTAACGGAACAGCATGTTATTTGTAGACGCAGGCCCTCGTGGGTTTATTTTATATCATTTTTGAAATTTCAATTATTATATTTTGAAAAATAAAAATCTAAAACTGTCAAAAATTAGCCTGTTGGAATCCGACAAGTATATATTAGACACAAATGACACAACATATTCAAAATCACCAATGCTTTATTTCCTATAGACATTCGACTTTTCCATTTTTGGGTCATTTTGACCAAATCCGAGAAGATTCCAAAATTTTCAAAGTCTAATAATATGTGTCTGCAGATTCACATATTCATTAAACTTTGCAGAAAGGTCTCACACATATCATATATTCAGAAAAAAATTATAACTGCCTTCTCACTATGGAATAAGAGAACCCATAGCCTTTACAGCTATCTCGGGATGTAATTTGTTCATGTTTTTGACCAAGTTTCTCAATTAATATAGTTTCCTTTGCACTATATAGAATTATATCAAAAGAATAAAGTAATTTCTAACATGTCCTATAGAGCAACAGACTTTAACTGATCCAATAATTTCTCAAATCTTTCACTATTGGCTTTATAAAAACATTTAACTTGAATCCCTATGTGACTAGAAAAATGGTAGTTTTTCCGAGGCTCAACCAATGTGAGCCCAACACGGTTTATTTGGTTTATACATCAGCGTATACCCAAATATGCAATTTACTTATAATTTAAATACAACAGCACACCTATCTGGATCATTTTAACCATAACACTCAAAGCTTGCATTTTTAAAGAAAAGAGAAATTATCAGGACACTGACATTGAATAATGTGTTTACATGGCTCATCCAGAGCAATCTGATTGCCGTTAAATTATTTGCTTATAAAATTATAATGATTATTTGTTGTCGACCATTCTGGATAATACCGGGTGTGGATTTACCTCTTAAGGTCTGAAATCAGAGGAAAAAGACCCGATGCAGGATAATAAATACCGTCATTTAATTTTTCTTACCGGGGAGGTGGGTTTGGGTGGGTGGGTGGGTGGGTGGGTGGGGGAGGGTTCGAGTAAGCAAACATTTTAGATAAATACAATATGTCTGGTTGGTCAAGTAAATAAATACAGGTAGATAAAGATGTATCCATTGCTTGTATGAGATATGAGGAGTGAGTTCTTGGTGATACTGTTTAGGTAGGAGTTCTCAAGTATATAGTTTGAATCTCATCACATACAAAAATCTCCAAATTCCAGACCGATGATCAACCTAGACACCTTACAGACGGATGCCTTTTACCTACTTGTACACACACCCACACACACACCCACACCCACCACAGGGGCACAATACATCTAATTTTATTACTTACTGCGTATGATAGTGTACCAATATCCAAAAACTCTCAGAAGAGCCAATTACGGTAGGCACGAGTAGTGGATCCTTTTTTCAAGACAGTCGTACAGTCATGTTTGGCAGATTTCTGAAAATAATGCATAACATGATTTAAATAAGTTATATAATGTCAATAACTGATGATAATAATATGATAATAAAAACAGAAACTCCAATTGTTATAATTATATACAAAACACAACTTTTTAGTATGCAAACATGTTGTGACTGTCCATACATGTATGTAGATAAATGTGTGACGATCCGAGATGACCAACAGAACCAACCATATGCATTTATGCGATAGCGCAAACCAACAGAAATCCATGTATTTAGATTGTATAGATCTTGGTTAACAAAACACTCAAAATTACCTAATATGTGTAACAAACGAAAGAATAAGCAATGACATGGATCTGAAAAAAATGCCTATTTGCAGAAAATGCTTCATGACTCGGACCGATGCAAAACAGCTTTCCAAGCCTCAGAAAACATACAATTGTCACATATCATGCATATGTGCATTTATTTCATAAAGATATACAATGCTAATGATGAAATATACATTTGTGAACACAAATACCAACTCATACCTGCATGACAGGAACACTATCCTATCAGTATGCCTAAAATACCAACAAATCCACAAAATCAGCTAAATTCTAGCTTGTCTGTTTAAAGACCGGATGTAAATAAGATGCTCGAACCATATATTTACATAAACGAATACTTGCATGTATCATCAGACTCCTCGTCATTATTTTTAAGTACCCAAACTGAATGTAAATCCGTTGAAAACAGTAAAAACACATTCAACATCATCCAATTCTTGTTTCGCATAAAGGATTTGGACCACCATTATTTTCACATAGACCGTAATGTTAGCTCTACACAGAATAACACTTACCCTTATGCTCCGTGACACTTCAAATATCCATTAAAATGTATATACGTGACGACAAAACACAAAAACAGCAAAACAACAATGACCACAACTGCTCTATGCACCAGCATTTGACTCAAAATGAAACTAGATGACCTTTTTTGACAACAACAGCCGAACCACACCTCATTTTGTTTAAAATCTTACCTCATACAAAGTAGTACCACTCAGCACTCTGATGACTGATTCCTTTGCTTTTTGCACCCATATCTTCGGAAAGCTATCCTCAAAACAAAAACAGTAAATATACGTACCTCTTTTATGTACTAAATCAATTACACAGTCCCAAATAACACCACTGATGGTACTACTTTCGAGTACGACCATTTTCAACTTTTGACCTCTCTGGTTACCGGTCCAAGTCCTATATGCCCTAGATTTGGTTTTAAAACAATTTATAATTACATGTGAGTATCAACTTACATGTCAACTTGAAAAATCCAGAGTACCATCGCCATTCATCGAAGACTGGGGAAGATATTGGTGTTCAAGTCTAGGCACCTTCACTGCGACAACCTGTATGAACAAACTACCCGCAGTGGTGACAAGGGGTATACTGAAAATATCATAAAAAAATAATAAGTAATAATTTGGAGCCAAACTGATTTCTTATAGTAAGTAATAGTATTGGTGCTAAACATAAATACACATTTACACACTGCGATATGAAATTTCTAACGGAACAGCATGTTATTTGTAGACGCAGGCCCTCGTGGGTTTATTTTATATCATTTTTGAAATTTCAATTATTATATTTTGAAAAATAAAAATCTAAAACTGTCAAAAATTAGCCTGTTGGAATCCGACAAGTATATATTAGACACAAATGACACAACATATTCAAAATCACCAATGCTTTATTTCCTATAGACATTCGACTTTTCCATTTTTGGGTCATTTTGACCAAATCCGAGAAGATTCCAAAATTTTCAAAGTCTAATAATATGTGTCTGCAGATTCACATATTCATTAAACTTTGCAGAAAGGTTTCACACATATCATATATTCAGAAAAAAATTATAACTGCCTTCTCACTATGGAATAAGAGAACCCATAGCCTTTACAGCTATCTCGGGATGTAATTTGTTCATGTTTTTGACCAAGTTTCTCAATTAATATAGTTTCCTTTGCACTATATAGAATTATATCAAAAGAATAAAGTAATTTCTAACATGTCCTATAGAGCAACAGACTTTAACTGATCCAATAATTTCTCAAATCTTTCACTATTGGCTTTATAAAAACATTTAACTTGAATCCCTATGTGACTAGAAAAATGGTAGTTTTTCCGAGGCTCAACCAATGTGAGCCCAACACGGTTTATTTGGTTTATACATCAGCGTATACCCAAATATGCAATTTACTTATAATTTAAATACAACAGCACACCTATCTGGATCATTTTAACCATAACACTCAAAGCTTGCATTTTTAAAGAAAAGAGAAATTATCAGGACACTGACATTGAATAATGTGTTTACATGGCACATCCAGAGCAATCTGATTGCCGTTAAATTATTTGCTTATAAAATTATAATGATTATTTGTTGTCGACCATTCTGGATAATACCGGGTGTGGATTTACCTCTTAAGGTCTGAAATCAGAGGAAAAAGACCCGATGCAGGATAATAAATACCGTCATTTAATTTTTCTTGCCGGGGAGGTGGTTTTGGGTGGGTGGGTGGGTGGGTGGGTGGGTGGGGGAGGGTTCGAGTAAGCAAACATTTTAGATAAATACAATATGTCTGGTTGGTCAAGTAAATAAATACAGGTAGATAAAGATGTATCCATTGCTTGTATGAGATATGAGGAGTGAGTTCTTGGTGATACTGTTTAGGTAGGAGTTCTCAAGTATATAGTTTGAATCTCATCACATACAAAAATCTCCAAATCCCAGACCGATGATCAACCTAGACACCTTACAGACGGATGCCTTTTACCTACTTGTACACACACCCACACACACACCCACACCCACCACAGGGGCACAATACATCTAATTTTATTACTTACTGCGTATGATAGTGTACCAATATCCAAAAACTCTCAGAAGAGCCAATTACGGTAGGCACGAGTAGTGGATCCTTTTTTCAAGACATAGTAGAGGTCTTTTATGAAAATAGGGGAATTAATTCGAACACAAGCGAATGTTGGCATATGTAATGAGTAGGCATTGTTAAATAACATACTAAAAATCTTCCACAGTCTGCTGATGCTAAATGCCTTTTTTGAGGTAAAAAGTGGGAAAATATTTAAAAAAACTGCGAATTTCTGGAATCGGCCTTTAACTTCAGTTCTACATCTTTGATAAAGCTAAAAATTGCCATGAATGTATAAACATATATTGTGCAAATATTAGAACCATAATCCATCTAAAAATAATTCAAATTTGGCGGCAATAATCCAAAATGGCTGCCAAAAATGTTTTTTTTAATAATTTTATTTGTGTTTATTACATAGACAAAGTAATATTACGCAAAAACAATTATATTTTGTATTATATACTAAACAACACCTTAAAATCTAAAAATGATGTTTGTTCTATAGTGAAACAATGATAACCATTAAAAACAAAACATGGGGCACCCGTGGTCGAGTTTTTAAGAGTCCCTGACTTTCAACTAATTGACGCTTGACTGCAGTTAGTTGCATCTTCTTGGGGATCGATTTGAATTTGCAAGTGGGGAAGCTTTCCATCTAACTTGTGATGTGTCGATGGTTCTACTATTGTGCATTGCTTGTGCATTCAGTCAGTGTAAATCAGGTCTTTCTTCACCAGTAATAGCTGGAAAACGCTATATGACCTTAGTTGTCGGTGCGACTGAAACCCAAATAAAACAATTTTCCTAAATCCGTTATCATCATCATCCCTATTCATTCTTCAAAAGTTTTACTTGTTAAGGCGAAACGTATAATACCAATTTAGGCTGCTCGTCAATTAAGAAAATCCAACATGTAATCAAAATAACCACAACAAATCCTTAGACCATATAAATCCGTATATGAATGAATATTTGTCATTGCAATATTTTTCTTCATTTTCCAATGCGTAGGTAAAAAGGGAATTATACAGCATGTAAGAAAACTGTCACTAGTTCTCAGTAAGTGTAATATCAAAGTCACATTTGAGAAAAGAATCACTTACAATGTATTTGCTGTGCAGTAAGTTCTAAGTAAACAACCATTAGTCATTTCCAAGGTCAGGATGTACTGAATTTTCACAGCTAACCCCTTTGCATGTATTACACGCAGAACTACATTCAATGCCAACTTTTTTGCAGCTGCAGGCCCTTGTTTTGCAGCCACTGATACAGGTACAACGTACAACCTTCAACAAATGTGCTGGAGCCGGACCTTTCTGAGTCGTCAATGGGAATAACCTGTCTCCAACAAGTTCCCAGCCCCAGTCCACTGGATTAAGGCCGTCAACACCTTTCCAGTCCTGCACTTGCAGATACACCCGCAGACTGTGGAATTGTGTAGCATCAGATGTTGGGGGGAGTTGTTTTGGGTCAACAAACATGGTGCTTTTGGCTACCTTTTCAACAAACTTGCTCACACGTAAGCAGTCCAATGTTTGTCCGTGACAGCCTTTGTACATATACACAAGAGCTTGCTCCCCACTTACAATTATATTCTTTTTTGTCATTTCGGTTGGTGGTGTATCAAACACTGATGCAGAATGACGGAATACTTCACTATTTTTGAATGCTTTCAGAGCAGTGCCCTTCCCTAAGCCATACACTTTTGACGTGGTATCACATCCTAAAAAGACATGTATGAACAATATGTTTCTGCATACATCGTCACCAAGGTATGTCTGCAGCTTATGTATATCCCAGCGCATATCACGGTTGAACTTTGGTCTTGGCTGCAGGTAAACCGGATGCGAGTCATATGGTGTGTGATAGCACAACAACACCAGCAAATCTGTGTCATCTCCGATCAATATGGTTGGTTTTGTCCGTGAACAGCGCACAGCTGTTAATACGATGAGTAAATCGGCATCTGCAATAGCATGTGATGTTTTTATGCCTTCGTTGTTCATTTGTTGGGACAACATGTTAATGAAGAGCTGTTTGTTTTTTGGGGTTTGCTAGGAATGTTCTCTTTTCCCCCCTAAATGTGCTGGATCGGCTAAACCTCACTTCGGTACCAACCGTTCCTGCAGTTCTCCGACCATGAGTATTGTCTTTAGTACTTGGTCCTTTCTCATAACCATCAAAGACAACAATACAATTGTTGTACCTAGACAGCACAAAATGGATATATGTACAACATATTCCTTCGTACGTTTGACCACTTTCCCATGGAATCCACTGCAGCAACATACCACCATCCACAACATAAGTATCACCAGGATCGTCTGTTATCGGACTAGGATTGTCAGCTGACTTCATGGCATTAGCTAGTGCGGGTTTGTCTGCTTCTCTCATTTGTCCGGATGATTCAAATAATGCTGGTGGATGTGTACATAACTCGAATGCAAGTGGAAGGTCAGGTTCATCAGTCATTCTGATAGCTGCACTAACTAATCTCTGGAACAACAATTGTGGGTCAATCTTCACTTCATCTTCGCCAATTTTGAACGTAGATTTGTCATTCATCGGAATTACAGCATCTTTCTTTTTAAACGAAAATTCGTTTACTTTTTTGCCAGCCATTTTTGCCACAATTGTCTTTCCAATTTGCCTTGCTTGGTCTGCAGTACTATCATAAGACACCACTCCACTTGTTACGCTTCTGAGATCACTATCTATTTTGAATGGATTTCGTTCAAACAGATACTCAGTTACCACATCAGTGTCTTTTTTATCACGCTTTCGGACCGATATGTTTGTATCTTTGTGCTGTTCATTTGAGGTATACATCTCACCTGAAAAGGTTTGCATTGCTTCATTAATGGATGATGTGGCAGGTCGAGATAGAACCCACACAGCTCTTTGTATCTCAGTCATTCCTCTACCTCGAGTCAGTCCTCCAGCACTCTTCAAACTTCGCATAAGCACCTGCTCAATCACTAGATCAGTCGACAGTCCAGCCCAATACCTATCACTTCGTCTAACAACATGGAACGCTTTCATGAAATATTCATAGAGCTGTTCGTGTGTTTCCTGTAACACATTCATTTTCACAAGATATAAGTATACTGATTTGGCATACAAGTTGTGTCCAGATGCAGTGAAATATGGTAACATGGCCCGTAATGTTTGCAGATGTAATTGCCAGTTTCCTGTGCGTTCTGCTTTTATGAAGTCTCGAAGTATTTCCACCTTTTCAATATATTGCAACCATAGTCGCGCTGTTCTACTGTCAGCTGCCAGTTTGGCACAATATTCATCAAATCTGTATTGAATTCGTGTAACTACTTCCTCTTTACATGCATTTCCGATGCCTATTTCCCCTGTCAAGACACAGTCAAACAATTTCAAGGCAGCTTGTAAGTCTTTGTCAATCTCAGGGCCAATCATATCCATGCTTGATGCTCCAGTTGTCGAAACCATACCCCTGCTCACCTCATCAGAGAAATAGTCACATTGCCCGCTGGCTTGCGTACCTTCAATATCACAGTCAGGTTGTGTATCAATATTATCCACAAGTTCAACATGTGAACTGCTCTGTGGAACATTGTCATTTTCTTCACCTTTAATTTCTTCTGCTTTGTGATCTTGGCCGCAAATGTTCTCCAGATCTCGTCCAAAAAGGTCCAGAGTACACACTTCAGATTCTAGGAGTGACTGGAGGGCCATGTACACTAATCCGTGACCTCTTAAGGCTCTGGCTACAGCTTTTCCAGTAAGCATATGACCTACTGCCTTTTCAGCATACACTGTAGTGAGGATTTCCTGCAAACCTGAGTCGTTCATTATGTGTCCAATAGCACCAAGGAAACTCATTTCTGTGTGAAACCCTCCTAATCGGACGACAATCTTATATGGCGCAGCAAGACTACTTATTTAAAAAGATATAATTAAGCTAGTTAATGAAGAAAAAAAAGAAAAATGAAGATACAACTTCAAAATCTTTGATTTTGGCTGCCATTTTGGATTATGGCCGCCATATTGGATTTTTTTCCGGAAGTGTAAATGACTGCAAAATATACCCAATATATATTGTGACATCTCTGAATGTTTTTAACTTCCTATGACAAATAAAAAAAAAGTTATTGGAGGATTCCAGAAAACGACGATTTTTCTTCATTTTCCAACTTTTAAGCCCCAAAAAAGGCATTTAGCATCAGCAGATTTTGGAAGATTTTTAGTATGTTATACAAGGCACCCTATATATGGCGTATGCCAAAAATCGCTTGTGTTCGAATTTATTCCTTTATTTTACAATATTTTCATAAAAGACCTCTACTAACAGTCGTACAGTCATGTTTGGCAGATTTCTGAAAATAATGCATAAAATGATTTAAATAAGTTATATAATGTCAATAACTGATGATAATAATATGATAATAAAAACAGAAACTCCAATTGTTATAATTATATACAAAACACAACTTTTTAGTATGCAAACATGTTGTGACTGTCCATACATGTATGTAGATAAATGTGTGACGATCCGAGATGACCAACAGAACCAACCATATGCATTTATGCGATAGCGCAAACCAACAGAAATCCATGTATTTAGATTGTATAGATCTTGGTTAACAAAACACTCAAAATTACCTAATATGTGTAACAAACGAAAGAATAAGCAATGACATGGATCTGAAAAAAATGCCTATTTGCAGAAAATGCTTCATGACTCGGACCGATGCAAAACAGCTTTCCAAGCCTCAGAAAACATACAATTGTCACATATCATGCATATGTGCATTTATTTCATAAAGATATACAATGCTAATGATGAAATATACATTTGTGAACACAAATACCAACTCATACCTGCATGACAGGAACACTATCCTATCAGTATGCCTAAAATACCAACAAATCCACAAAATCAGCTAAATTCTAGCTTGTCTGTTTAAAGACCGGATGTAAATAAGATGCTCGAACCATATATTTACATAAACGAATACTTGCATGTATCATCAGACTCCTCGTCATTATTTTTAAGTACCCAAACTGAATGTAAATCCGTTGAAAACAGTAAAAACACATTCAACATCATCCAATTCTTGTTTCGCATAAAGGATTTGGACCACCATTATTTTCACATAGACCGTAATGTTAGCTCTACACAGAATAACACTTACCCTTATGCTCCGTGACACTTCAAATATCCATTAAAATGTATATACGTGACGACAAAACACAAAAACAGCAAAACAACAATGACCACAACTGCTCTATGCACCAGCATTTGACTCAAAATGAAACTAGATGACCTTTTTTGACAACAACAGCCGAACCACACCTCATTTTGTTTAAAATCTTACCTCATACAAAGTAGTACCACTCAGCACTCTGATGACTGATTCCTTTGCTTTTTGCACCCATATCTTCGGAAAGCTATCCTCAAAACAAAAACAGTAAATATACGTACCTCTTTTATGTACTAAATCAATTACACAGTCCCAAATAACACCACTGATGGTACTACTTTCGAGTACGACCATTTTCAACTTTTGACCTCTCTGGTTACCGGTCCAAGTCCTATATGCCCTAGATTTGGTTTTAAAACAATTTATAATTACATGTGAGTATCAACTTACATGTCAACTTGAAAAATCCAGAGTACCATCGCCATTCATCGAAGACTGGGGAAGATATTGGTGTTCAAGTCTAGGCACCTTCACTGCGACAACCTGTATGAACAAACTACCCGCAGTGGTGACAAGGGGTATACTGAAAATATCATAAAAAAATAATAAGTAATAATTTGGAGCCAAACTGATTTCTTATAGTAAGTAATAGTATTGGTGCTAAACATAAATACACATTTACACACTGCGATATGAAATTTCTAACGGAACAGCATGTTATTTGTAGACGCAGGCCCTCGTGGGTTTATTTTATATCATTTTTGAAATTTCAATTATTATATTTTGAAAAATAAAAATCTAAAACTGTCAAAAATTAGCCTGTTGGAATCCGACAAGTATATATTAGACACAAATGACACAACATATTCAAAATCACCAATGCTTTATTTCCTATAGACATTCGACTTTTCCATTTTTGGGTCATTTTGACCAAATCCGAGAAGATTCCAAAATTTTCAAAGTCTAATAATATGTGTCTGCAGATTCACATATTCATTAAACTTTGCAGAAAGGTTTCACACATATCATATATTCAGAAAAAAATTATAACTGCCTTCTCACTATGGAATAAGAGAACCCATAGCCTTTACAGCTATCTCGGGATGTAATTTGTTCATGTTTTTGACCAAGTTTCTCAATTAATATAGTTTCCTTTGCACTATATAGAATTATATCAAAAGAATAAAGTAATTTCTAACATGTCCTATAGAGCAACAGACTTTAACTGATCCAATAATTTCTCAAATCTTTCACTATTGGCTTTATAAAAACATTTAACTTGAATCCCTATGTGACTAGAAAAATGGTAGTTTTTCCGAGGCTCAACCAATGTGAGCCCAACACGGTTTATTTGGTTTATACATCAGCGTATACCCAAATATGCAATTTACTTATAATTTTAATACAACATCACACCTATCTGGATCATTTTAACCATAACACTCAAAGCTTGCATTTTTAAAGAAAAGAGAAATTATCAGGACACTGACATTGAATAATGTGTTTACATGGCTCATCCAGAGCAATCTGATTGCCGTTAAATTATTTGCTTATAAAATTATAATGATTATTTGTTGTCGACCATTCTGGATAATACCGGGTGTGGATTTACCTCTTAAGGTCTGAAATCAGAGGAAAAAGACCCGATGCAGGATAATAAATACCGTCATTTAATTTTTCTTGCCGGGGAGGTGGGTTTGGGTGGGTGGGTGGGTGGGTGGGTGGGGGAGGGTTCGAGTAAGCAAACATTTTAGATAAATACAATATGTCTGGTTGGTCAAGTAAATAAATACAGGTAGATAAAGATGTATCCATTGCTTGTATGAGATATGAGGAGTGAGTTCTTGGTGATACTGTTTAGGTAGGAGTTCTCAAGTATATAGTTTGAATCTCATCACATACAAAAATCTCCAAATCCCAGACCGATGATCAACCTAGACACCTTACAGACGGATGCCTTTTACCTACTTGTACACACACCCACACACACACCCACACCCACCACAGGGGCACAATACATCTAATTTTATTACTTACTGCGTATGATAGTGTACCAATATCCAAAAACTCTCAGAAGAGCCAATTACGGTAGGCACGAGTAGTGGATCCTTTTTTCAAGACAGTCGTACAGTCATGTTTGGCAGATTTCTGAAAATAATGCATAAAATGATTTAAATAAGTTATATAATGTCAATAACTGATGATAATAATATGATAATAAAAACAGAAACTCCAATTGTTATAATTATATACAAAACACAACTTTTTAGTATGCAAACATGTTGTGACTGTCCATACATGTATGTAGATAAATGTGTGACGATCCGAGATGACCAACAGAACCAACCATATGCATTTATGCGATAGCGCAAACCAACAGAAATCCATGTATTTAGATTGTATAGATCTTGGTTAACAAAACACTCAAAATTACCTAATATGTGTAACAAACGAAAGAATAAGCAATGACATGGATCTGAAAAAAATGCCTATTTGCAGAAAATGCTTCATGACTCGGACCGATGCAAAACAGCTTTCCAAGCCTCAGAAAACATACAATTGTCACATATCATGCATATGTGCATTTATTTCATAAAGATATACAATGCTAATGATGAAATATACATTTGTGAACACAAATACCAACTCATACCTGCATGACAGGAACACTATCCTATCAGTATGCCTAAAATACCAACAAATCCACAAAATCAGCTAAATTCTAGCTTGTCTGTTTAAAGACCGGATGTAAATAAGATGCTCGAACCATATATTTACATAAACGAATACTTGCATGTATCATCAGACTCCTCGTCATTATTTTTAAGTACCCAAACTGAATGTAAATCCGTTGAAAACAGTAAAAACACATTCAACATCATCCAATTCTTGTTTCGCATAAAGGATTTGGACCACCATTATTTTCACATAGACCGTAATGTTAGCTCTACACAGAATAACACTTACCCTTATGCTCCGTGACACTTCAAATATCCATTAAAATGTATATACGTGACGACAAAACACAAAAACAGCAAAACAACAATGACCACAACTGCTCTATGCACCAGCATTTGACTCAAAATGAAACTAGATGACCTTTTTTGACAACAACAGCCGAACCACACCTCATTTTGTTTAAAATCTTACCTCATACAAAGTAGTACCACTCAGCACTCTGATGACTGATTCCTTTGCTTTTTGCACCCATATCTTCGGAAAGCTATCCTCAAAACAAAAACAGTAAATATACGTACCTCTTTTATGTACTAAATCAATTACACAGTCCCAAATAACACCACTGATGGTACTACTTTCGAGTACGACCATTTTCAACTTTTGACCTCTCTGGTTACCGGTCCAAGTCCTATATGCCCTAGATTTGGTTTTAAAACAATTTATAATTACATGTGAGTATCAACTTACATGTCAACTTGAAAAATCCAGAGTACCATCGCCATTCATCGAAGACTGGGGAAGATATTGGTGTTCAAGTCTAGGCACCTTCACTGCGACAACCTGTATGAACAAACTACCCGCAGTGGTGACAAGGGGTATACTGAAAATATCATAAAAAAATAATAAGTAATAATTTGGAGCCAAACTGATTTCTTATAGTAAGTAATAGTATTGGTGCTAAACATAAATACACATTTACACACTGCGATATGAAATTTCTAACGGAACAGCATGTTATTTGTAGACGCAGGCCCTCGTGGGTTTATTTTATATCATTTTTGAAATTTCAATTATTATATTTTGAAAAATAAAAATCTAAAACTGTCAAAAATTAGCCTGTTGGAATCCGACAAGTATATATTAGACACAAATGACACAACATATTCAAAATCACCAATGCTTTATTTCCTATAGACATTCGACTTTTCCATTTTTGGGTCATTTTGACCAAATCCGAGAAGATTCCAAAATTTTCAAAGTCTAATAATATGTGTCTGCAGATTCACATATTCATTAAACTTTGCAGAAAGGTTTCACACATATCATATATTCAGAAAAAAATTATAACTGCCTTCTCACTATGGAATAAGAGAACCCATAGCCTTTACAGCTATCTCGGGATGTAATTTGTTCATGTTTTTGACCAAGTTTCTCAATTAATATAGTTTCCTTTGCACTATATAGAATTATATCAAAAGAATAAAGTAATTTCTAACATGTCCTATAGAGCAACAGACTTTAACTGATCCAATAATTTCTCAAATCTTTCACTATTGGCTTTATAAAAACATTTAACTTGAATCCCTATGTGACTAGAAAAATGGTAGTTTTTCCGAGGCTCAACCAATGTGAGCCCAACACGGTTTATTTGGTTTATACATCAGCGTATACCCAAATATGCAATTTACTTATAATTTTAATACAACATCACACCTATCTGGATCATTTTAACCATAACACTCAAAGCTTGCATTTTTAAAGAAAAGAGAAATTATCAGGACACTGACATTGAATAATGTGTTTACATGGCTCATCCAGAGCAATCTGATTGCCGTTAAATTATTTGCTTATAAAATTATAATGATTATTTGTTGTCGACCATTCTGGATAATACCGGGTGTGGATTTACCTCTTAAGGTCTGAAATCAGAGGAAAAAGACCCGATGCAGGATAATAAATACCGTCATTTAATTTTTCTTGCCGGGGAGGTGGGTTTGGGTGGGTGGGTGGGTGGGTGGGTGGGGGAGGGTTCGAGTAAGCAAACATTTTAGATAAATACAATATGTCTGGTTGGTCAAGTAAATAAATACAGGTAGATAAAGATGTATCCATTGCTTGTATGAGATATGAGGAGTGAGTTCTTGGTGATACTGTTTAGGTAGGAGTTCTCAAGTATATAGTTTGAATCTCATCACATACAAAAATCTCCAAATCCCAGACCGATGATCAACCTAGACACCTTACAGACGGATGCCTTTTACCTACTTGTACACACACCCACACACACACCCACACCCACCACAGGGGCACAATACATCTAATTTTATTACTTACTGCGTATGATAGTGTACCAATATCCAAAAACTCTCAGAAGAGCCAATTACGGTAGGCACGAGTAGTGGATCCTTTTTTCAAGACAGTCGTACAGTCATGTTTGGCAGATTTCTGAAAATAATGCATAAAATGATTTAAATAAGTTATATAATGTCAATAACTGATGATAATAATATGATAATAAAAACAGAAACTCCAATTGTTATAATTATATACAAAACACAACATTTTAGTATGCAAACATGTTGTGACTGTCCATACATGTATGTAGATAAATGTGTGACGATCCGAGATGACCAACAGAACCAACCATATGCATTTATGCGATAGCGCAAACCAACAGAAATCCATGTATTTAGATTGTATAGATCTTGGTTAACAAAACACTCAAAATTACCTAATATGTGTAACAAACGAAAGAATAAGCAATGACATGGATCTGAAAAAAATGCCTATTTGCAGAAAATGCTTCATGACTCGGACCGATGCAAAACAGCTTTCCAAGCCTCAGAAAACATACAATTGTCACATATCATGCATATGTGCATTTATTTCATAAAGATATACAATGCTAATGATGAAATATACATTTGTGAACACAAATACCAACTCATACCTGCATGACAGGAACACTATCCTATCAGTATGCCTAAAATACCAACAAATCCACAAAATCAGCTAAATTCTAGCTTGTCTGTTTAAAGACCGGATGTAAATAAGATGCTCGAACCATATATTTACATAAACGAATACTTGCATGTATCATCAGACTCCTCGTCATTATTTTTAAGTACCCAAACTGAATGTAAATCCGTTGAAAACAGTAAAAACACATTCAACATCATCCAATTCTTGTTTCGCATAAAGGATTTGGACCACCATTATTTTCACATAGACCGTAATGTTAGCTCTACACAGAATAACACTTACCCTTATGCTCCGTGACACTTCAAATATCCATTAAAATGTATATACGTGACGACAAAACACAAAAACAGCAAAACAACAATGACCACAACTGCTCTATGCACCAGCATTTGACTCAAAATGAAACTAGATGACCTTTTTTGACAACAACAGCCGAACCACACCTCATTTTGTTTAAAATCTTACCTCATACAAAGTAGTACCACTCAGCACTCTGATGACTGATTCCTTTGCTTTTTGCACCCATATCTTCGGAAAGCTATCCTCAAAACAAAAACAGTAAATATACGTACCTCTTTTATGTACTAAATCAATTACACAGTCCCAAATAACACCACTGATGATACTACTTTCGAGTACGACCATTTTCAACTTTTGACCTCTCTGGTTACCGGTCCAAGTCCTATATGCCCTAGATTTGGTTTTAAAACAATTTATAATTACATGTGAGTATCAACTTACATGTCAACTTGAAAAATCCAGAGTACCATCGCCATTCATCGAAGACTGGGGAAGATATTGGTGTTCAAGTCTAGGCACCTTCACTGCGACAACCTGTATGAACAAACTACCCGCAGTGGTGACAAGGGGTATACTGAAAATATCATAAAAAAATAATAAGTAATAATTTGGAGCCAAACTGATTTCTTATAGTAAGTAATAGTATTGGTGCTAAACATAAATACACATTTACACACTGCGATATGAAATTTCTAACGGAACAGCATGTTATTTGTAGACGCAGGCCCTCGTGGGTTTATTTTATATCATTTTTGAAATTTCAATTATTATATTTTGAAAAATAAAAATCTAAAACTGTCAAAAATTAGCCTGTTGGAATCCGACAAGCATATATTAGACACAAATGACACAACATATTCAAAATCACCAATGCTTTATTTCCTATAGACATTCGACTTTTCCATTTTTGGGTCATTTTGACCAAATCCGAGAAGATTCCAAAATTTTCAAAGTCTAATAATATGTGTCTGCAGATTCACATATTCATTAAACTTTGCAGAAAGGTTTCACACATATCATATATTCAGAAAAAAATTATAACTGCCTTCTCACTATGGAATAAGAGAACCCATAGCCTTTACAGCTATCTCGGGATGTAATTTGTTCATGTTTTTGACCAAGTTTCTCAATTAATATAGTTTCCTTTGCACTATATAGAATTATATCAAAAGAATAAAGTAATTTCTAACATGTCCTATAGAGCAACAGACTTTAACTGATCCAATAATTTCTCAAATCTTTCACTATTGGCTTTATAAAAACATTTAACTTGAATCCCTATGTGACTAGAAAAATGGTAGTTTTTCCGAGGCTCAACCAATGTGAGCCCAACACGGTTTATTTGGTTTATACATCAGCGTATACCCAAATATGCAATTTACTTATAATTTAAATACAACAGCACACCTATCTGGATCATTTTAACCATAACACTCAAAGCTTGCATTTTTAAAGAAAAGAGAAATTATCAGGACACTGACATTGAATAATGTGTTTACATGGCTCATCCAGAGCAATCTGATTGCCGTTAAATTATTTGCTTATAAAATTATAATGATTATTTGTTGTCGACCATTCTGGATAATACCGGGTGTGGATTTACCTCTTAAGGTCTGAAATCAGAGGAAAAAGACCCGATGCAGGATAATAAATACCGTCATTTAATTTTTCTTGCCGGGGAGGTGGGTTTGGGTGGGTGGGTGGGTGGGGGAGGGTTCGAGTAAGCAAACATTTTAGATAAATACAATATGTCTGGTTGGTCAAGTAAATAAATACAGGTAGATAAAGATGTATCCATTGCTTGTATGAGATATGAGGAGTGAGTTCTTGGTGATACTGTTTAGGTAGGAGTTCTCAAGTATATAGTTTGAATCTCATCACATACAAAAATCTCCAAATCCCAGACCGATGATCAACCTAGACACCTTACAGACGGATGCCTTTTACCTACTTGTACACACACCCACACACACACCCACACCCACCACAGGGGCACAATACATCTAATTTTATTACTTACTGCGTATGATAGTGTACCAATATCCAAAAACTCTCAGAAGAGCCAATTACGGTAGGCACGAGTAGTGGATCCTTTTTTCAAGACAGTCGTACAGTCATGTTTGGCAGATTTCTGAAAATAATGCATAAAATGATTTAAATAAGTTATATAATGTCAATAACTGATGATAATAATATGATAATAAAAACAGAAACTCCAATTGTTATAATTATATACAAAACACAACTTTTTAGTATGCAAACATGTTGTGACTGTCCATACATGTATGTAGATAAATGTGTGACGATCCGAGATGACCAACAGAACCAACCATATGCATTTATGCGATAGCGCAAACCAACAGAAATCCATGTATTTAGATTGTATAGATCTTGGTTAACAAAACACTCAAAATTACCTAATATGTGTAACAAACGAAAGAATAAGCAATGACATGGATCTGAAAAAAATGCCTATTTGCAGAAAATGCTTCATGACTCGGACCGATGCAAAACAGCTTTCCAAGCCTCAGAAAACATACAATTGTCACATATCATGCATATGTGCATTTATTTCATAAAGATATACAATGCTAATGATGAAATATACATTTGTGAACACAAATACCAACTCATACCTGCATGACAGGAACACTATCCTATCAGTATGCCTAAAATACCAACAAATCCACAAAATCAGCTAAATTCTAGCTTGTCTGTTTAAAGACCGGATGTAAATAAGATGCTCGAACCATATATTTACATAAACGAATACTTGCATGTATCATCAGACTCCTCGTCATTATTTTTAAGTACCCAAACTGAATGTAAATCCGTTGAAAACAGTAAAAACACATTCAACATCATCCAATTCTTGTTTCGCATAAAGGATTTGGACCACCATTATTTTCACATAGACCGTAATGTTAGCTCTACACAGAATAACACTTACCCTTATGCTCTGTGACACTTCAAATATCCATTAAAATGTATATACGTGACGACAAAACACAAAAACAGCAAAACAACAATGACCACAACTGCTCTATGCACCAGCATTTGACTCAAAATGAAACTAGATGACCTTTTTTGACAACAACAGCCGAACCACACCTCATTTTGTTTAAAATCTTACCTCATACAAAGTAGTACCACTCAGCACTCTGATGACTGATTCCTTTGCTTTTTGCAACCATATCTTCGGAAATCTATCCTCAAAACAAAAACAGTAAATATACGTACCTCTTTTATGTACTAAATCAATTACACAGTCCCAAATAACACCACTGATGGTACTACTTTCGAGTACGACCATTTTCAACTTTTGACCTCTCTGGTTACCGGTCCAAGTCCATGTCAAAAGTAGTGTCAGACGATAATCATTGTTGACACAATGTCAAAAAGAAAACTGGTCCTCAGACGAAATTGAGAGTCTGGTTGATCACTGCTCGAAATCAACTGCTATTGTGTCGGGAAAAGTTTCGTCAACACTAACAACATTTGATAAATCCAACTTTTGTGCCACTTGTGCCGACCGGTGATTTCCGAATTCTTTTCATTTTTAACACAATACAGGCAGATACAGTATTTCTGTGTTCATAAACTATGATCGAAGTGTTAGTAAGTTTGAGGTCTACTCAGGAACTGTTGAAAGATCTGTAGATATTGAAGTTATATAAAAAGTTACTCCCCCTGAAGTAGCTCTTCAATCTAATATTAGTTGGATTAAGGTGTAACACGCCCATTAATTGTTGCATTGAGTTGCGTGTGAATTAAAATTTAAATGCCATGTTGTCATTCATATCTAGACCCAAATTAAAAATGAATAACTGACATTCTCATCACAAATGACACATATGCTGCCAAAAAATCCACACAAAAATGGGGGTCATGTATATTCTAAGAAAGAACTTGTCTCATGAATGAATGCTCCCTTTAAAAACATAAACACTGAGATGCCATAATATTGTATTCATACACTCATTTCCATATAAGCAAAATAAATTAAAACTCACAATTTTAAAATGACAATGCTTGAAAAATGTAACAAATAGATCAACAATGTGATATAAACCAAAAATAGCACTTTTAATTAGTGAAAATGCTTTTTTTTACAAAACGAAATGAGAATTATTTATTGACGCCATTATGCGACGGTGTAGCACACCCATTGCAACACAGGAAGTGTCGGCCTGGGGTATCGCATAATGGCCGCCCAGAGAGAGGGGAAGGATACATAGGAATCCAGGAACCGTGCCCTACTCTTATTATCGAGTAGATTCCTATGGTTCTTTAACGTGCTCGGAGGATAGACCGATACACGGGACCGCCCGGTTTACGTCCCCATTCGACGGACGAGGCTAAGGGAAAGTGTCTTGCCCAAGAACCCTCCGACACGGGACCACCAGGTTTACGTCCACATCCGACGGACGAGGCTAAGGGAAAGTGTCTTGCCCAAGAACACTCAGGCGAAATTCAGTGGCACCACGGAGGATTGAACCTGGGGCCTCCGGTTACAAATCTACCGCGCTACCGATCATATACAAAATTGAGGGGTTTTGACGAGGTGGTATTATGTAATGCATGTTTTTTTCCACATACAACATATGTCTTGATGCTGTTTTACTGGACTGAAAATAAGCCATATATGTATTTTTCTATATCGATGTTCAGTTGAACTTTCTCGAATATACCAATAGGTAAATGACCACTGAAAAACTATAAATGCGCAGATAAAGAGGACAATCGATTAAACGGGCGCGGAACAGCCCAAGCTGCAAACCACCCCAACATATTTATATTTACTTGATACATCAACGTCTGTGGTGGTGGTGGTAGGGGTGAGTGGAGGGTGGGGGGGGGGGGGGCAGTGAGGGGGGGGGGGGAATAGTAGGGCGAGGGGGGAATAGACGGTCGAGGTAACTGTCCAATAACTAAAATTTTATAAATATCTTGGGTTTACAGTATGTTGTTCCGATTAAACGATTTGGTCGATCATCAATCAGTTATGCCATCGATCTGATTAATCCATTACAATTTTTCATGATCGACTTTACTCGGTTGTTGAAAATTATGGCTTATTTCATTCTCTTGTACTAAAATATACAAGAAATAAGATGAGTTATAATTTTGCAACAAGTAATCACATGTTTATAGTGTGGGTATCACAACTTATTTTTTAAAATATGTGTTGGTCAGTTTCATTCAGTTCTTTTATTACCAGAACATACTTTAAATGTGATTCTTTTCTTCAATATAGTCTGAAAAAGGCTTGTCTTTAATAGCAGCCATGTTAAATCGATTAATGATCGATCATCGGTTGGTTAAATATTCTGATGATCGATCATGAATTTTCAGCCGATTCCCAACACTAGTTTACAGTATAAAAAAAAAGAAGTTTATGAGACAGTATATCAACCGTGGTCGCAAATGTTTTTTAATTGTGACTCGATAGTTAAGACAATTAAACGGTCGATATACTGTCTCAAAATTCAAAAGTGCAGACTGTTTAACCTTATTCTAACGTGCTTTAACCAGGGAATGCATCTAAACGTCTTCCATAGGGTCCCATTGTAATGTTTTTGTTCGTGGCATAGAGATAAACACAATTTACAACATGTATGTATGCTTAAATTCTTCAATGATCCAATATCTACAATTTAAAACACAATTAACAAACATTTACCAGATTGAACTTCTTTAATTTCTTGTTTGCTCACATATCAAAATTTAGAAAAAAATACAACCCCATGGTGATTACACCCATGATGTGTAAAATGCGGCTGGTAAAGATAAATAAATGTATCCTGTAAAATGTAGAAAAGCGGACTTGTTTTTTTAATCTACCTCCTTCTTCTGTAGGGCATGAGTATTCAAAGAAAATAATAGTGGTGTGAGTCCTTAAGCTGCTCAAAATTGTTCAAATCGACTACCAAACGTCATTACATGCGTGCCGCCATCATTGATTTATTTGACGTCAGTTTGTTTTCACGTTACTATGATGTCCAATGATACAAACAATATAATTACATTATCTGCCAACTTGTGATGTCTTTATTAATTAAATACCACAATCTGCAAACTTCATAAGAATTTTGCGAGTGGTGTAAAATCTACCATCATACATAGCCTAAAATGTGCTGAAAATGACATTAAACACCAAACAATTCATAGCATTCACACCCATGGAACTTCATAAGTGAATTGCCCTTTTTGAAAGAAAGAACCTGATTGTTTTGGTGTCAAAGTCACTTAACACTTTTAAAGCATAACACCCACCAACACGGAACATTTTTTAATTTTGGTGTAGCTGTAATTTGTTGCATTTTCAGAAAGCCGGTGACACACACCATGTTTGGGGACATTTTTATGCAGATTGAGATAAAAATGGCAGATATATTACAGAAGTACTATGGTTGATGGAGTTTCTTGCGTATTTTAATGTTAAAGGCAGAATACCGCCAAAATTCAAGTGACACTCTGACTTGCATATTTTTTTTCATATTCTCATATCTAAGCTTAGTTGGTGGTTTGTTTGACATGCAAAATCTAAATGCATAGCTATTAACTGGTATACTTTAGACTTTTATCTTATACAGGAAGAAATGATATTTTTCCTATTCAGATTTCAGCAGTTGATCATTGAATACATATGTCTGATACCATGACATGAACTTATATTGTTTTAATCATGATCATATGATAGCAGATGACAAAAGGAGATTCTGATGAAAATGTCATGAAGTTATTACACAAATGCTACATATTACATGCACTTTTATTTTACAGCGAGAACTTGTCGAATCCACGCGTTACTCTCAACCATATAATCCTGAATTATCTTCTAAATATGATAGAAGCATGCTAATGGTCATATTATATAGGTACTGCACATAGCTACTAAATGTTATGTTATAGATGATGTTGCTAACAATATTTACTCTCTTTAGGTCTCACACCTCTATTATCTCACCTGAAAGCTCACGGACCTAGAGACAAAAGGAAAACAGAAAATGATTTTTTTTCCTCAATTTTAGGCAAGTTTTAATTTGTAAAATGGGATTTTCTTTGCTTTAGTATACATCTGCAGTGGTGTGAAAGACAGATGATGAGATGATACGGAAAATCCCATGTTGATATGAGGTTTCATTCAAATTTCTGGCTAGTGTATGAATTGTGTATTTTCCATAGGGTAACATAAACATGAGCGAGAAAAAACTTATGTATTTTATTGTTTTAAAATACCGGTCTTGGCTATACTGACGATATTAAACCAACAACAATGTCTGCTGGCCTGCTTCGAAGCTCAGATTTTGGAGATGGCTGTACAGTAACCCTATGGGACAATTAATTGTGGTGTGAGACCATTAGGTTTACATATATCTAATGCCAAATTAATTAATACTGATTTTAAAAGTTGTATATAACACATATATATTCGTTACTCTTGGCAAACCGCTTGGTATTTGCCAGTTAACAATAAACTCCATTTAGTTAAACTGTTACTCGAAGAATGGCGTTCTTCTAGTAGACCCATTCGTCGAGAAGACGTTGTCCTAGCCCGGTGTAGGATAGGGCATACACGTTATACTCATTCATAGTTATTACAAGGTGAGCAATTACCAGAATGTTTACCCTGCTTTGCACTGTTAACGGTCAAACACATCTTGTTGGAATGTGTAGACGTTGATCCTATGGGTCAAAGGTACTACAATGTTAATACTATGAAAGAGTTATTTGATTATATAGATTTTAGTCTTGTTTTAGGTTTCCTGAAAGAAATCCGACTATATAAAACATTATAATATGTTCTTATATATAGTTACTTATTGATATACCCGTTGACGGACATATGTTGATTTACACATATAGTTTATATTGCTACCATATCATCCCTTATTTGTAAACAGTTTTTAATTATCTTTATATATTTACATTATTTTTTAATTACTACTTAATTTCTTTATATTTCAACAGTTTTTGCGCACAATATGACCTATTTATGTGTCGACGTGCCGTAAAACAACATTCATTCATTCATTTTTTCAGAAGCAAGGTACTCGATAATTTTAATAACGATATCTTTAGCTAAATGCGAACCATTTGTACGCAATGATACAATGCAGATAGACAGGTACCATTGTGTAGGTCATATTTGAAAAATTCGTCATAGAATTTCAAAAGGTGAATTTACAGTTCTTTTTTTTTTATTTACCACCTATGCATTCGAGCAGAGCAGATGACTCCGATGAAGTCTTTTTGCCTCTGATGAAACGAAGTCGAACGAAGTCGAACATGTTATATGCATATGTGTAAATCATTTTCCAGTTACATTTTTGAAAGACAAGGCTCGATAACGTGAGTGCTCAATCCATAAATAAAATTGAATCTACGATAGTCATATTGAAGGATATTTACTCTGCATATAAATAAAGCTGTTGTTGATTTAGTCCTTACTGAAATTAAACATGTTAAAACTACTATAAAAAACAAGCATACATATAGAACAAAGCCGTTTGGATCGTTTGAGGATACGTAAAATGATGTATGAAAACGAGAGAAATAGTCGTTAAGTTGTAAAGATAGTGCCAAAATAAGACTTTGTTATTTATTTTGTTCTAAAAGATATGTTAATAATACATTTCTTCGAAAAATTAAAACGTTAATACCAACTGGATAAACAAACTGAATTCAATGATCAACTCAACGATACAGAGACTCTTTTTTACTTTTTCAAATAAATTGTAAAGGTTGTGCTTGCTGATGGACGTAATTCGGCAATGACGATGGAAATAATTGACCAAAGTGGTGAACCGATGAGCCTAAAAAACATGAAGATCTGAATTAATGAAAAAAGAAAACAATTATGAACAACACCTACAAGACGAGTTTGATGATAATGTTGATGATTTGCATCTACAAAATGTTATTAGCTCACTGCAAAACACAGATAACAATGTTCTCAAGAAATAAGAAGAGAAGAAGTAAATCGCTTAACGTACCCATTAGCCGGGATGAGGTATACATCTTTGTTTAAAACGAACGATTAAGAAAAGCGACCGGAGTATATTTATTACTTGCACATGTGCTGCGTATCGATTCTTGCATAAATCGTTTGGCGTATTAAACATAACTAGTCTTGCATTTTAAATGGTTAATGTTCCTGCTGATTTGACAAACCAATAGAATAATACATTGTACAAAATAGATGATCCTAACTGTTCAATGAACTATGTACCAATTACATTAATATCAATCTCCTACAAAGTATATGGAGATATTCTGAACACAGCATAGTGTAAGTGGCTAGATACAAATGCTAATTTTAAATAAAGGTCAGAATGTTTTTGTTTTATTTACACTGTCCGTTTCAGAGTTCTGTTTGGACCGGACCCTTTGGTGACTTCTACCTAGATCCTTAAAAGACGGTATTGTTTGATGTTTGTTTTGTCGTACCCTTAACGGTGTGTTCTCTTGTTGCTATGGCTTCTGCCAAGTCATTGAGTACTTGCTTTGTGGCCTTCTAGACTGTTATGTTTTTATATTCATAGATACATGATCATCTATTTGTTATACTTATATTGCCTGTTAAAGTTGCCTTGTTTGTTAAAGAATATAACCTAACGGAAATAATTTTACTTACACTTTCCCGTTTTATTGGAATAGTGAGGTTTGGAAAACCATAGAACCTGGTTTAAACACCCAGCGACCTTTTGCCACTGTTCCAAGGCGGAAGCCCTATTGTCAACCAGAGAATATTATGTCTGTGCCTTTTATCATCATGTTTATTCGGCAAGGCTTAGAAAAACAAAAATGGCGAGGCTCTGCCGATCCATTCCGCGTATTCGTACAGAACATAATAAACTTGATAGTAAAAGGCACGGATCAATATTCTTTTTATCATGTAGAGTATCCACATTGTCTGTAAGGTTTACCAGGTTTAAAAGACCATTTAAAAGACTGCTACGCTTGTTGAGGTAGGTGCCATATTATTTTACCTTCATTGCGTTTTATGACTTCTGCTAACATTATGTACAATACACAACGAGGAATTTGGCATTGCTTCCGCTTTATTTTTCAGTGCCTAATAAAGCAACATTTATTAGGTCACCCCTTTATCAGGCAGAAAATATCTGCATGATAACCCTGTCTATATCTATGCAAATCACTAGCGATTGACTTGAAGAGAATCGTTATATCTTTAAAAATCACTAGCATAAGACTTGACGAGAATCTATTTATCTATACATATCACTAGCGTTAGACTCGATGAGAATCTATCTATCTATACAAATCATTAGCGTTAGACGTGACGAATATCTATCTATACAAAAGAACTAGCATTAGACTTGACGAGTTCTTTCTATACAAATCACTAGCGTTAGACTTGGACAGTATATATCTATACAAATCACTAGCGTTAGAATTGACGAGAATCTATCTATCTATACAAATCACTAGCCTTAGATTTGACGAGAATCTATCTATCTATACAAATAAATAGCGCTAGACGAGACGAGAATCAATATATACAAATCACTAGCTTTAGACTTGGCGAGTATTCATCTATCTATATAAATCATTAGCGTTAGACTTGACGAGAATCTATCTATACAAATCACTAGCGTTAGAATTGACGAGTGTAAATTAAAAAAAAACTCAAGTGTTAGGCTTGGCGAATATCTATCTACACACATATCTAGCGTTAGACTTGACGAGAATCTATCTATTCATACAAATCACTAGCGTTAGACATGGTGAGTATCGATCTATCTATACAAATCAATAGCGTTAGACGTGACGAAAATACATCTATCTATACAAATCACAAGCGTTAGACTTGACGAGAACATATCTTTCTATACAAATCACTAGCGTTAGACGTGACGAGAATATATCTACACAAATCTCTAGCGTTAGACTTGACGAGAATGTATCGATCTATACAAATCACTAACGTTAGATGTGACTAGAATCTATCAATATCAACCACTAGCGTTAGAAATGACAAAAATCTATCTATCTATACAAACCACTAGCGTTAGAATTGGCGAGTATCGAACTATCTAAGCCAACCAATAGCGTTAGACACGACGAGAATATATCTATCTATACAAATCACTAGGTTATACTTCGAGAATCTATATATCTATACAAATCACAGGAATTAGAAGTGACGAGAATCTATCTTTACAAATCACTAGCGTAAGACTTGACGAAAAAATATATATCTATAAAAATCACTAGCGTTAGACTTGACGTGAATCTATCTATCGATAAAAATCACTAGCGTTAGACTTAATAAGAATCTATCTATATAAATCACTAGCGTTATAATAGGAGAAAATCGATATACCTATATAAATCACTAGCGTTAGACTTGACGAAAATCTATCTATCTATACAAATCACTAGCGTTTGACTTGACGAGAATCTATATATATATATACAAATCACTAGCTTTAGACTTGACGAGAATCTATCTATCTATATAAATCACTAGCGTTAGACTTGACGAGTATCGATTATTCTATGCAAATCACCTGTGTTAAACTTGACGAGAATCTATCTATCTATACAAATCACGAGCGTTAGACTTGGCGAAAATATATCTATCTATATAAATCACAAACGTTAGACTTGACGAGAATCTATCTATCTATACACATCACTAGCGTTAGACGTGACGAGAATCTATTTAAACAAATAACTGGGGTTAGACTTGATGAGAATATATCGATCTATACAACTCAATAGCTTTAGACTTGATGGGAATCTATCTACATAAATCACTAGCCTCAGACTTGGCAAGTATCTACCTACACACTAATCTATTTTTATATTGTCTATACAAATCGCTAGCGTTAAAGTTGACAAGATAAAAATCACTAGCGTTGGACGTGAGGAGAATCTATTTATCTATACAAATAACTAAGGCTATACTTGACGAGTATATATCTATACAAATCACTAGCAATAGACTAGCAATAGACGAGAATCTAGTTATCTATAGAAATCACTAGCGTTCGTCTTGACGAGAATCTATCTATCTATACAAATCTCTAGCGTTAGATCTGACGGGAATCTATCTATCTATTCAAATAACTAGCGTTAGATTTGACGAGTATCAATCAATACAATCAGCTCTCATACCTCTAAGACTACTAAAGTCTGTTATTTACAACTCACCTAATCAAATACACTTACATAAACATGAGTACACAATACACAACACATTGGACAATACGGGACATTCACAGTACGGCACACTGTACACCACAAACATACATAAGATGAGTAAGCTCAATATTATACATTCAGTTGAATAGCTCCTAATGGCGTAGAATGCTACATTATAGAATAACCATTTATATTCCTGGAATTAAGATAATGAATACTGAAAATAATACATCTGTTACACATTTCCTCTCTTTGTTGAAATATCTCCTGATATTTATGAGATAACTCATCTCTTGACCTAAAATATGTAATTAATTATTTGGATACTTATAAATTTAAATAAGCTGTACCTGTAAAATGAGAATTACAAGAATATATCAACATAAACTAAATTTCAGTTTCTTTCGTTTCCCCTGTAAATAGAAAATAATTGTAGATCAAATTATACAACATTTGTAGTCAGATCTAAACACATTTATATCTGCGAACGGCTTTCAATTAAGAAAACCTTTAAGATAAAATGAAATATTAACATCATTGGTATCCTTCAATCGTAGATATTGCATACTAATCAATCTAAGAGCCTGAAAATGAAGTTTAAAACTATATACATATTCATCCCGGTCCATATATGAACTGGTAACCGAAATAATAGAGGATACAACCACCATTATGTCTAGGAATAATACTATATCCCTATAGACGGTTCTCTCCAGACAGTAATCTGAAAATTCAATACATCTGTTACATATGTATAGAAATCACTAGCGTTAAATGTGACGAGAATCTATCTATCTATACAAATCACTAGCGTTAAACGTGACGAGAATCTATATATATATACAAATCACTAGCGTTAAACGTGACGAGAATCTATATATCTATACAAATCACTAGCGTTAACCATGACCAGAATCTATCTCAAATCTACATTGTTAGAATTTACGAGAATATGTCTATCTATCTAAACAAATCACTTTCTTTAGATTTGAAGAGAATTTATCTCTCTATACAAATCCCCGTCGTTAGACTTGACGAGAATCTATCTATCTATGCAAATCACCAGCCTTAGACTTGACGAAATCATTGAAATACAGAAGATCTGTTTCAAAACTATATGCGATAGATATTGCCTGCGTCATTCGGTATTTACCTTCATGGTCATTGTCACGATATGACAATGCATTTGTCTGTTCTAAAAATCGACCTATTAGACGAGACGAGTTTAATTAAAATTATCATTTAAAGAAACCTAACTAAAGACAAACCAGTTTTATAGGGAGATTTGGACCTTACATACATAGTTAGTATTGTTACATTGTTATGCTTACACTAGACCATGGAATTTCAATTTGCAAAACGAACATCCGGGACGTCTTTTTCTTCCCGCCAAACAAATCAATTCTCCGCACTTCTCCCCCTGACTGACGTGATACAACACCTTAGATAATCTCCAGAAGGTATCTTGTTCTTTCGCGTGAACAGACACACAATACAAATATGATACAAAACCCACGCGGCGGTATTTCATTATTTTAAACATAATATATATATATACAAACAATGTCTTAATTACTAGACTCGAAGTAGACATGCTAGTAGATATAATTCTCACGAATTATAAATGACTTTCTTTCACTCATGTGAAAGAACAAGATACCTTTTTGAGATTATCTAAGGTGTTGTATCACGTCAGTCAGAGGGCTAAGTGCGGAGAATTGAATAGTTTGGCGGGAATTGGTGTTAAGACCCAGCATGCAATATAATCGTTCACTCACTCACTCACTCACTCACTCACTCACTCACTCACTCGCTCGCTAGCTCGCTCATGGCGAATATATATTGGTTAATATACATAGACTGAACATTATAAGCCAGTAAAGGTAAAGATTGGAACAGACTATACTCACTATAAATATAGGTCTCTTCCAGTACATTAGGTTTCATCCAAAAATACTAAGAGTACATACTACAATGAAAAATACAAGGCCTGAGTCACATACTCCCTCGCTACATATAAATGTCTCCTGACATTTCATAATTCGTACTTGCTACATAAAGAGTACAAGAACAAACAAATAAATTCAGAACTATCATTAAAGTCTTCTGAAATAAAAACGTTAGTCACATGTAACATCTGAACAATACACAGTTTTATAACTCAGCTTACTATCCTTGCAGATAATATATAAGACTGCTGAAATTGAAATTACAATAAAAACTTGGAAGATAATCGAATTATCCTTCTGAAACGAAACATTCAGTTATATTGGCATTAACCGTCAACTTGGCATTTACCAAGATTTTCTGAAATTGAATTCAGAATGCACATACTGCAAAAAACCACAATAAACATGATTATATGCAAACGTAAAAGTTGCATTAAGATACTTGTGACAAATCTATTAAATTAACAATCTGGGTAGTTTCTTCGCCAATCGCCGTGGATGTACACCTGAAAACTAAAGATCTATCTCAATAATTTAAACAAAATAAACTGTTTGCTAATACACCCACTGGCCTAGCCGTTCAGGGTTTTTTCGGACTCTGGTTGTCCGTCTAACAGGTTCATGGTCCGAATCTCCCTATAATTCGGTCGGGCTACGAACTGACTTTTCGGTCGAAACCTCTGGGGAACCGAACCTTCCGGTGGACACTTCTGGGGAACGGAACCTTTCGGTAGACAATTCTGGGGAATTGAACCTTCCGGTGGACACTTCTGGAGAACTGAACTGAGGTTTCTCTACTGAGAAATGAGAAGGGGTAGACAAATGATTAGTGGGTTCATTTAAACTACTAACATATTGCCTGGACCTACTATTTTGAAAGTTTACGCCTTCAAGAGACTGGCTAATATGGGGATCAATAATAGATGGGGATCTATTATCAAGGGCACTTCGTACAGAATGTTCACGGGGTTGAATACTCTCCTTCCTGGTCCAACCAGGTCGTCTGGATACCGGTCGGTATCCGCGTCGGAACTTGAAGATTCAGAGCTCAATTCTGAAGGGGTGGCTGGTGGATCAGCAGGTTTCCTCTGAAATAGTTTCACGGGGGTTGTATCACAAGGAAGATGTTCAAAGGGAAAAAGCATATTACGATGCAACGTGCGCATGGGTTTCGAAAGCTCAACCCTTTTTACTTTGTATACTGACATATCTAAGTTCGGGATTGATATCACTTGATATACATTGCGCGGTAGGACTCGGTCTGCTACTTCAAGTTTGGACTCTCGGACCTTCTTGTAGTACTGAGCTTTGTTTTTAGCATGGCTATTGCTCGATTCCCTCGCCGCTGTTGTGTAAGCGAATTGGAGGCGATCTTTCAGTTTCTTAGCATATGTGTGAGGCTGACCGCTCTGCAGCAGCCTCGTCGCAATCTGGTGTAGTACCACGATAAGCATCAACTGAAAGACGGGGGTGCCATCCAAACATCAGAAAATGGGGCGAGAATCCATTGGAATCACTCTTAGTAGCGTTATATGCATGAACAATTGGAGCGATGTAAGACTTCCAATCTTGTTTCTGGTCTTCCTTCAATGTGACTAGCATATATAAGAGTGTTCCATTGAAACGTTCGCAAGCACCATTTCCCTGGGGGTGGAATGGCGAGGACCGAGACCTCTGTATATTTGCTATTTTGCATAGCTCCTTTATAACCTTACTTTCGAAATTACGTCCCTGAGCCTTTCTGGGTCACTGAAATATCGAAAGAAGTGTTCATAAGGGCTTTAGCTGTAGTCTGAGCCGTCTGGTTGTGGCAAGGAATAGCCTGAGCATATCTGGTGAAATGATCAGTTATCACCAAGATATTATCAAACCCTCCCCTTGACCGTTCCAGAGACGAGTAGTCTATGCAGAGCTCCATTGGGAGGGTGGTGTGAATTGGTATTATTTCGGCCATTGTCCTAACCATTGTCCTAACTATTGTCCTAACTGGAGTCTTTCTGCGTACACATCTTTCGCAAGACTCCACCTTATAATTCACGTCTTTCTCCAGACTTGGCATATAAAACCTTTGCCTTGCCAACCATATCGTTATGGACACATTTTAAGGCTAGGCTTTGGTATGACTCTTGGATTACAAGCTGTCTGATTAACTGACCATCAAGAGAAGTGGATCTGTAGAGAACGTCATTTTCGACTTCAAGGCGGTTCCACTCGCGGAGAAATTTCTGCAAAGACACAGTTTCTCTCCGAATGTCCTCTTCCCTGGGCCGAAAACCCTTACTCTTGAGGTCAATATCTTTCGCTAAAGTTTTATCGGTCAACTGTTCTCTGTCCCACTTAATCTTGTTAAAATTCTCAGATGAAAACAACACCACCTCATCGTCCAAATGAGGCGCTGAATCATCTGAAACACTTTCGATTAAGGGCACAGAGACAGTGGCTGCGTGGCAGTTAGCTTCGACCACGTCTGTGAATATTTGTGGTAAACGTGAGAGACTGTCGGCATCGACGTTATTCTTCCCAGCTCGGTAACTAATGGAAAAATTGTAGTTTGCTAGAGATGCAACCCATCTGTGTCCTGTAGCATCAAGTTTTGCCATTGAAAGGACGTATGTCAAGGGATTATTGTCAGTTATCACCTCAAAAGTGGACCCTAGGAGAAAATCATGAAATCTTTCTGACACAGCCCATTTCATCGCCAAAAAGGGTAACGCTGTTCACTAAGTCTTAACCCACGACTTGCATAGGCAATGACTCTTTTCTCACCATCTTGCTTTTGATATAGGATGGCACCTAAACCAAAACCACTAGCATCTGTATGCACGACAAATGGTTTTAGTATAGTCAGCATATGTTAAGATGGGAGTAGAGGTCAGTTTGTCTATAAGAGTAGCAAAGGCGTCTCTTGGGCATCGCACCAAGTCCAAAGAGCTGCCGATTTCTTTTTGAACTTGTTCTGAGACGCCTTGGTCATGCCATGTCCTTGTTATAGAGCATTTAATGGCTGTTCTGTCTGCGAAACGTTCTCGACAAAGCGTCGATAGTACCCCGCGAACCCTAAAAACTGACGTAGCTCCTTAATGTTTTTGATCTTTTGCCAAGTTCTAATCGCTGCGGTTTTCTCTGGGTCAGTCTGTATACCTTTTTCAGATATAACATGACCCAGAAAAACAACTGAGGACATGGACAATTCACATTTAGAGGGTTTTAGCTTAAGACCGTGCTGGTATAAGCGTGCAAACACTGCCTCTAAACGTTCCATATGTTCCTCAAAAGACTTGGAAAAAAATAGGATGTTATCTATGAAAATGAGACACTCTTTGAGATGAATTTCTTCCATACATCTTTTCATCAGGCGCTGAAATGTAGCTCCAGTGTTACACAAACCAAAACTCATGCGGTTCGCTTCATAAAAGCCGAGCGGATCCACCGAGAATGCTGTATACTGTTTGTGATCTTCCTCCATCTCGACCTGCCAATAGCCCGATCTTAGGTCAAGCTTGGAGAAGAACTTGGCCCCTTGCAAGATATCTACAGTATCATCGAACCACGGGAGCATTCAAGCATTTTTCCGGGTCTTTGGATTGAGGGTCCTGTAATCTATACAGAAAGGTAAGCTATTGCCCCATTTCCGGACTAACACAACATAAGAGGAGTATGAACTGTCCGATTCCCTGATCGCACCTGAATCTAACATATCTTTAATATGCTGACGCACCTCCTAATACATTTCGGGGGTAATCTCCTGTATGGCTGTTTAAAGGGCTTCTCATCATCAAGCACTATCTTATTCTTGATTAGATCAGTTTTCCCTAAATCTGTGGGACCCTTTGAAAATATGCCCAATACTTGTCTGAGTCTATGCAACTGATCTGGGTTCTGATTTTCAAGGTCAATCTTCACCTTCAGATCATCCAAAAAAGAATGTTCACTGTTCTCCTTGGACATGCTGGGAATAGACTCTGAAAGTTGTCAACATCTTTTACCTCACTTATGAGACATATATCAGACTTGGGTCTTACACTGAACAAAATTCCTAATTACTCACCTTTGTATCTTAACTAACTTTCTTATTTTAAATATATTTTAGAAAAGATATGTGATAAGTATTTTGTTTTGACCCATAGTTTGTAAAACATTTATTTTTTGTTTAAATTGTTACATCTTTTGAGAGTTAACCTCTCTTTATATGAAAACACGAAATGTGTTGATAAAACACATAACATGAGTCAAAAATCGCTTAAAGATATAAAATTCTTAAAATTGGTATGAAATAATAGAAAAAAATTGACCCATTTATCGCAGATTCTCCGTCTATAAAAAAATTAATATGGATAATCTTAAATTACCTCCCTTCACATTGAATATTGTTTGAAATTCAAGTAACTGTAATTCAGCGTTAACATTAAATATCTCGAAAATTTCTTTTGCAAACGTATTTGTAGTGGTAATGCTATTAAAAGATGATGCCAAAATAATTTTAACTGGCATATTTTAGAATTAAGAACATCGAAAGCTTCACTAATTCGAAGTACTTAATAAAATCCTATATACCCAGTTGTATAAGTGTTATAACTTATTTCTAAGAAAACACATTGACTTAAAAGTTTTAAAATATGTTCATGCAATCAGAGCAAGACGATTTACACGAGTTATTTTGCAGTTTAACCGTATCTCTAATCAAGCTCCAAATACACAAAACAATGAGAATATTATTGACATATTCTTAGGTAGGTATTTAGTAATTTGGTTTAGTGTATTGTCACACATTTGGCCGACATATTCCAAAGTTTAACCTGAACTTTGAAACATGACCCCTGTTAATCAATCTTCATCACTCTTGGACAAACTGTTAACTGTTTACAGTTTTCCAAGTTTTCTGTAACCACTTCTGTTACATCAGCGTCAACATTGCGGGCAATACCATCTTTGATACAATCACACTGTCAATACACAAAAATCAAAAAGGTGTTCACAACCGATGAAGACTCACTGTATTAATACCACGGAACAATAAACATCAATATCACTGCATTAAATGAACATATATTTGCGTTCTGTATAGAAATATACTGACATTTCATACAATGCTGCAATTCTCAATAATTCCCTGAAATATTTTCAATATGCCAGAAAATTCAAAAATACCTGAAAATGATAAACGTAAGCTAGCACATATAAAAAACCTGTAATAATGTAAACGTATAAAACATAAAACATAAATTTAAGCAGTGCAAATATATACCTTTCTGTCTATCCCTGCTCTCTCTCTCTGCTGTGAAATTTGTGAATGGGTTTTGCAGTACAGTGCGGACCTACGATGTCACTGCGTTCGGACGCTGTGGTTTCTATAGGACCCTATATATCATTTTTACAGTATAAAGCGTGCTCGAGTGATGGGTTTAAATAGGCAGGACAAATAACTGTCAAGTCAATAACAACGCCTTACTCAGTAACCTGGACAACCATCTTATATGTGGTTATCAGATAATCTAATAATAATCACATACAATACTATATTTCAACCAAGAATAAACTGACCTACTTCTATCAATATCAACCTCAAAGTAAACAGAAAGTAAGCAAACACACATTCATGGCAAACGCTGTACATTTCAATGAAAAGTCTATTGAATCAACACAGTGACTCAAAACTATATTTAAATAACCAAAAAATCATATATTTGCACAAACTATTATCGCCTTTACATGTGATAGCCAAAATCAAAGCAATAACAATGCAGCGTGTAAACCTCAATTTGACACAGTGAAATTGCTATGAAGGTCAAATTGCACTGCTACCACGTGATAGACTCAATAAGTAATAGAGTCTGGTCTCTCTCAGCGAGTTGGTTTATTTAAACACCGAGATGGGCGTAGCCGGTCGAGGTGTTTAAATAACCAACGAGCTGAGACAGACTCTATTGTTTTTTGTAGCATAGTGTACTTCGTAACACTGAGACGTCAGAGTGACCGTACTAGAGTACTTCCTATATCTGGTAGTTGTAGTATGGTTTAGCCACGCCCCTTTAGTTACCCTAAATTAAACGATTTAATGATGTGCATTAATCAAAGGAAATGTCACCGACCATGCTACAATTGACTGTAGCGATAAGCGCACCAATAGAATGACACGGCTATAACATGTAAATTAACTAACGATACTAGATATGCAAATAAAATTAAATGAAAAAGTTAACTTACAGCATTTCCAAAAGTCCTTCCTTTCCAGGAATATACACAACCTACCACATAACACAGAACACAAAACACATATCACTCCCCGCCAGATTTACACAACGTATTGTCCATCAGCTGTGAAGTTGGTGGGATTTGTGACATATCCACGTTTCCGTGATCGTTTTCCTCTCACGAGAAACACTTCGAAAAAACTTGTGCACATATATAAATCTGGTTCGGGTCCGAAAAAAACCCACAACACACGCTAAATCATCTCGAACGTACACTAGATTTCCATGGACTCCTTCGCGCGATCCTTCCTAGGCGTGCTTCATTCTGGTTTATTCGTGGACCACCGTCTTCTCTCTATCCCTCTACTTAATGTTTCGAAGGTTTCGCATGCATTAGAGCAACTAAACGTAGATCATACGTGTGTGTTTCCATATAGAACCTAGGTCAAAATGTAACATGTGAATCGTCAAGGCAGTCAAGACTGTAGAGAATATTAAAGGACTGAAAGAGAACGTTATCCAACGGAATAGGCTGGCAATTACGCCTCAGTAACAAGTAATCATTAACAAAGTTTTTCGTAACATATTTGTTAATTTAATCAATAGATAAATACGCATTTCTTTTAAAGGAAAAATGTTCCAAGGGAGGTGTATATCAAAAGTGTGGTGCAAGAATTTGTTTATCAGTTATCTGTATTTTGAATGAATATAGGTCACACTCGGTCTCCGCTACGACATGCCTCCCCCACTGTTAATGATACCAATTAAATATTTTAATTAAATAAAATATTTATTATGTAAGGAACGAATATCTCTTGGGATTGACAATGGTGTTGGTAAAAGCATATCTGAACTGTTACATAATAGGGCTCGGTATGTAGACTGTGATCTTCTTGTAAATTACAGTGAATCTTTAGTTTTTCCCGTTTTACACGTGCCCTATTTAAAAGTCTGCAATTAAATAATTTCAACAGATTCATTGTATACCAAATTGAGCTACACGCTTTATAGCATAACATCTTACAATCATTTATTTTCAGACAGTATGGAGTTATTGAGACTCCTACTTCTGACTATGTGCCATCTCCTGACGACAAAATAAGCAAATTCTACAGTTCATCAGCACGTAACTGCTGTTCACACTACACATGCTCAGACAACTCCATTACCACACGGCAATGATATACTATACATTTTGAAAGAACTTCAAAATGAGTTTACATCCCTTAAACAGTCATTTCAAAATGAGTTTTCGACCTTCAAGCAATTGGTTGGTGCTCTGTTGAGACGAGTGATGCTGCAGCAGCGGTCTGTAGGAGAGAGAATTAGATCAGATGAAATTCAGCCATCAAACAAATTCATAATCGTGATGATGGAACCAAACCATATCACACAAACACATTTGCAGGTGGAGCAGTGGCTGCCATACACAAACACGCGAACTGTTGGACTTGGTCTAGAACCGGTTTAAACCCCCAGTGGCCTACTTTGCCACTGACCGTTCCAAGGCGGTAGCCCTATTGTCAACCCTTTTTGTGTTTGTGATGTCGTTTGCATTTATTATTGCTTTTGCCTTCTTGTTTGTCTGTTTGCGTGTTTGTTTCTGTGTTTTGTGGTTTACTGTCCTCCTTGAATGCTACTTTCCCTGTCCGATCGTTTTATATTTCTTTTTGGTGAATTCATTGCCTTGCTCAATGGGGTCGAAATGCGGACAAGGCATAATGATTACAAGCTAAGCATGCCTTCGACTTCCAAAATAGAACTACAATGCCGTAGAGGATATTCCATTTCCACCAGTTACGCCGTCAGTACTCAACAAACACACAGCACATGAGCAGATTGCAGAGATGCGATAATACTTCAAAGCTTTCCATGATCAAGACGAGCACCGTCGTATTTTCAACCAGCACTATGCTACCTTGAAAGGATGGACAACAAATACAAAGATATTGGAAGAACCGTTCTCAAGTGAAAGGCATTTCGTGGATGCTACCAGTTGGATGGATTTGCAAAAGAATATGTATACCTCACTGGTAGTGAGAGTAACCTTGAAAAGTATTCCTATCTACCAAAGACTATAGTAAATGTAACTGCTAATGGTGAGCCAGTATACGCACAGTGGAATTATGGTATTATTTGTCATCCGATAAAAACCCAGCTACATCTCAGGGACTTTAATCTTGTAGATGACTTAGCCAACAATATGCGCTTGAGGAAGAACATAACGGCATTCGGTCGCTTTTAGAATAGCCCCTCACACGTGTGGCACACATCACAAAGAACAAGGGCTACGTAGATTGTCCTGATAGATCATTTAGGTATGGGATGCTCGATCGAATCATGACTGAAGTCCCAGGGAAAGATAACTACGGAGTCTACTTGACAGATGACGCTTTTGATCTTCAAAAGTACATATTTGAAACGAAAAACCTAACGGTTCTAAAGGTTGCTAACTATCACAAATGGTACAAGGTCACGAGCCAAGGGGCCGATGGGAATTACTACACGTATACGTGAATTCACTGACGACAAAATGCGGGTTTACAGAGATATCAATCGAAATAGTAAATATGGAAATAGAGGACTGAAAAACTAATTCAACCACGCATAAAAAGTAATGCATAAGTTTGATGCGCGACATACATACGAAATTCCCCTTGAAGTCATCTGGATGACCCCACTGTCTCAGTGGAACCCGTACAATCTAACCGTCTACAGAAATTATCGTGATTCCACAAAATAACGGACGGCGCACGTAACGGTGGACTACCAAAGAAAAAGCATATAACGGAACTACTACAAGAAAATACTATAAAACGCCTTCTATAGGACCCTATATATCATCAGAGTTCTTTCATGGTGGTGAACAAGGATCCGGCTGATACTGCAAAGATACTGTAGGCGTTCTGGATCAACATGGGGAAATAGGCAACTAATTTGTCATAATCTTTTTTGTTTTGTTTGATTAGAAAACATAGCTATATTTGCACAGCGTGATTTATCGTAGTACGCTAATAACAATGTGTATATCTTGGGTATTGGGTCGTTTACGGCTCCGCAAACAGATCACATATATTTCTAACCCAACAGCGGTCTTTTTCCACTGATCGTTCCAAGGCGGTATCCTTATTGTCAACATTTGTGTTTGTAATGTCTAATTTGGTATTTTGTTCATCTTTAAAATTGTTCTTTGTTTCTGTGTGTGTTTGTGTAGACTGTCGTCCTTGAATGTTACTTTTCCTGTTCGATTTTATATCCATATTGTATAAGGATTCTTTGAATTTCATTTTTTAAACTACATGGTGCTTATTCAAAATGTTAAGCATGCATCATATGCTTACATGTAAAGGTACAGACTGAGTTGTTGAATGATTTTTTGAGGATATTATATAGTTTTACAGTAGATTATTTATATATGCCCCCATCCTAGGGATTAAATAATTTATATATAGAGGGCATACTTAAACGTGGATTCATTTTCGATATAGAGATATGCATAGGGACCTAATCGTATTTTCATAACTATACTGTCCGATTACATATAACCACGATAAGCACACATATATAGACAAATAGAAAAGCAATATTATTTTCAGACACATATTAACAACAATGGAATATATTAACATATGTTTTAAAGTTACGTGCTTTTGGGTTGGCATTAGGACTACCGCCTTGGAACGGTCAGTGGCAAAAAAATACCGTTGTGGGTTTAAACAGGTTCTAGAGTGCACAAGCCTCACGATTACCATATTGTCATCCCAATAAAATGGGACATTGTGAAGAATATATCCCTACGAAGTTATATTCTCTAACAATCAAGGCAGCATTAATAGGCAATATAAGTATAACACATAAAATATCATTTATATATAATATAGAAAAAACAAAAGCTTAGAAAAATGTATATATAATGTAAAAAAAAGCAAAAGCCTAGAAAGCCACAATCAATAACTATATATTTACTTATAGGTACGAACAATATCTGCTGCGGGTTATTGCGTGTTCTTCCCCGATATACACGCTGTCGGTTTTATACGGCAACGATATCTCATAATGCCTGTGCACGCATTACGATCGACATGAAGAAATTTACTTCCATGTTTGAGAAAAGACCCGAAATTATAGATCTAAACGTGCACCCTGCTAATGTCCATTACATTACCTCGACAACTCACACCGATCCTCCATCAATGCGCGTTCATGACCTCTATGTCACCGCGGAGAAAATGACAGCGTTGCAGAACAAAGGAACACGACACAGAACAACGGCCCATCAGCACGACCTAGAGCTAAAAGTTGACCGAGGCAATCCTTCAGGCTTAAGATACTCTCGTGTGACGGATAAAAGCAGTGTTGGGATAAGCATGCTGTTTTAGCTAAATTACATGTATGTAGTATTAGTGGATTAAACACTCTAGATGCATGTGTGTTCCGTTTATCGTTGTCTTGAAACAGTCATTATTTTTCTTACCTAGAATACTTAATTGTCAATTATCAAATATAAAACCATATTTAACTTGTGTGACCAGTAATACAAAATGCAAGTTAAATTAATTTGTTAAATTTGATAAGTGGACATGAAGAAATCAGAGTTATTGACATCATTTCTAATTAGTTGTCGCTGAGTTTGACAACGAGGAATACGCGTGGGAGTTTTTGCCGTTGAAGTTTCCAAATAGGCATCATTTTGTTCTGAAAGAGATATCCTTAACATTAGTAAATGAGCTCAGAGTTTGGCAGGAGCAGAATTCACTAGCATGTTCCATAGTTGTTGCACTTGATTTTTAAAAAAATAACAACACCGCAGCTTCATGAACACTATAACCTTAGCACAATGTTTGAATACGATTGTTCTTGGACAAGACAGTTCTCCTAAGTATTGTATATCAGATGGGCGTTCTCCGGCCATGTTTTGTTTCATGATCATGTTTATGTTTATTTAAATCGAAATAAATACACAACTCTATATATTTACAATTCACACAATGCAGTATCTGTGCGAGTAGATTTTATTTGATGACGTATACAACTTTGAACAGGTAAATTAATCCACAGGTAAATGTATTTATTTCTTATTTGGCTATAGTTTTGCAGCTATACAATTCAGATTTACCTCATTTCCCCTCGTGGTAAAAGTAGTATCTACGTCATGCAAATAATACTTATTTTTACATACAACTGAGTAGCGAATTTAAATAAATATATGTTTCTCTCCGGACTATTAAGAAATGTTCATATGATGTTAAGAGTTAAATTTTTTAATTGATAATACTACAAAATGGGCGGTCATTCATCTTTAAACCGAACTGTCCAGTGAGTCGAAGTTTATCCTCTGAAAACGTTAAAGAACCATATGAATCTATCATTCAATCAAGGACCACAATTCTGCTGTTTCTGTTCAAATATGGCTGCCCTTTGAACTCCTTCAAGCTGGAAATGCTGCACGCATTCTGACGAAGTTTGATAGAAAACACGAAGGAACATAATCCGCTATTTACCTAAGCTGAATTTGTCAACGCTATTAACAGTGATAAATTCAAAAATGTAAGTATGCAAAAAGTTGAGGGAAGGGATAATGGCATTGGGTGGGCGATGGAAGGAATGTATGTATGGCTGATTTATAACTTGTTCGAGCTTTTGTTGGTATTAACATAATAAACACGCTTGGAAACTTTCGAATGAAATTGGAGCACCTTCGGTGTTATAAAACAAATATAGCTGTCTTCCTGCAATCGATGGGACACAATCTGCTGTTTTGCTCGAATATTGCTTCGTGCGCCGACTACAAATTAGTAGTGTTATTACTTACTGGTCCGTTGGGATCATCAGCCAGTCATTATGGCTTTAAAGTAGAATACCGTTTAAGCCGTTGCTAGGGAGCGTGAAATATATTATATATTATATCAACTCCCATGAACAGAATCAATGAAATCAAGTCTGATACTTTTCTCTCTTGCTCGTGTTTGTTCTTACAAGGGATCCATTTTCGTTATTTATCTTATGGAACATCAATATTTTATTGATATAAACACTCACATCAAGTTTGGAAACGATCAGATAAAAATGATTTATTTTCTCTCTTACAAGCTGAGCTCCCGGTGGGATTCGAACTCGCAGATGGTGAGAGGCGAGAAGGTTTACAACGCAACATCGTTAACCCCAAGACAACGGATGTGAACACGAATGATACAATACTCACCGTTCTACAAAGGGATAGTATCCCCGCGGAACATTTGTAACGCACATATTAAGACTTTAAGAAGTTATTTCCCTTTAGACATACATCTGATGCGTGTTTGCAATCAGGTTAAATGTAATTGTACATAACTGATGAAGGTTAGAGACTGTCATGTTATCCACCTTTTACAAATATCAATGAAAATCTGCTTCTACCTGGATATAAAAGCTTCATCAGTTATCTGCTGCGTAAGTATCGATTTATTTGGAAAAGTGGATTAGTTGTGAAAACTAATTTATATTTAGCTGTGAAAGTAAAAGCTTGGTTATTCTTGCATCCTGATAAGGCTATCCACGGTTTACATGGGACATGGAAATTCTTATCTTTATGGGTAAAGATAAACTTCACGCGCGCACCAACATTCGGTATGCAGGAAAACGTGCAACACATTAGTAGCTGGCGGCGTCAACGCACAACATGTCTCTGATATGCAAGAAAAATAATCTGTCATTGGTAGTCGGTCCAGATAGGGAATTCCAACCCTCGGTATAAGTGTTTCAATCGGAACTCGGCAAAGCCTCGGTTCCGAAAACACTTATACCTCGGGTTCTAATTCCCTATCTTCACCGGATACCCATGACATATTATTATATTATTCCCGCCGCATTCCTATGTATCCTTCTCTGGAGCGTCACTATATTACATATTGTTTGTTGATGAGCCATTAAAGCAACAATCCTATACAAACACGCGGGACGACCTTGTATTTCCGCCACACAGTATTAAACAAACTCTAGTGTTAATGTCAATACATACTGAAAGGGGAGCCGGGCAAGAAACTACATTTTAATAGATATTTGTGTCGTTCATGTACTGTTGTATTCTACGACTCGGGAAGAAATTATGATGTGTCACTTTCCATTTCTTTATATCAATGCCAGAAATACTTTGTCGTAAGAGTTGTACCATACTATTACCTTCCAGGTAATTGAAGAAAAAAGGAAAACACAATGCAGGTTTTGCTGAAATGTTGCAGAAAAGAAAGGGAAATATTTTCTTCACCCTCTTTAAATAAAGACATAACATACCAACTATTATTCCAATTTCAAAGGCACCTGTATTTAAAAAAGGAGACGACATAAAATTGCTCAGCGATAGTCATATCGTCCATCAATTAATTAATTAAATTCAAACGTTATACAAACTAAATAGGAACTTGAAATTTGCCATTATTCTGGAGGTAGAGGTAGAAATGGGGTTTGATGGTGAGTGCGTATGTTGAGAGGGTAAGGCTGTCATGTTCTGGGACGAACTATATCTAACGCTCTATCTATAAAAAAACATTTCAATTTTTAAATTCACTTACTTCTTTCTGTTCCTATCAAAAGTGCAAAGTCTCATTGTCGTAGTCGTAATGGCAACATTTGAGAGAAGTCACATATAACTTTGTCAGTCGCTTATTTACATACTATTTTGAATAGTCCGGGATAAAAAACTGTCCCTTTCTTTACTTTTGTCGATTAATGAGGACTCAGACACACTTTTCATTCGAAAATAACCTATGTATAAAATTGATTCCATCATTAAAATCTATACCCAACATATTCTCCGACCTTGATCTCTGGTCAAGTCAGTCATTTTCTAAAACTACTATATCTGAAGAAGGGTATCGTTTGTATTGATAAACCGACTATTTTCCGAGATATTCTTATTGTTGGTTCTATTCTTAAAATTTTAAAATTCAGAAAGTCCTTTAATTTGATTTAAATATAAAATAAAAATAAAAATGGTGTGTTCAACTACAAAAAATAACGTTCGGCCTTAACATACAATATACACTGTTTAGGAATGTGACTATACAACTGCCACATGATCATAAGCTCCCGCTGGTCATATCATTAATTGTGTCAGTGCGTAGTGTATGTAGACGTCAGCCAGTCAACGCCGGTCAGAGGTTAGATAATAATCACCTCAGAGACCGAGGGAGACCGACGCATTTGACCACTACGACAGTTCATACACTGTGATGTACTCGTACATCGCCAACTGTGTTAAATATCAGTTCTTATATTGCCCTTGAAAGTGTGGCATGTTCCATGTTTTTATAGTTTAAAGGAAGCACGACAATTTTGAAATATTTATCAGACATACATTTAGTAATGTTATGATTTGTACTGCATATCTATTTGCATTTAGGTACATCTAAATACAAGGTAATACAATGTTGTCGTTGTTATTCTACGGTATGTTTCAATGCAGTTTTGATAAAATATAATCAACAATTAGTAATACCCAACGATAATATATGCTTTATACTATATGAACAATTGAAGGATACAGATAATTGCTTGCGGAACTCCTGCTAAATAGTCTCTTTTATTCGAATACTTCTTGTGATCGTCCTGCCAGATAGGCTAATTGGTACGAGAGTTAAGCAAGTGACCTTCAATACCATATTATTGCAATTTAAGCATTTTGTTCCATAACCTAGCAAATGCCATTAAAATGTCACAACACTCATTATTGCCAACTACCTGTTATCTAATACCTGGGAGATATAATAATATAATTATATCAATGAGTTGGTAAGTTGTTGACGACTTGAGAAAAAGCCTGATTGATTTTGGAAATATCAGTGTGTTAGAATTAAGATAATAATATAACAATTTTTTAAATATATCTCTTTCTATAATTTTGTCTAAGTAATTAAAAAGAGAAAAAGCTGCATAGATCGACAATAATTATGTTTTGCCCATTTTGAAAGAAAGGCATTACATAGGCTCGTTTTCACACTGTCAGATATGATTCTTTAATAAATGTGCGATTGAATAATGTAGCTAAAAAAGAACATAAAGAAATACAAAAAGATCGGACAGGGAAAGTAGCATTCAAGGAGGACAGTCAACCACAAAACACAGAAACAAACACGCAAGCAGACAAACAAGAAGGCAAAGGCAATATTAAATGCAAAAGACAACACAAACACAAAAGGGTTGACAATAGGGCTACCGCCTTGGAACGGTCAGTGGCAAAGTAGGCCACTGGGGGTTTAAACCGGTTCTAGGGTGCACCAAACCTCACACTTACCATACTGTCATCCCATTAAAACAGGACAGTGTAAATAAAGAAATCCCCACCATGATCTAATCTCTAACCAAAACGGCAGCATCAATAGGCAGTATAAGTAAAACACAAATATGCTCGTGTAAATATAATACAAAAAAAAACAATAGCCTAGAAAGCCACAATGAAGGTACTCAATGACTTTGCAGAAGCCAGAGCAGTAAGAGAATAAACCATTAAGGGCACGACAAGAAAGATCATGGACAAACATCAAACGCCACCGTCCCAATGGGCTTTAGGTAGGCGTCATCATAGGGTCCACAGCCTGTCCGGTCATCGTACAATTAAAGAGGAAAGCATAGTGGCGAACTGTAAAAGGGTCCACCACCAAGCATGCAGTACGTTGCAAAATGATAGGGTCATAACCTCTTTTGATAAACTTTTTAACAAGTTTAACAAAGATAGTATGAAAGTGATCATGACCTAGAATCTTACGAAGTTTATAAATCACATCACCATAGAAGTCAGGTTGTGATAGTCCCTGTCGCAGAAGAGTCCTTAAATTACTCTTATATTTAGAAAGAAGATCAGGGTTACGATAAATAAAATTTTGCAAAGGTTTTACGAAGTTTATGGTAACAGTAACCCTGACTGAGTAACTTTTTAGTTATACAAAGATTACGAATATTAAAGTCCTCAACTCGAGTAAAAGCTCTAGAAAAACGAATAAGTTGAGACAGATACACCCCATAAGAAGTTGCTCGGGGAACATCCCCATCCAAGTGGGGATAATTAACAATGTCAAAATTAAAATCATCTCTCTTGTCATATATTTTGCTAATTAGTTTACCATATTCAATCGAGAGATCTAAATCAAGAAAATAAGCGTTATTATCAGATATATTTTCTTTATTAAGCTGAGGTTCTTTAGGATAAATATTATCAACCATAGTTGGAAAGAAAGGGTTGTCAATGTTCAGTATGTCATCCAGATACCGAGAGGTGTCATTAAAAGCTTCAATAACCGCTTTTGAAATTTGAGATTTATATAATCTGGCCCTGACGCCTTATTCATCTCACGGGAATCAATGATATCACACATATCAGATGGTGTTATCGTTATAGTGTTGATAGACGTACGTGTTTTTGTACCAGTAAATGATGAAAAAAAGAGAAAAATGGTCCTATATAAATCACAGCACCCAAACGCAGTCACCGTAGATCCGCACTGTACCGCAAACAAAGAGAAAATTGACTATACAATGAAAAGGACAATACACAACACGAAGAGTGGTGAAGCCAGGGTTACTGACTTGGGCAATAAGGCCCACTGGTTAGCTTAAATCGATTTTAAGTGTACACAACCTCGCTATCATCCTGTCTTCAGCGCTCAAATTGACAAGACAGTGCAAATAAAAGTACACCCACCAAAAATAATTCTCGAACAATAAATTACACATCCAGAAAAATAAAGAAATGATACACCTATATGTTATTGTAAATATATATAAAAACATAATAAAAAACACCTCCAGATGTATCCAGAATTGTACTGACCAACCACAACAGTTGCAGCCAAAGGGAAAACCAATCTAGGAGAAGACCAACAAACGCTTGGGACGAAAATTCATGCACCAACATTCCATTTCGGAGTTTCAGAAGATTCAGTCAGGAAATATAGCTTACATGTTATCTACATGATCTACATTAGACACAGATGCAAATATGAAATTTAAACCATTTGCTAGCTCAGTATTATAAGTTTAAACTTGCATCTTCACCAGAAGTATTAGACAATTTTAGTGGGGGCATACAATCTTATGAGGAATTAGACTTCACAAGAGATCTCACTGGCTTTCGAAAACGTTTGTTTGTCTGGTAATTATTAATAAGTGTAAGCTCTATATTGTTATAAAAGCTCTCCTTTGCACACTTTATTTTAAATTATTACTTTTATTTCATTTTGTTTTGCATTTTAACCAGTCCACTTCGCGTTTAGTTTTGTATTTGAAACATAATTAAACTATTTCTTATCATACATATACACTATTTTATTTATATGTAAAATGTCAAAAGACATATATTACAAATTGAGAACATATGGGCAAATGAATAAAAATGCTTGCAGCGTTAGTGACTATTGACTTGTTCCAACAAATCAATGACAGTGATATAAATATTTGTTTCAAACTGTCTAAATACGTCTATATTATATACAGAACAATTCCCTCTTTTTCCGGGTTGTCGTTTATGTTTGCCTCTGGCAATGAAGGTTTTACTCCTTCTTCCAAACTTCTTCTTGGGAGAACTTTTGGTATGTATTTGTTCTAGAAAAAACAGAATAAAGCTCTGAGAAGGTAATCTTCCGATTCTAATCTAAACCTAAAGATAGTATGGTCTTAACGAACGTACATCCCTACAAGCATTTTACACTTTTATTCTTTATTTCTAAATTGATGATATTCCAGAGGGAATATCATATTTCATAGAGAAGTGATGAAACTATGACCAAACTCATATTTCATTATGTGGTAAACTCGTATGTGCTGCTGAAAAAATCTACTTTTTATTTCATAGAAAAGTGAAATAAATAGCATGCATACATTGTAATTTTTTAAATAGTGTGTTAAACCTAAAAGTGATTATTGAAAAGACAAATACAGACTCGTGTTTTCTTTATTGAATTTCATTATGTTTTAATTCTCAGGGCATGATCATTGAGAACATCGAAAGTGATACATTAAAATCAATGTACATAATTAGCTCTCACACACCGATTTACATTTCCCGAAATCGTATTGATTACGTTTAGTGATGTCTGCATCGTATAATACAAATATAGTCCCTCGTTTTGTTGAATCCTTCTCCTCTTTGCTTTTTAATTCTCAATGAAAACATTTAAACTCATAATATGCAGTGTAAGAAATTTCATATATGATGCGAGCCATTCCTGACGTGTCCAAAGCCTTTCTTTAACGAGTTTGATATACGCTTTACTTGTATATAGCTTTTTACCATCAGAGGAACTGCCTTATTGAAAACGTTGAATCGACTTGTCGTGCACTTTCAACGTACGTAGCGAAATAGAAACGTATTTCTTGTACAACATATTATCAAAATTCGATGAATGCATCTTCTTTCAACGTTCACAGTTCACCAACAGCATAAAAGAGTCTGAGAGTGGACCTTTGGAAACGACCGAATACGATAAATACGAAATATTGCAGTCTCGGTTTGATTGAGCCATGGGTTGAGCAGAACTCAATATTCATAAAATCAATTGTACAGAATTTTCACCATCCCGAAGATGGCATGCATATGGCGGCGGGCATGCTATATTTACTGTCATTATTCCATTTCCAGCGGCGTATGGTCCCAGTATCTAACAAAATGCTATGTCCCGAAGAGCGAAAAGCCATTATTTTTTCACCAAGATATATAATAAACGTTACGGCCGTATTTGTATATCTGGTTTGCAAAGTGCGGGCGACATCACTGAGGTCGGTGGATGTATAGAAATTCATCTCGGACAAGTTATTAACAACAACAACAACAACAACAACAAATGACAGACTGGCTTTAGTCGACTCGGCGTTGTGCAATTCGATACTGACGAATCACAATTGAAGTACAATTCATTTTTCAAATACTATCAATACATTCACCGAACTTGCCGCTTGCCGTCATATTGTGGATATGTTGATTTAACGTGATCCATTTGTATCACAACTCCATGGTATACAAATTAATAATTCACGTGACAGGACATACAAACATCGCCTGGATTTTAAAACTTGAATTCAAAAAAAGTGGATATAAACGTCGAACAAACTGCAACTACAAAGATGAATAAAAGGCAATTGTTGACATCACAAACATAAAAGAGTTGACAATAGGGCTACAGCCGTGGAACAGTCAGTGGCAAAAAAGGCAGCTGGGGGTTTAGATCAGGCGTACCAAACCTTACTCTTACCCTATTGTCATCCCAAATAAAACGGGACAGTGCATATAAAGCCTAAAATGGTTTGACCGTATCGACCTAAAGTTGATCAATACTACGTGCATTTCGGTGAAAAGTGGTTAAATAACGTGTTAATAAACAAATTCGCCTTTGAAGTGTTAATTTGGGTTGAAGATCGCCGGTACTGTACGCAACCAGCTGGTTGCGGAGAGCTTTTTAATAAGGCAATTCATTTGACAGTTCAAATCTATATAACATGGCAAAATCTTTAGAAATGCTTTGGACTTCTAGCCAAAACTCGGATTAATTCACATACAAAATTAAAATTGACGTTTGAATGTCTATATTTATAAAATACAATATTAACCCACCTTTATTCTCTGTTTCGATATTTTGTAGACATATATAGTCTAAGAACTTTAATTTAAAGTATAACATATAACAAATTATTGTATACTTTCATATTGTCCCGTTTAGTTTGCATTGAGCTAAGTGTGCAAAATTCTACGATACTGCACACATTGCTATTGCACTGGAACTTTTTCTCGTGCTTGCTAAGAGCCGCGAAATAGAAATTAGGAACTACTTTCAAATAAAATAACGGAATCCTTCCTATAGTGTCAATAAAAAAATACGTGTTTTTTTCCAAACTTTTAAGGCAGAAATTGATAAAATAATTGAAATGGTCACTCACTCACTGTTTTTAACGTTATCGAATGGTAAACAAACTTTAGAAAATCGCTTGATGCTTTTTAATGACGTCATCCGACGTCGACGTCGTTTTCGCGCAAAATAATCATCAACACAAAGTGAAACTGAATGACAAGATAGGAATTCCATCAAAAGCTATAAAAAAACCCACAAATACAAAGAAAAGTAATAGTCATACAATTAACATTGATCGGAAACAATATGGAAGTATGCAATAAAAAGGTTATTTAATTTGTATGGCTAAATATTACTTAGACGCGTTGTTTTGGCGCAGGACGACTGGTTATTGAATTTGTATGGCTAAATATTACTTGGAACTCGCTGTTTTGGCGCAGGATGACTGGTCGTCCTTTGCCAAAACAACTCGTTCCAAGTAATATTTAGCCATACAAATTCAATAACCTATAATGCAGAGCCTCATAAATGCTTTTTATGGATATATAGAGTTTAATTAACATTGTTGAAGTGATACGGGAAATAATTCCCGAGTGAGAAAGATTCTTGCGATATAGAAACGAGTGCTATTTTCCGTATCACGACAAAAATGTTAATTAAACTATAAAATATATATTATGTGATGACTTTCTTTCCAATCTTCTTTTGACACAAGTATTCCTTCTTCTGTCACTCCTTCGGCGACATCGCGGAGTAATATCATGACATCAGTTCGTGACGTAATATCGTGACGTCTATCGTTTAGTTCATAACATTTGGCTACTGTGCTATCTTGCACACTAGGCGAGATAGCACAGTAGAGGAAGGGATATGTTATAGATTTTCTCAAACTGGGAAATTTCTATAATTCATCACAGAATATATAATATTATACAATTATGGACTTTTCAGCTGTTATACATGATGTGATATGCACCAAAAAAATCATTATTGACCGAGGCGATAGCCGAGGTCAATAATGATTTTTTGGTGCATATCAACATCATGTATAACAGCTGAAAAGTCCATAACTGTTTTATTATATAACCCTCAATTTACAATTATATAAAACAGGTCAATATCAAAAAAACAATTATATAAAACAGGTCAATATCAAAAAAACAGGTCAATATCAAAAAAACAGGTCAATATCGCTAGATATTTTTTCTAAAAAATTACTTTTTAGCCAATGAAAACGCGTCTATTTATAGGTTATATAATAAAAGCTGTTATTTATTCGATTCTTAGTACTGCTTGTTCCCGTTTAAAGTTCTACCTTTAATTAATCGAAGACATGTCAGCCCTCCGGAGTCTAAAATAAAAGTAACGTTTTGAGACATTTTTTTATATTTTCAATGTTTTGGAAAACAACAACAGAAGAACTCTTGACGTGACACATAAAAACTGTTTTTTTTTATAATAGAAACTAATTTCTAGTAAAATATAGTGAAACCTCTGGGACACCTGCTATCCACAGCACTACCGGGAAAGTCGAAAGTTCCAAGCCCTGTACTTTATACCTGCTACGTCCCGTCTAGTCCCGGGTTGGGTGGGGGCAAGGGTCACAAATGACTAGCGCTTTTATAATAAATGTTTCAGCCTTGTCTGGCATAGGGATGCAGACTGTGGATATGGTGGTCTGTCACAGGTCAAACTGTCAGTGAACTCAAAGTTATTTTTTTTCAAAGTGAATAATTATATCACAACTATGTGAGCAAAGTATAAGGTTTAGAACCATTAGGTTTACTTATCTTCTGATTTGCTTTAATGGTACGAACATAAATGGTTACGAAACTTCCCTGAACAAATTCTTCATGAACTTCATTAACCTATACGAAGAAAGTTCAATCAACGCCGTGTGATTATTAATGAAATAGATAATAGATTTGGTTGATATGCAATCGTTTTCAAAATATAATAAAGGTGTGAAATACCTGCTCAATGTTATTGATGTATTTAGTAAATTTGCTTGGGTTATGCTTGTCCCGAATAAAACTGGTATAGAAATTACTAAAGCTTTCCAAAAGATTATAAGTCCAGGAAGACACTGTAAATTGCTCTGGGTTGATCAAAATGTGGAGTTTTATAACAAGACGTTTAAGCAATTTCTTGATGATAATAATATTAAAATGTATCACAAGTTTAATTTTCGGAAAAGCTGTAGTAATTGAACGATTTAATAGAACATTGAAAGAGAGGATGTGGAAATATTTCACAGCAAACAATACAAATACGTATTTAGACGTGCTACAGGCGATGGTTGATAAATACAATAATACAAAACATCGGAGTATTAAAATGACACCGATTGAGGCCAGCGATGAAAAAAATAAAGGAATAGTGTATTTCAACTTGTATGGAAAGATGAAAATTAATAAAGCTTTGCCAAAGTTCAAAATATGAGACAAGGTTAGACTTAGCAAAAATAAAAGAACTTTTGAAAAAGGTTATACTCCAAATTGGACCGATGAAATATTTGTTATTGATGAAATTCATTATACAAATCCTGTGACGTACAAAATAAAAGATTTGAACAATCAAAATATTGATGAGAGCTTCTATGAATTGGAAATGTTAAAAGCTGATCAAGAAATATTCAGAATTGAAAAAGTAGTATGACGTGATTACAAAAAGAAACAAGCATTAGTCAAATGGAAGGGTTACAACGAGGATTTGAATAGTTGAGTACCGTTTAAGGATATTCAAGACATAAAAGTGCGTTAAAGAGGTTTGGGTCGTGTGATTTGAAAACTTCGCCAAAAGTAGATTCACCCAAAATAGTTGCGCTCTCCCAACAAAAAAGAAAGTAGCAAGATCAATTATTTGCGGGTAGTATACAAACTGGGGTCTGTACCTTCCAACTTTGTTTAACAACTGAGAACAAAATCATCAGCGGTGTTGGGTTTGAAAGATATTGTTTACCCGATAAGCAGTTGTTTTATTTGGGGTTGGTTAAAAAAAGTAGCAAGTTATTATCAATTATTTAGGAACAGACGGAGTAGTATAGAAAGTGAGGTTACAAGTGGTTTTTTTTTGAGGGGAGTTGCAGTGAGTTTTAAATTTGTTGTTTGGCTTGCCGGCCGACAAATTTACTGACTCACAGCAACAAATTCCCCACAGAAAAAACTGCACTGGTAACCTCACTTTCTATACTACTCCGCCTGTTCCTGGTTAGAACCAGTACTGTTCACCTCCCGTCATCCGTAAGAATCGACACTTCCTCACTTACAAGTCGAGTTCCCAGTGGGATTCGAACCAGCAGCGGATGGAGGCGAGGGTTTACAACGCAACTTCTTTAACAATTCGGCATCTTTAATATGATAGATAGATAGATACTTTTATTGACTTAAACTATTACAGTTTTTCATCATTACAAATATATGATAATAATAATATACACACACGTGACAGATATTAACATTGCAAATACAACAAAATAATCACTAAGTTTTTGTTTTGTTTCATACATATTTAAACAATCAAAAACATACATATATTATGGTATGTCAATGATAAACGAGGATGTTCTAAAATAAGATATCTAGTGTTTTTAGTGTTTTTTTAGTCTGTTAAAATGGATGTAGATAGCCTTAATACAAGTGCATCGGAAATGAATTTACTTAAACTAAGAATAATCTTTTTGTTTAATGACTGCAACAATTCTACAAATTTAAACATGCTTGGTCTAGTTGTGTAATATTTAGGAATATATTTGTTTCTAATGTTAGAGTAAGTAGTACAGATCAAAATAAAATGGTACTCGTCTTCAATAGCGTTTGTGTTACAAATTTCGCACACTCTTTCGTTTCTCTCTGTTCTACCTCTTGAGTATCTCCCTGTTTCTATTCTTAAACAATGAGCGGATAATCTTATTCTTGTTATACAACTTCTTAATTGTTTGGAGCATAATGTTTCTAGATATGTTTCAAAATCAAAATTCTCTTTCACCACCTTATATAGCGTTAAAACTCTACTGCCTTCTATATCAGATCTCCATTGTTGCATGAAATTATCTATTAATCTTTGTTTAAATATTAAAGGAAATAGTTTAAAATTAACACTCATTGGATTATCCCAGACATTATTAAAACCGTTACTGTTTAGGATAAACCTTATATTAGCTAGCCAATTCTTCGCGCCCTTATTACAGTTAGATAACAAATCCTTATATATTGCTTTTAGTATAATGTTCTCTGTAGACAATAGTTTATACCAATATTTGATCATTTTTACATATCTATTAATGTATAAGGGGTAACGAGAGAGCTCTCCGTAAATACCAGCATTACTTGTGGTAAGTTTAACACCTAAAATAATTTTACAAAATTTTAACTGTATTCTCTCAATATCTTTTGATTTTGTAATCCCCCATATTTCACTTCCATAATTTAATATTGATGCCACAAAAGCATCGAAAAGCTGAAGAGATAATTTTGGTTTCAATTCATATTTTCGTATATTAACCAAGAGTATATTCATTGCTTTTAAGGCTTTTCCACAAAGACATTGTTGGTTTAACGAAAAGGAGCCTGTATAATTAAGAACCACACCTAAATAATTAAAATCATCGACGACATCTAATAAACTTCCATTATAATACCACCTTTCACATTCTTTAATTCTACCCCTTTTACGAAATACAACTATTTTTGTCTTTTCAGTATTAACTTCAAGACCCCAGGATTCACAGTATTCATAGAGTCTATTAAGACTTTTCTGAAGGTCATCTGGGCTTGATCCCAGTACAGCCATATCATCAGCAAAAAGCAACAGTATTAAAGTGATATCATTAAGAGATAAACCACCATCTATTCTATTTAATAAGAACAATTCTAAATCTTCTATGAATATAGAAAACATAATCGGTGAGACAATATCACCTTGCTTTAGACCGATAGAAATATCAAAGAATTCGGAGTAAGATCCACAGGACTTAACACATGCTTTAACTGTATCATACATGGATCTAATTATCCTAAGCATTTTCCCGTTGACACCACATTTATATAGTTTTAACCACAACGCGTTTCTGTAGACAGAATCAAACGCTTTTTTCAAATCTATAAATGCGCAATAAAGTCTTTTTTTGTCGTTTAAAATGTTGTTTATAATGCTATGCAAAATAAATATTGCATCTGTTGTTGACCTACCTTTTCTAAACCCGAATTGAGCATCTGATATGATATTATTATTTTCGCACCATTTGTCAATCCGCGTATTCAAGATGCTTGTAAATAGTTTACTCATACAATTAATTAATGTAATTCCCCTGTAATTGTTAACACAGTTTATATCGCCTTTTTTATGTAGAGGAATCATAAAACCCTTAGACCAGCTTTCCGGAAAGCAACCTGTATCGAAAATAATATTAAAAATATCAGTAATATGACCCGATAATATATCACAACTAGCAATGAAATATTCATTAAGCATAAAATCGCCCGAAACCGCCTTATTTTTATTTAACTCTTTTATTTCCGACTCTACCTCGGTTACGCTTATCCTTTTATCTAATTCTTCGAAAATTGGGTCATTATCATTGATATATATGTGTGTGGATGTTATGTAAATGTAATGGAGGACTTTAAGACATACACTTATCATAAAATCTTATCACTAAAAATAGATATGGGAAGTAGAACAAATGGGTCAAGTAGATCAACTGTAATAAAGTGCTTGAAGAAATGGTTAAGTGAGAAATAATGATGATGTCATCCAAAACAATAAAACATTTACGCGAGACAGGACATATGCGTTAAACAATGGTTTTTAATTCATATTCCAATTAACAATCGTGATGATCAAGTTGCAAACAAGGATGATGTAGTGTCGTACAGTGCATGTGTACATTGTAGCCACTCCTCATATGCAAATTAGCTAGAGGTTATTGTCTCTCAGATAGCAGCATGTATTAGTTAGCTATTAGACTCCATTGTACCACGATGTAGTATTAGAGTTATTAAATATATATACATATAGTGCGTGTCTCTTAATGTCCATTCAAAGGTCATCCGTCAGATATTACAGATATGTAGAGTATTAATTATTTTAGTTGGAGTGGGATTAATTGCACTAAAATACGTGGCTGTTAATTTTTTATAATTAAAATAAATATCTGATGACTTTTAAGAAGCACACTTAATATGTGATATATATTTTGATCATTGTGCAACAAGATGTGTACGATATGAACATCGTCTTTAGTAATATACACATTTCTGGTTCCAGTGTCCCTAGATAAGGCTGTGAAGATCACGTTTCTGACAATATGTTCTGTTTTTGATGGATAGTTGCAGATTGGACATATTAAACAGTCATGTGGATTTTTCTATTGACAGACAATTGGGAGTTTAAGGTAATATTATCATGATTATACTACATCAATTGTAACATTTCCCTCCACGTTGTGTCCCCTCTAAACTATTTTCTCAAACAGGTTAAGTATAACAGGAATCTATTTCTTGTTTTAATGCTCATCAGTTGCATAAATTTAACAAAACACATTTTCATTGTCATAGGCGAGCATCCCATCGAAGTAAAATAAATTCCGATTTCGGTAATTTGTATCTCCTTTTCGGTAAGTCCTCTCCATTTGGGTAATTCGAGTTACCGCAATCGCCCAACTCATGTCGGAAAATCCGAAACTGTAGTCTTGATCATCTTCGACGCTTGATTGTAAATACAACGCCTCGACCCTGTGTGGAAAAAAAATAAACCGGAAACATATGTCTGTAGATTATTTATGTTTTTTATTATAGTATTTTTGACCATCCACATTTAGTTCATAGATATAATGATGAAGTTTCCCTTTTTTTAATTTATTAATTTATTGTTTTCTGCCCTTCTGTATATCTTCGATTGAAGATGTCTGTATCAGCCAATCAGAAAAGATACCAGAATTTCGGTAAAACTACTAACGAAAATTAACGATTTAAATGGCGACGGCGCAAACATATTTTAGCCAACCAGGTACTGATTTTTTCATATGTAACCATTAACCTAGCATTGTTGACAGGCGAAGAAACCTGCCGAGATCTGCTCCATATTAGTTGCATACCATAACATGACATGTTAAAATACATGAATCATGCAACATATTTCTGAACTTATGTACAATTTACTTTCCAAATTTGCCATTAACATTTAATGAAACTAGCAATGCATTCCGATTGCATTCATTTATAGTTTATTTTGCGTTTACTTCTTCAATATGCACTCAATATGCACTCAACTTTCCCTTGATATTCAGTGCATATATTGAGCCCCACCCATCAAATGAATGTACAATCCGCGTTCACTGTCCGTTGTTCTTTTTTTAGATCTGCTAGTATTGTGGGTACCCGAACGGGAATCCCTATGGTTAGGGTGGATTTTTTTGACGGGTATTATAGGATATTATAGTCTAAGGTCTTCATTTCGATGTTGTGAATACATTCTGCAATTTTTATGAGGACTTTCGTTTTACAGCTGTTGAAACATTTTGTATAGAATACTTAAAAAACTGATCTAACAATTTTGTTAAACTACATCATAGGAACACAATATAAATTTAGTATTATATGTGCTTCACACATACATTTATTATTAAGTCTAGGAGTTATAGGTCATTTATAATTAATGTTTTTAATACACCACTGTACATGGTTAACACTTAATGCAAATATCATTCTTTAGTGCTATTGTTTGGTACGCATGTTTCGGTAAAAAGTTTTCCCGTATTTTCTGAAATTCTTTCGACAATACTTACAGAAATGGTATGTCATTGGATCTGGTTGTTTTAGTGGTAAAAAAAAATATATTAGATTTGAAAATATGTTGAAAAAAAATAAATACAGCCAATCTACTTGTTTTTTGCTTTCCTATGTAAATTCATTGTTATTGGGACAGAAAAAAACAGAAAATCTTCAATAACTTTCGATAGCTTTAATATTTTGTTATTAAACATTCAGGATGTCTTAAATTAGAGTTATCCAACATATTAAAATCATGTTTGGATAGAAATTTAAATACTCTAAATGTTGAATAAGAATTTTGCATTGCCATCGAAAACAACTAGCATATGTGAATGTTTTATTTCTCGAAGGTAAGGTATTCTCATCTACTATTACAAATGTATATCACTGATATAAAACGTATTATGTACTAATGAAATCGTGACAGAAAGAAAAGTACAATAAAACTTTGACAGAAACATGCTCCCCTAACTTATAACGCTTTTGATTCTCACTTCATTGTAACAAATAATTTTTTTTAGTTTAGAATAGCATATCTGTTCAATAGAAAGTTTGAGTTGTTACTTTACATTTTTAGTGCTGTATTTTATAATGATATCTTGATACACATATCAATGCACAGACCTAATAACAAATAAATAGAAAACTGTGAAATGTATCTAAATTTTAGGTGAAACAGTGCGGAAATTTCATAAAATATTGCCCGACTTTAAACACAAATATCATTAAGAGTTTTATGCATATACGTTCTATTTACACAAAAAACACCACAAATACCTCAATTCTTGGTTTTTAAGAGAATAGCCAAAACCGATGATATTTTAAATTTTTTGAAAATAAAAATAAATTAGTATAATCCCATTTTGCTATTCATTCTGAATCTTTTGAATGTATTCTCATCAAATGGGATAGGAGTTAAAATGAAAGTTTAAGGTACCACATGATATTTTGGCTTTTTCATTGGTTCATATAGGAAGTTTCCAATCTGTTTGTTATGAGGTATTTGATCAATGCGATACAATCTTGGAAAAGGTAATATAATTTGAGAAAATATACTATGAGCAAAAGAAAAACTTAAACGGCAGCATCCAAGCTGTTGTTGATGGTAGCATCCGTGATATTGTTGGAGGTAGTACCCATGCTATTGTCGGAGGTAGCAACCATGATATTGTTCGAGATAGCATCAATGCAATTTTTGGAGGTAGCATCCATGCCATTGTTGGGGTAGTATGCATGCTATTGTCGGAGCTAGCATCCATGCTATTGTTGGAGGTAGCATCCATGCTATGTTGGTGGTAGCATCCATGCTATTGTCGGCGGTAGCATCCATGCTATTATCGGAGGTAGCATCCATACTATTGTGGAAGGTAACATCCATGTATTTGTCGGAGATAGGATCCATGCTATTGTCGGAGGTAGCATCCATTCTGTTATCGGAGGTAGCATCCATTCTATTGTCGGAGGTAGCATCCATGCTATTGTTGGAAGTAGCATCCATGCTATTGTTAGAGGTAGTTTCCATGTTATTTTTGGAAGTAGTAACAATGCTATTGTTGGAGATAGTATCCATGCTATTGTTGGAGGTAGATTGCATGCTATTGTCGGAGGTAGTATCCATGTTATTGTCGGAGGTAGCAGCCATGCTATTGTTGGAGGCAGTATCCATGCTATTTTTGGAGGTAGCATCAATGCTATTGTTGGAGTTAGCATCCATGCGATTGTTGGAGGTAGAATCCATGCTATTGTTAGAGGTAGCATCCATGATATTGTCGGAGGTAGCAACCATGTTATTGTTGGAGGTAAGGTACCGCATGATATTTTGGCTTTTTCACTGGTTCAGATAGGAAGTTTCAAATCTATTTGTTATGAGGTATTTGATCAATGCGATACAATCTTGGAAAAGGTGCTATTGTCGGAGATAGCATCAGTGATATTGTTGGGTGTATCATCCGTGCTATTGACGGATGTAGCATCCGCGATATTGTCAGAAGTAGCATCCGTGCTATTTTGGTCTGAGGTAGCATCCATGCTATTGTTGGAGGTACCATACATGCTATTATAAGAGGTAATATCCATGCTATTGTTGGAGGAAGTATACATGCTATTGTTGGAGGTAGTATACATGTTATTGTCGGAGGTAGCATCCATGCTATAGTTGGAGGTAGTATCCATGCTTTTGTTGGAGGTAACATCATGCTATTGTTGGGGGTAGCATCCATGCGATTGCTGGAAGTAGCATCCATGCTATTGGTGGAGATAGCATCCATGATATTGATGGAGGTAAGGTAGCACATGATATTTTGACTTTTTCATTGGCTCAGATAGGAAGTTTCAAATCTGTTTGTTATGAGGTATTTCATCAGTGCGATACAATCTTGCAAAAGGTAAATATAATGTGAGAAAATATACAATGGGCAAAAGAAAAACTTAAACGATAGCATCCATGCTATTGTTGGAGGTAGCAACCATGTTATTGTTAGAGGTAGCATCCATGCTATTATCGGCGATAGCATCATTGATATTGTTAGAGGTAGCATCCGTGCTAATGTCGGAGATAGAATCCGTGATATTGTCAGAAGTAGCATCTGTGCTATTTTGGTCGGAGGTAGCATCCATGCTATTGATTGAGGTAGCATCCATGCTATTGTTGGAGGTATCAACCGTGCTATTGTTGGAGGCAGCAACCATGATATTGTTGGAGGCAGCAACCATGCTATTGTTGGAGGTAGCATCCGTGATATTGTTGGAGGTAGCAGCCGTGCTATTGTCGGAGGTAACATCCGTGCCATTGTCCTAAGTAGCATCGGTGCAATTCTTGAAGGTAGCATCAATGCTATTGTTGGAGGTAGCATCAATGCTATTTTTAGAGTACTTAAGGCAGCATCCATGCTACTGTTGGTGGTAGCATCCATGCTTTTGTCGAAGGTAGCATCCATGCTATTGTCTGAGGTAGCATCCATGCTATTGTTGGAGGTAGCATCCATGCGATTGTTGGATGTAGCATCCATGCCATTGTTGGATTTAGCAACCATGCTATTGTTGTAGGTAGCATCCGTGATACTGTTTGAGGTAGCATCCGTGCTATTGTCGGAGGTAGCATCCGTGCCATTGTCCGAAGTAGCATCGATGCAATTATTGAAGGTAGCATCAATGCTATTGTTGGAGGTAGCATCAATGCTATTTTTAGAGTGCTTAAGGCAGCATCCATGCTACTGTTGGAGGTATCATCCATGATTTTGTCGAAGGTAGCATCAATGCTATTGTCTGAGGTAGCATCCATGCTATTGTCGGAGATATAATACATGCTATTGTCGGAGGTAGCAACCATGCTATTGTCGGAATTAGCATCCATGCTATTGTTGTAGGTAGCATCCATGATATTGTTGGAGGTAGCAACCATGCGATTGTTGGATGTAGCATCCATGCTATTGTTCGATTTATCAACCATGCTATTGTTGTAGGTAGCATCCATGCTATTATTGGAGGTAGTATCCATGATATTGTTGGAGGTAAAGTACCACATGATAGCTTGGCTTTTTCATTGGTTCAGATTGGAAGTTTCAAATCTGTTTCTTATTAGGTATTTGATCAGTGCGATACAATCTTGGAAAAGGTAAATTTAATGTTAGAAAATATACTATGAGTAAAAGAACTATTGTTGGAGGTAACATCCGTGATATTGTCGGAAGTTAAATCCGTGCTATTGATGGATGTAGCAACCATGCTATTGATGGAGGTACCATCCATGCTATTGCTGGAATTGCTGGAGGTAGCTACCATGCTATTGTTGGAGGTAGCATCCATGCTATTTATGGATGTAGCAACCATGTTATTGTTGGAGGTAGCATCCATGCTATTGTTGGAGGTAGCAACCATTCTATTGTTGGAGGTAGCATCCATGCTATTGTAGGAGGTTCCATCCGTGCTATCGTCGGAGATAGCATCCGTGCTATCGTCGGAGGTAGCATCCGTGCTATTGTTGGAGGTAGCAACCGTGCTATTGTTGGTGGTAGCATCCGTGCTATTGTCGGAGGTAGCATCCGTGCTATCGTCGGAGGTAGCATCCGTGCTATTGTTGGTGGTAGCATCCCTGCTATTGTCGGAGGTATCATCCGTGCTATCGTAGGAGGTAGCATCCGTGCTATTGTTGGAGGTAGCATCCGTGATATTGTTGGAGGTAGCATCCGTGCTATTGTCGGAGGTAGCATCCGTGATATTGTTGGAGGTAGCATCCGTGCTATTGTCGGAGGTAGCATCCGTGCCATTGTCCGAAGTAGCATCCGTGCATTTGTTCGAGGTAGCATCAAAGATCTTTTTAGAGGTCCTAGCATCCATGCAATATACTTGCTATTGTTGGAGGTAACATCAATGCTATTGTTGGAAGTAGCATCCATGCCATTGTTGAAAGTAGCATCCATGCTATTGTTGGAGGTAGCATCCATGCTATTTATGGAAGTAGAGTCCATGCTATTGTTTCGCATATCATCCATGCTATTGTTAAAAGTAGCATCGATGCTATTGTTGGAGGTAGCATTCATGCTATTGTTGGAGGTAGAGTCCATGCTATTGTTGGAGTAACGTCCATGATATATTGTTATGAGATATTGTTACGTGCCGGCTATTATCCTAATGTTTTGGTAGCGTATAGTACTATATGTACATTCTTGTTCCTTTGGTAGCGTATGTTTAAATAATAGTTATAACTAAAATGGACTCCAACTAAATGTTAAGTGCATGGACTGGTGAATAAACACAGGAGACAGCTTCAGTAAATCAACTATAATATATCGTTATAAATTCAATCACAGAAATATAAGTACAACTGCTTGTAACAATTCTTGAGTAACACAACGATAAGGTAAATCCAATAGTATTAGGTTTAAGTATAATCACTTCTCATTTCCTAATGCCCCTTGTTAAACTACAGTCCTTGTCAGTGTCAAAATTAACAAAGTAATTATCTAAATATCTAATTCTTTCAAAATTAAAATATATCTTATCTAATAGTGTGCAAATCTATTAGAATATCTTTATTTGAACCGTGTAAATAATTTATTAACTAAATCTTAACCTTCAATAAACTTAGATGCTCACAGTTGGAACTAAAATGTCGGAGTCCTCCTCCAAAACCTGGAGGAAGCTTTTATACTACACCCCAAATCCCCACAATTCCGCCATCCGCCATTCGTCAGTTCCCCCAAATTCCGCCAATCCACCATCTCCTCCATGGGAATCATTGGCGGAATCCTACAAATCTGGCGGAGCCGCCATAACGTAACCAATGTAAACAAGGTATACCCATTGATAAAAAAACACAAAATAAAGTATTTAAACCTATTTCTAACATATAATTAAATATAAAAGGTTAAAGAGTAATAATTAATAAACATGACCAGACCTTTTATATCAAATCTGATGTGGGATTATAAAATAAACGTAGATCGAATTTGAACTACAAGATTTTCTGAGAGCTAAAACATAGCAGACTACAGTGATCTCCAGTGTTCTTCCCACAATGCAATGCGACGTGTAGATTTAAAATGGCAACTTACAAACAATATAATATAATATAAACAAGCACATTGATAAACACTTTCACTATGGAATTACTTAATGGATAATAGATGGTATAAGGTAAAAATAAAATAATTACACTCAGAAATGTTTACTTTAAAGTTCCCTTAGGTTGACACTGATGTCCTCTGCATTATTATTACAGAAATTGATCTCAGATAAAATGACAAACGTAAATGTACACAGAGTATAAACACAACCTGACCTAGTTTACAATACATGTTTTAGTAAAAAGATACTGTAACCCTGGGACCTATCACAACCCCCTCCTTATTATTTTAAAGTTCCAACTAACATTATTATAAATGGTAACGTTCAATTTAACTTAATAATAGCTACTATATGTAGTCAGTCAATGTTTTAGTACTTATAGTACTTTGATCATAAACGTAAACACAAAAGTCACAGTTCAGTACTTGTAGTACTTTGATTATAACATGTAAACACATATTTGTCACTATAAGTGATCACCCACCTATACAGTTCTTACGATATTAACTATGGAATTGTCACTGTCTTAGTGAATAATGTTACACACTAGTTATAATTCAATTGAAATTCTTGCAACTTGATGCATCTGCCAGTCAAAGTCCTTATAGTTCAGTTCAATCACTTCTTAACTTTTTAGGCTTCAATAATTCAAGTTTATGGTTGTAAATAAATTATAATTTGTTGAATCAATTATGTTAATTCTTTTTTTTTTTTTTATATTTCAATATTTTATTTCTTTCAATACATACATGCAAAAGAAAACAATATATGGTTTATGACAGTACAATAGTTACATATATATGAATGTAATCATTGAATAACACAAAACAGTTATATTAAAGTGTCATTTTACATACATGTATTCCGAGAAATAGTTAACGAAAATAAAGTAAGAGAGAGAGAGAGAGAGAGAGAGAGAGAGAGAGAGAACATTTAATACCGAATACTGTCAATTATCTGTATTTAATCGTAAAACTTCCCATTTTTTTGAGTGATATTCCAATTTGTCTTTTGAACTGGCTATAATATGCTCTATATGTTCAATTTTTTGTATGTATGAGATGAATGATGTAAAACTAGGAATCGTTTTCGCATACTTATTCTTGAAAATAAAATACTTTGCAATTATTAAAACACAATTTAAAATATCTGAATAAGATTTATCTTGAATAATACCAAATGAGATCATTTGGAAAGTCAATGCAAAAGGGATATTTTTGCTGTTTAAAAAGTTATGTATTTCTGTCCAGAAAGCTCTACTAAATGTACATTCCCAAAACAAATGTTCAATTGTTTCAACGTGCATATTGCAAAAATCACAGAGACTTGTGTTACTAATTTTGCATTTATATAGAAATTTGTTTGTGGGTATAATTCTCATTATATACTTATATTGAAAAGTTCTAAGTTTTGTATCGATCGTGCTTTTGAAAGGTGTAGTATGAATGCGTTTCCAGTTTATGTTAATTCTTAGTTTCTCCTATTTCTGTTGATGTGGCTCACTGTAGACTTCAGTTTATTTTCCTTATTTTCGTCTCGTCTGTCTCGTCGAACTTCCACTCTAGCCTGATCCCTGTCTCTTTTATCTTTCTTCTCGCGTTCCTTCTTCTCGCGTTCCTTCTTGGCCACACTCTCTGAATCATACAGGACTTTAACCATGTTAAATATCGTATTAAGCATGTTATTTTGCTGATGTATCGTTTTTTCCAGACATCTTATAGCCCTAGCATTCTTATCCACAGCTTCCTGTATGGATCTTTCCATATTACCGATGGAAACTTTCACTGAGTCACCAGAGGAACTAGATGAGGAGCTGGATGGCACTGGCGAAACTGACCTAGCCTTTTGCTTTGGTTGTGGTGGGGCAGAGACACCCCGCTTCTCTGTAGTGCTGCCCAGAAGGTTCCCCACAACTTCCTCGTCCCTTCTCAATGACTGAGCTATAGCTGGGAGATCACTCTCTCTTAAGCTCAACAATGGGAGTGTCGTCTGGGGTTGACACATGGTCCATGAAGTCTGAGGAGCAGATGTGGGTTGTTGAAAATAGGTTCCAACTTTGGATGGGCCATGTACATCGGAACCTTCTGGCTGAGGCCTAACTGTATATGCTGGGCCATTTCTTATAACTGAAATAGTATTCAGCGCTTCAGGGACTGCAGGGGCTGTCACAGTAGCTGGGATAGTAGACAACCGTCCATTTGGCAGTAACGAGACCATTGGTTGAGCAGCGCATTGGAAGTTGTTTGTTGGTCTAAATGTTCCCTGGCTGTAAGGGTGTGCAACACCATGGCTAGCAGTAATAGGCTTCGGAACCACATCTTGCAGACAGTCGAATAAGGACTCTGTTTCCGTGTCCATGGTATCATCCACTAACGCCTCTCTGAAAGATCTGGCCACTATATCCTTTTCCTGTTCCACCTGTCCTTTCAGTCCCCGTTTTAAGAAGATCTGCTGTGAATCCTCCGGTGAGAACATAGCATAGTCATCTGAGCTGATCACGTACGGCCTTGGGTTCTCTACCAAGTATGTTGAAGAGTCAATAACTTCTCTCTCTGCTGCCATCTTGCGATGGCGGGCATAGCTGTTCACATGCTGGTATAAGGTTTTCCTATCCTTACATCTAAACAGGCACAGACGGCAGAAGTATGGTACCTGGTCTAGGCGCAGGTGCCATTTCATGACATGCTCCTCCACTCTTGACTTCCTATCTATAACTTCTTTTCCGGTTTGATTGATGCATCTAAGGCACTGATAGGCCCTACCATTGTGCCTGGCTACCTTCATTTGGTCCAAAGACGTCTTTGCGCTAAGTAGATCCTTCTGTAATTATAGGACATAGGTAACATTATAGACCACTGCCATGTATAATTTTTTTTTTTTTTTTTTTTTTTTTTTTTTGAAAAAAACCACTGACAAGTCTTGTGAATGCAGATGAAGTCCCATCCCTATATATTGTTATGCAGCAAACACATCTTGTTTTATATGAGTTATTGTTATCACATGTTAGATATTATATCAATGCGTATGACACGTGTTCATGTACATATATATGTATATATATACTTTAACTATGACTGTCACTGATCACAATTAGTTATCTCTGACATTATTTTATATATTCACTGTTGATGTTTGCCTAATGTATCCTACACATTGAATATTCATTTCTTTTGAACATCCTCTCTATTGATTCTCTTCAGCGATCTTTTCTGTTATTTGTACACACTATTGACGCTTTACCCTTCTTCGTATATGTACTCTTCGTCACTTTTCTTCTGTTCTTACGATCTCTTCCGGTACACTACAGTTCTTCAGTACATTCCATCTACCCGTACTCGTGGTACTCTTCTATGCTTCAGTACATTCCATCTACCCGTACTCATGGTACTCTTCTAAGCTTCAGTACATTCCATCTACCCGTACTCGTGGTACTCTTCTATGCTTCAGTACATACACACAGTAATAAATTGTCATTTTGTACTACTTTATATTCAGTAGTAGACAGCCTTGAACATATTATTTTTTAACTATTTTAATATAATATTTTAACTATATTCAAACACAGAAAAAATATCTGTTTACACCAAACAAATTAGGATGGTGCAAATCACAATATATACATTTTATAACTTGATCCCTAAGCGCTACTTGTATTTAAAACCTAGTTTCTTCCGTGCACTGAAGATCCACTTTGGGACTTTATCTCCTTCATATTTCTTAAGCTTGTTATGATGCACCAACCGCTCATTTCCTTCTTTTCCCAGTTGCAAGACGAAGTTGATATCTTCTCCTTAATTAGGAAAGGACCATCATAGAGTCTCTCTAATTTGTGAGCTACACCCACCTTCCGTACTTCTGCCAAACACCAGACCGCATCACCGATATCATACCTAGTAAATGATACCTTGGCATCATATATTTCCTTTGAGCGCTTTGCAGCAGCCCCTAAGTTCTCACGAGCAACCTTGTGGGCATGTTGCATACTACTTTTTAGCAAATCAACGTATTCACCATAGCTTGTAATGTCTCTTCCATCACACGTTGTAGAACTTCCAAACATTAGTTCGGCTGGTAATATTACTTCTTTACCCATAGTAAGCAGGTTTGGAGTGAGTTTGGTAGCTTCATTTGGAGTCGATCGGTAAGCGCCTGCCAGACACCCTAAGGTAAGATCCCAGTCTGTCTGTTCATTGCAGAGATATGCTTTGACCATGCGAAGCAACGTTCGGTTAAAGCGTTCTGACTGTCCATTACAGCGTGGATTTCTTGCACTTGTTCTCGTTTTACGGATTTATAGCAAACGACAGAGTTCTCGAAAAACGTTGCTCTCAAATGCCCTGCCTCTATCACTATGAAAAGACAAAGGGCAACCCCATCGAGCTATGTATTCATTCCTGATTTTGTTAGCACAGGTTTCAGCTGTCTGGTCTGGGACAGCTAAAATTTCTACATATTTTGAGAAATGATCTGTTAACAGAAGTATGTGTTTGTTACCACGTGGTTTGAGTGGTAACGGTCCAAAATAATCCATGGCTACGACATCTAGTGGACCTCCTACTTTCATGGAACCCATGGGTGCCCTTGGAATCTTCATAGGTTTTTTATCGGCTGCACAGATATCACACTTTCGAATGTGCATTGCAAAGTCGTCTTTCATAGCGTACCAATATAATCGCTGCATTGTTTTCTCCTTCCTCTTCTTACAACCTAAGTGTCCAGAAATCATAGAATCGTGCATTTGGTATAGACTATCTTGCTTAACTGTAGATGGAACTAGCAATTGGGCATGCTCCCCAGTTTGATTATTTCTTTTGAATATTTTGAATAAAAGTCCATTTCGGACCTCTACGCTCTCCCATAATATCCAATAGTGACGTGCAGCATGGTTTAAAGTCAGCATCTCTTGACTGCCTGGTCTAATGTTCATCTCTTTGGCTTTGAGCATAGGTCCGATGTTTGGGTCTTTCTCTTGGTGATTACGCATCTCATCATTAGAGAGGTTCCCAATCCATGGTGTGAAGAACAGACTCTTTTCTCTATTAGGTTCAGTAGAGGTAGACGGGGTTTGATCTGCATGTGTAACTCCTCTGACTAACTCTAGGTTTTCTTTAACTGTTCTGCTTTGTGTAGTCTATATTTTCCTTAGCGAATCCTAACTGGTCAAACAGGCCTTTCTGCACCATGTCATCTGCTCTTTTGATACACTTCCTGCACGGCCCACATTTTAGTGGCTCTAGTGTATCTACCTCATGACACGTACAGTCTGTGGGATTTTGACAGCGTGATAAAGCATCACAGTGACCTTGTTTCTTTCCAGGAGATCTATACTCTATAGCAAAATCATACTGTGCTAACACCTCAATCCATCTGGCTGTCTTGCCTCTGGGTTCTTTCAGACTGAAAAGCCAAACCAGTGCCTGATGGTCACTTCTGACAATGAATCTTCTGCCTAAGAGATACTGCCTGAAGTAACTGATAAAGTAACGGACTGCTAAAAGTTCTTTCTCAGTTATACAATAATTGCGCTCTTCTTTATTCAAGGATATACTAGCATAGGCCAGAACTCGTTCGCGGTTATCTTGCATCTGAGAAAGAACGGCCCCTATCCCTACATCCGAACTATCCGTGTCAAAGTAAAATTCACCCCCTTCGTTCCTTGGGTAACCCATTATTTCAGGACTCACTAGTGCTCTTTTCATCTTAAGAAATGAATCCTGACAGGCGTCATTCCACAGAAACTCCTTCCCTTTCTTTGTTAACTCAACCATAGGTCTAACCATCTTGGCATAGTCCCTTATGAACCGGCGGTAGTGGGAACCCATGGCAACTATTTGCTTGACTTGTTTTGGATTGTTAGGTGTTGGCCAATCAATTATTTTTGCAATATTTATTGGGTTAGGTCTCACCCCATTACCCGATACTACATGTCCTAGAAAGGTAACTTCTGGTCTCAACATTTCACATTTCTTAGGATTCAATTTTAAACCCGCATCTTGCATTCTTGACAGAAACTGATCTACTCGAACAATGTGCTCATTGAAATCCTTCCCATATACTATTACATCGTCTATGTAGATAATGAAAGTTTCCCACTGAAGACCCTGTAAGGCCAATTCCATGGTTCGTTGAAATGTACTGCTACTATTGTTCAAACGGCATCCGGGTCATCTCAAAATGGCCAAATTTGCAGCAAAATGCACTTTTCGGTATATCTGTCTCTCGAAGAGGGAATTGGAAGAACCGCTGGTTAAGTTAAATGTACTGAATATACATGAGCCTGATACTGCATCTAGACAGTCTTGAATTCTAGGCAAGGGAAAACCATCTGGCTTCACTAGTGCATTGAGTTGACGGTAGTCAACACATGGACGAATAGACCCACACTTTTTCTTAACGAGTACTATTGGCGAAGCCCAAGGAAAAGTGCTTTTACGAATAACACCTTTAGCTAAAAGATCCTCAATTGCATTTTTCTCCTCGTCGGCATATGCTAGGGGAACTCTTCTTGGAGCTTGCTTATCGGTCTTGCATCACCAGTATCTATCGAGTTCTCTGCAAGATGTGTAAGACCTATGTCCCACTCACCCTTTGAAAAGGTGTCTTGATACTTAATAAGCAAATTTGCTACTTCCCGCTTTTCATCTGGTACCTTCCCTTCAGTGGACCTTTCATATAAGTCTTTAAGATGAAGTGGAACTTCGAGCTCTGTTTTACGTTGTGTGTCGCATTTTAAAGTGATTTCCGACTTGTTGGCGTCCAACTGTATTCTTCGAACTGAATAATTGTTCTCGGATTCGCGTGCATGCTCAACTTGTGTAATGGTTTGCAGCTGGTAGTCTTTTGCGATTAACTCATCATTTCCCACTATAGTATCTTGTCTTAAAGACACAGCAGTGGGAAATGGATTTAACACCCTCACCTAACTGGTGACATTTGTGCTTATATCTACTAATGTAGTGGCCATCTGTAACGGATAAGTTTCCTTAAAGTTTTCTGTGGGTTCTATAATAAATTCTGATTGCCTAGTTAAATCATCTGTTTAATCTGTCTCCACATATACATCAATAATAGCTTCACTCTGGCCTGGTATGATGACGTGATCTGCTACTATGACCTTTCGACCCTTTTCGCGTATTCCCACTTGTATGCATGGTATTTCTTTTCCATTCATAAGGATGACGCTCCGACTCATTAAGATATCAGCAGGACCCCCTTCATCATTTTGTAAGACATCCATCCCCAGTAACCCATCATCTTCAATTTCAGCTACGATAAGCTTTTTCTGTAGCTCCACTGGACCTAACTTTATGGTAAATATTGCTTTCCCCAGTTCTTTTAGTGGCATGCCACCAGCTCCTTTTAAACATGATGTTTTTGTTACAATGGGTTTGTTTCCCTTTGTAAGTCTGTTATAAATTCTGTCCGAAATAACTGTTCTAGTTGCCCCTGTATCCGTTGTAAAAAGGATAGGTTGACCTTGTATCGTGCCTTTTATGTAGACCCCAACAATACATGGCTTATTTCTTCTTACTCTCATTATTAATTGAATCCTCTTTATCCATTTCTGCATGGCCATTTGTGAAACTATGGGCACTCCCCCGACCATCAGGTTTAGCCCGTTCTAGTTTAAATGATTAGACTGACCATGGTACTGTTCTCTGGGTGTCCTATCAAATGACCTCTGACCTAGTGATGTACCCCTTCTGTTCCATCTAGAAGTATTCCTGTCTCTTGAATCTTTTCCCTTGATATATGACCCTTTTGCTGGCATGCATAACAGACAATTTCTTTTCTCACACCCGTTTGTTTACTTTCTATCTTCTGTTTCTCCACAGTCAGTTCTGTGATTCTTTCCAACAACAGTTTTAATAGTTTGTCTGTTTCTGAAGCTGGTGTTGTAGATTCTTGTAAGTTATATGTAACCTCCTTTAACTCTGTTTTTATCTCTGTTGTACCGCTATTCACTTTTGTCGCACTTGTGCCCTGTTTCTCCTTTATATGTGGTACTCTGCATATATGTTCTGTGTCTGATTCTTCTTCATCACTATCTTTTGTGTTTGTTCTTCTTACAAACTTCCTTAACTTTCTTTCTCCATATGGAGGGTTTGAACTTCTGCTCTTAGTTTGTATACAGTTGACAACATGATACACGGCTTCATCTATAGACTCGGGTTCCTTGTTATACTCCACCTCAAATCTCGCATCATCATCGGCCAGACCATCGAGATAACGGCGGACCAAGTCTTCCTGTTTTGTTTTGCTATCACGAAAACCATGGGCTTTGTCATATAATCTTTTGAGTTCTGCGGCGTAATCCTCAACGCTTTCATCTATTTTCTCCTTACGTCTACTAAATTGTGCAGCAAACGTTCTCGGTGTCTCTATCACTCTGAACCTGCTTTTCAATTCATCTGTGAGTTGGTGGTAATCATTTAAAACCTGTCTTGGTAGCTGTGAATAAACAAATTCACCTGCAGTGCCTTGTAGCTTCGGAAGTAAGCGGTCTAGCTTGTCATCGGAACACAAATTTTGCCGTTCAGCTATTGCTTCGAATCTATTGAATCATACCTTCCAGTCTTCTTTTCCAGTAAAAGGTGGTAATTTGATGTCTTTCTTTTGTGAGGGTGTGTACATTCTCTCATAAAAAGGATAGTTTCTTTGTGGTCTCTCATAATTCTCTCGTGAATTGTGAGGTCCCATTTCTTGGTTGTCATAGTGCGCTTGTGTCAGCTCTACCCTTCTATACCTATATCCATCCCCTCTTTCTCTATTATTTGCCCTTTGTACTGAATGATCTCTTGATTGTCTCTCATAACCCCCATTGTGATTCTCCATCACTGATGACGATATTTGACCTCTCTCCTTTATTCTGTCAGCCCCTTCATTTTGATTATGGCTGTTATTCATATTGCTATTCTTCATTTCTCTTAACATGACCATAACATGTTCCATTACACCTGTTATTTGTTGTAAGGTGCCTTGTAAATAACGTCTAGCTTGTTGCTCATCCTCTTGACTATTTCTGTCAACTACATTTGACTCAGCACTTCGCTGTAGTTCTGGTTGATCATGCCAATTATTATCTGAGTGATATGCTTGATCTTTTTGACCATTTTCAGAACTTAGCCTTCTTTGATTATTGATATCTACTCTAGTACTTGAGTTATCCCTACTTCGCATGTGCAACTCAAGCACGTGATCATTTACAGGTCTGGCACTGCAGTTTTTGTTCGACATCAATATAGCCCTGTGTGTGGCTGTCTTGTTGTCTGTGTTGTTGACTTGAAACTCCTAAACAAGTTAAAGTATTTTCTTCTTCACAATTTTCTTCTCTTTCTTCTGCCATTCTTGGTAAGCTGAATAAAAACTGTGTGCTGTTTTTCTCATTGGCTTGTTTCTTTTTCCCCATGATAAGGCCTTTAAGGTTTGTTTCTCTAAATCTGCTGAGTGCTAGCAAATTCCACCGCTGACCGCCATAAATGTTACGTGCCGGCTATTATCCTAATGTTTTGGTAGCGTATAGTACTATATGTACATTCTTGTTCCTTTGGTAGCGTGTGTTTAAATAATAGTTATAACTAAAATGGACTCCAACTAAATGTTAAATGCATGGACTGGTGAATAAACACAGGAGACAGCTTCAGTAAATCAACTATAATATATCGTTATAAATTCAATCACAGAAACATAAGTACAACTGCTTGTAACAATTCTTGAATAACACAACGATAAGGTAAATCCAATAGTATTAGGTTTAAGTATAATCACTTCTCAAATCCTAGTGCCCCTTGTTAAACTACAGCTCTTGTCAGTGGTAAAATTAAAAGTAATTATCTAAATATCTAATTCTTTCAAAATAAAAATATATCTGATCTAATAGCCCCTGCGAAAATCCAGTGGGAAATCCAAAGAATTCCATAGTATTTTATGCATTTCTAAGGATTTTTTTCTTTTAAATTCCATGGAATTCCAAGGGTTAAAAGCTTGGATAAGCTTGGAAAAGCTTGGTGGTATTGGCCCAGAAATACCATGGAATTCCATGGAATTTCACTGCCAGACCTTTATAAAACATTAAATGGAACTGTCACAAGAATTCCATTGTATTCCATGTGGAGACATTATAATAAATTGACCCAAAAATTCCATTGTATTCAATGAACTTCCATTGGTAGACAGTATATAAATGAAATCAAGCCAAGAAATCCATAGTATTCCATGGAATTCCAAGGGTATGCATATATAACTAAAATCAATGAAATTTCATGGAAATCCTTGCTAAGAATTGTCGGGAGAAGTATACGTGTTTTCCCCAAGAAATCTAATTCCAACAAAATGACCCTAAACAGTTACAAATTCTTAAGCCCCCCATAAATATTTCAGATTGTTTTTTCTCCCTTTCTAGTCAAAAAAATTAATAAATAATTCAGTACATAAATTACACACATTCTCTGTTGGGGAAAACCCCCAACTTATTTAACACTAAAACCAAATGCCACAATAATTGTGTCGAAGCATGCGAAAACCAACAGCATGGAAATGAAACTCCCTATCTTAGGAATCGTAAGAGTGCGAAAAAAGCTTAGAATGTCCTCTTTCAAGTCAAACAATTTCAAAACATAGTCCATGGCCTCTGACCATGGTAGTTCATGGTCTCTGACCATGTTCAACCATGGTCTCTGGTAGACCATGGTCAGAGACCATGGACTACCATGGTCAAACACCATGACATATCAAAGACATCCACTAGACATAATCATACATTTACACATATACTTTTTCATCTATTTACTACTCGTACTATACATTTTGGGTATAGACATTTTCATTTTATTTCAACAATAATATCAGTAAAATAAGTGTGCACAATTTCATCAAGATAATTTCTAAATGCATCATTTAAACATTATGGACTTCATTAATAAATATTAAATGAAATTAAGCAAAATCAATTAGATAACTAACTCAAATAATCAGCTCACATTAAATACACTGTTGGCATTTTATGTTATGCAGTTAGGTTCAACATTTTCTAATATGAACTTAGTGTCAAATTAGCATTATTTCATTTCTACATGTAGAAAATTGAAACTTCTTACCTCACTTGTCAATTATTCCATGTTATGTAAGGTTTCAATTGTAACTATGACCTTCTAATTCATTGTTTGACAACATATTCCAGATATATACATTACATCCACACACATTTTGTGGGGAAACACAGAATTAATTAAGTTAAATGGACACTATTTATGCCTTTTTCCATGCAAATCTTTTTTCCCACACACAATTTCAAACTGAGCAAAACCAAAATGCACTGCAATCCATTTCCTTAAATAACAAGATGTAAAATCAGTTATCTTATAGCATCCATCCAGCAGTATTTACTTGCTTCTTTCAGCCCTAATAAACTTTCCAATCTGCCAGTGCTTGACCTAAGGTCAATTATGTCACTCTTTGACTTGGATGTAAATATATCACTTGTTCCACAAGTCTTTGATTTCAACAGAAACATATGCACCATTCCTTAATCTAATTTATTAAATAGTTTTACAACTTGTCTTGGTTCTTTTTATGCACTTTTATTGAAATCTAAAGGGAAATTGCAAAAAAATATTAATTCTCTGTTTAAAAAAAAGTTCAAATATAAATATATTCAAAGAAAAGCTTGGAAAACGATGTACTTTTCTTACAGTTCTATCTTGACACAATCAATGTAAATTCCAAGCTTTTCTATGTTTTTTCCACACATTAAGATTCACAAGTCCAATCTTTTCTCAGCAGAGGTATTTTAAACAATCAATTCCATTCAATTCAAAGCTTTTTCCAAGCAGGAAAATCATGGATTTCGATGGAATAAAAATCCAAGCTTTTCCATGCTATTCTCACAAAATCCTTGAAATGTCATGGAATTACTAAGAATAATGGATCCAAGCTTTTTCTTACTTTTTCCTGTGAACAAAATGTTGCAGATCTATGAAATTCCATGGAAATTCCATGGAATTCAAAGGATTGCAAAAAAGCTTGGATTTATTTCTGCAGGGGAGTGTGCAAATCTATTAGAATATCTTTATTTGAACCGTGTAAATAATTTATTAACTAAATCTTAACCTTCAATAAACTTAGATGCTCACAGTTGGAACTAAAATGTCGGAGTCCTCCTCCAAAACCTGGAAGAAGCTTTTATACTACACCCCAAATCCACCACAATTCCGCCATCCGCCATCCGCCAGTTCCCCCAAATTCCTACAAATCTGGCGGAGCCGCCATAGCGTAACCAATGTAAACAAGGTATACCCATTGATAAAAAAACACAAAATAAAGTATTTAAACCTATTTCTAACATATAATTAAATATAAAACATTAAAGAGTAATAATTAATAAACATGACCAGACCTTTTATATCAAAATATGATTTGGGATTATAAAATAAACGTAGATCGAATTTGAACTACAAGATTTTCTGAGAGCTAAAACATAGCAGACTACAGTGACCTCCAGTGTTCTTCCCACAATGCAATGCGACGTGTATATTTAAAATGGCAGCTTACATAAACAAGCACATTGATAAACACTTTCACTATGGAATTACTTAATGGATAATAGATGGTATAAGGTAAAAATAAAATAATTACACTCAGAAATGTTTACATTAAAGTTCCCTTAGGTTGACACTGATGTCCTCTGCAATATTATTACTGAAATCGATCTCAGATAAAATGACAAACGTACATGTACACAGAGTATAAATACAACCTGACCTAGTTTACAATACATGTTTTAGTAAAAAGATGCTGTAACCCTGGGACATATCAATATCATCCATTTTATTGTTGAAAGAAGTATCTATGCCATTGTTGGAGATACCATCCATGCTACTGTTGGAGGTAACATCCATGATATTGTTGGCGGTAGCATCCATGGTATTGTTGGACGTAGCACGCATGCTATTGTTGGAATTAGCAGCGATGATATTGCTTGTTATTAAATGTTTGTTCAGTGCGATAAAGTCTTGGAAAAGGGAAATATAATGTGAGAAAATATACCATAAATAAATAAAAACTTAAACGGTATCATCCATGCTATTGTTAGAGGTAGCAACCATGTTATTGTTGGAAATAGCATCCATGCTATTGTCGGAGGTAGCATCCGTGATATTGTCGGAAGTAGCATCCGTGCTATTTTGGTCGGAGGTAGCATCCATGCTATTGTTGGAGGTAGCATCTATGCTATTGTTGGAGGTACCATCCATGCTATTGTTGGAGGTAGCAACCATGCTATTGTTGGAGATAGCATCCATGCTATTGTAGGAGGTAGCATCCGTGATATCGTTGGAGGTAGCATCCGTGCTATTGTCGGAGGTAGCATCGGTGCTATTTTTGTATGTAACTACCATGCTATTGTTGCACGTAGCATCCATGCTATTGTGGGAAGAATTTAAATGTAAAAAAGCAATAGTTGTTACACAAATACAATACAAACACAGGACAATACAAGTACATGATAATTAATATGATTTGAAAGGTTCATTAATGTTGTCCGGGTGGCAGATAGTTTAAAGAAATACAAAATACAGATTAATATCGGTTATAATGATGGTTTATCAGTCAATGTAATTCTAAAATACAGTACGACATTTTCAAAACAATCAAAATTCCAGTCATGTTGACCCTTAACATTGTAATTTACATTTTGTTCCATCATTTTTCTCTGCCTCATGTTTTCCGTGTCAATGAATAGTTAGTGTTAATATCCTCTGGTATTTATCCAACAATAAAACCTTGGACATAGCAAGACTCATCCAACTAAAGTTAGTTCGTCAAGTTATACTGTTTAATCATACAATACAACCTCTAGTTTGAAGCAACTTTGGTCCTCTTAAACCTCGATGGCAGTTAGAATATAAAATTGCCCTCTTTCATGTCATTTAAATACAAAATTATTATACAAAGGGCAGGTCAGCGAACTTTGATTTTACCCTATACTTCTCTGAATATAATACATATTTTGACTCCAAAAGTTCACTGAAAAGATGAGAAATAAGGTCATTGAACATTTTTACAATCAATTTTTTCTCACCTGTTTTTGACTCCAAAAGTTCACTGAAAAGATGAGAAATAAGGTCATTGAACATTTTTACAATCAATTTTTTCTCACCTGTTTTTGACTCCAAAAGTTCACTGAAAAGATGAGAAATAAGGTCATTGAACATTTTTACAATCAATATTTTCTCACATGTTTTTGACTCCAAAAGTTCACTGAAAATATGAGAAATAAGGACATTGAATATTTTTACATTAAATCTGTTCTCATAACCATAAACTTCTTTAAAAAACATAATTAATTTTTAGTTAAATAGTCAATACGTCAAGAGGGTTTTAATTAATTTATTTTAACACAGAGTTTAATGATCATGAGTTTTTCAATACGTGATTTCTATCCCGAGTAAAAATACGTCCGTATAAACATGTTTATTCGGACGTATTTTCACGAGGGATAAAACTTCCCATACTGAAAATCTCATGGTAATTAAATTATATATTAATTCCAACTGAACAATTTTGGCCCAGTTGTTGGTCAAAGATCGGTTAGATTATTCCTTGGTTAGTGTAAACTTTCAAACTACAGTTTCTCATGAAAATTAGTTTTTACTACTAAACGCTTTTAGTTTGCATTTCTTCTTAACACAATGCTTTCACGTGCACAATTTCTGGTAGAAATATTCATTTATCGGAAATTTAGGTTGATTTGAAATTTTGACTTAACGCTCTTTGAACAACTGGGCCTTAGGTTAATCTTTAAAATGTGTAACAGTCTTTTTCCTTTGTCTTTTTTTCTGTGAAAACGCGCATTGATATGCGCTTGATGGGCGTGTTTTGACATCACGTGATAAGCATCGACTCGATATTTTTATGCATTTTTGTTCGCCGATAGAAAACTCAAAACTGATGGATTTCTTAATCATGTTATTGGATGTTCTTTTGAAAATTCAGGATACAATATCATTGACTTAATGAATATGAAGAATTCATGGCTGGATTATCACTGAAAGGTAAGTGGAAACAGTTTAGGTCTCACTACACAGTGCATTTTTACTACGTTGGACTATATGAATAAAGTTTACAGGGCCATTCCGAACAGGAAGTTTCCAAGCTAAAAGTTACTTTTTTATGTAACCAAATCATTTGCCGACAAAAAATGTACAAAATCGGGTACGTTGACCATTTCTTTTAATTGGAGTGGTGTCCTCCAATGCACTATTTTGGGCTTTAACTCCAGAGTTTGGATCAGAATTCCTACTCTTCTTCAACACCCATAAAACTGTCATATTTTGGTGGCAGTGTCATAATAAACATATCTGTCAGCAATTATTAAAACTATTTAAAACCGAAGAACACTCCTACTTTTAAAGGCGTAAGAATTATGAGCTAACTGTGTAGTGAGACCTTTAATGCAGCGTTCTTTAACAGGCAATGCCATGCCATTGAGTTTGTATATGCAGCCATTATAAAGGCGAAGGAAACAAACAATTTCAACAGTCAAGTTACTTTACTGTGACCCAAATACATTTATGTAGCAATATTTTAACGTTTTCATTATGTAAGTAACTAGCTTCCATGCTATTGTTGGAGGTAGCATCCTTGCTATTGTTGAGGTACCATCTGTTGTTGGAGATAGCATCCATGCTATTCTTGTAGATCGCCTTCATGCTATTGTTGAAGGTACTATCCATGCTATTGTTGAAGATAGCATCCATGCTATTATTGGAGATAGCAAACATTCTATTTTTGGAGATATCATTCATACTATTGTTGGAGATAGCAGCCATGCTGTTGCTGCAGATAGCATCCATGCTGTTGTTGGAGGTAGCATCCATGCTATTGTTGGAGATACCATCAATGCTATTGCTGGAGGTAACATCCATGCTATTGTTGGAGGTATCATCCATGCTATTGTTGGAGGTAGCATCCATGCTATTGTTGGAGGTAGCTTCCATGCTGTTGTTTGAGATAGCATCCATGCTATTGTTGGAGGTAGCATCCATGCTATTGATGGAGGTAGCTTCCATGCTGTTGTTGGAGATACAGACCCATTTGCGTTCAAATAAATGCAGAACAAACGGAGAACGAACGGAAAATGAACGCAGAATAAACGCAGAACGAACGCAAAATGAACGCTGCACGATCTGTATTTAAAAATGCATTTCGTTCGTTGCGTTCGTTTCGTTCGTTTTCAGCGTTTTAAAAAACGAACGATGAATGCATTTTGTAAAACGCTGAAAACGAACGGAACGAACGAAACGAACGCAACAAAACGAACGAAACGAACGCAAATGCATTTCGATATTTCGGATAACTTTCAATATTATCCTTTTGATTACATAATTGAAGTCTGGATTTAAACGAAGTGCGTTTTGTAGTATTTTAATATAAAGAAATACACTGTGTAAATGGTGTTTTTTAAGCACGATTACACATTTTCAATTTTACTGATTTAAAATAGGAAATGTATTTATTGTGTAGCACAAACTTTATATTATTTCATTATAAAACTGAAATAATGTTGGTAAAATCAAACGGCATGTTTTTATATAGTGTCAATTATGTTAAATTGTTTATGCAAATAACATAAACCTGGAAGAAAACAGAATAATCATCAATGTGTAGCACCAAATAATGTCAACCAAAGGAAACATTCTTCAATATGATCACAAACATTAGTCGCCGAATCGTGGTAAGAATCGCATGACTGGATATTATGCGTAGTTTAATCGTCAGAAATGTTGCGATTGGTAAACGCTGAACGAACGAAAGCAAATGCATTTTCTCCGTTTGTGCATTTAAACGCACACATTATGTTGCGTTCGTTCCGTGCATTAGAATTAACGCATAGTTTTGTTTATAAACGCTGAATGCATTTAAAAACGCAAATGATTTGCATTTTAAAAAATGCATTCATAAAAATGAAATGCAAACGGAATGCAAACGGAGCGCAAACGAAACGCAAACGGAATGCATTTTCGGGGTACTTGAACGCAACTGGGTCTGTAGCATCCATGCTGTTGTTGGAGGTAGCATCCATGCTATTGTTGGAGATATTATCCATTGTATTGTTGGAGGTAGCATCCATGCTATTGTTGAGGTACCATTCATTTTTGGAGATAGCATCCATGCTATTGCTGGAGATATCATCCATGCTATTGTTTGAGATAGCATCCATGCTATTGTTGGAGATACCATCCGCGCTATTGTTGGAGATAGCATCCATGCTATTGTTATAGGTAGCATCCATGCTATTGTTGGAGGTACCATCCATGCTATTGTTGAAGACAGCATCCATGCTATTGTTGGAGATAGCATCCATGCTATTGCCGGAGATACCATCCATGCTATTGTTGAAGATACCAGCCATGATTTTGTTGGAGGTACCATCCATGCTGTTCCTGGAGATAGCATCGATGCTGTTGTTGGAGGTAGTATCCATGCTGTTGTTGGAGGTAGCATCCATGCTGTTGTTGGAGGTAGCTTCCATGCTGTAGTTGGAGAAAGCATCCATGCTGCTGTTGGAGGTATCATCCATTCTATTGTTGGAGTAGCATCCATGCTATTGTTTGAGATAGCACCCATGCTATTGTTGGAGATATCATCCATTCTATTGTTGGAGTAACATCCATGTTATGGTTGGAGGTAGCATCCATGCTATTGATGGAGGTAGCTTTCATGCTGTTGTTGGAGATAACATCCGTGCTATTGTTGGAGATACTATCCGCGCTATTGTTGGAGATAGCATCCATGCTATTGTTGTAGGTAGCATCATGCTATTGTTGGAGGTACTATCCATGCTATTGTTGAAGATAGCATCCATGCTATTGTTGGAGATAGCATCCATGCTACTGTCGGAGATACCATCCATGCTATTGTTGGAGATACCAGCCATGCTATGCTGGAGGTACCATCCATGCTGTTCCTGAAGATATCATCGATGCTGTTGTTGGAGGTAGTATCCATGCTGTTGTTGGAGATACCATCCATGCTATTGTTGGAGGTACCATCCATGCTATTTTTGAAGAAAGTATCCATGCTATTGTTGGAGATAGCATCCATGCTATTGCCGGAGATACCGTCCATGCTATTGTTGGAGATACCAGCCATGCCTTTGTTGGAGGTACCATCCATGCTGTTCCTGGAGATAGCATCGCTGCTGTTGTTGGAGGTAGCATCGATGCTGTTGTTCGAGGTACCATCCATGCTGTTCCTGGAGATAGCATCGACGCTATTGTTGGATGTAACATCCACGCTTTTGTTGGAGATAGCATCGATGCTATTGTTGGGGGTACCATCCATGCTATAGTTGGAGGTATCTTCCATGCTATTGTTGGAGGTAGCATCCATGCTATTATTGGAGGTAGCATCAATGTTATTGTTGGAGGTAGCATCGTTGCTATTGTTGGAGGTAGCATCCATGCTATTGTTTGAGGCATCATCCATGCTATAGTTGGAGGTACCATCCATGCTACTGTTTGAGGTATCATCTATGCTATAGTTGGAGGTACCATCCATGCTATTGTTGGAGGTAGCATCCATGATATTGTTGAATGTAGCATCCTTGATATTGTTGGAGTAACATCGATGCTATTGTTGGATGTACCGTTCATGCTAGTGTTGGGGCTACCATCCATGCTATTGCTGGAGATAGCAACCATTCTATTTTTGGATATATCATCCATGCTAGTGTTTTAGATACCAGCCATGCTATTGTTGGAGGTACCATCCATGCTGTTGCTGGAGATAGCATCCATGCTGTTGTTGGAGGTAGCATCCATGTTATTGTTGTAGATACCATCCATGCTATTTTTGGAGGTAGCATCCATGCTATTACTGAAGGTAGCATAAATGCTATTGTTGAAGGTAGCATCATTGCCATTGTTGGAAGAATGTCAATGTAAAAAAAAAGTTTTTACACCAATGCAGGTATGATAATTAATATAAATTTGAAAGGTTTATAAATGTTGTCAAGGTGGCAGATATTTTAAAGAAATACAAAATACAGATTAATTCTGTTATAAAGATCGTTTATTAGTCAATGTAATTCTAATTACAGTACGACATGTTCAAAACAATCAAAATTCCAGTCATTTTGACACTTAGCATGATTGTAATTTACATTTTGTTCCAGCGTTTTTCTCTGCCTCATGTTTTCCGTGTCAATGTATCGTTAGTGTTAATATTCTCTGGTCTTTATCCAACAATAAAACCTTGGACATAGCAAGACCCATCCAACTAAAGTTAGTTCGTCAAGTTAAACTGTTAAATCATACAATATAACCTCTATTTTGAAGCGACTTTGGTGGTATTATATATGCCTCTTAAACCTCTATTGCAGTTCTTTTATGAAATTAGAATATAAAATTGTCCGCTTTCGTGTCATTTAAATACAAAATTATTATACAAAGGGCAGGTCAGCGAACTTTGTTTTTACACTAGACTTCTCTGAATAAAATTCCTGTTTCTAACTCCAAAAGTTCACTGAAAAGATGAGAAATAAGGTCATTGAACAGTTTTAAAATCATTTTTTTCTCATAAGTCAAAAGGGTTTTAATCAAAAAAAATTAACACATAGAGTTTAATTACCATAGAAATTCCCGTATTGAAAAACTCATGGTAATTAAATTATATATTACATTCCAATTGAATTATTTTGGCTCAGTTGTTCAAAAAGCGGTTAGCTTAATCCTTGGTTAGTGTAAACTTTCAAAGTACAGTTTCTCATTCAAATGTGTTTTGTACTACTAAACGTTTTAAATTGCATTTCTCCTTAACATTGCTTTTATGTGCAAAATTTCTAATAGAAATATCCATTTATCGGAAATTCAGAGGGATGTGAAATTTTGACTTAACGCTCGTTAAGTTAACCGATCTTTGAACAACTGGGCCTTAATCTTTTAAAATGTGTAACTGTCTTTTTCCCTTTTCTTTCTTTCGGTGAAAACGCGCATTGATATGCGCTTGATGGGCGTGTTTTGACATGACGTGATAAGCACCGACTCGGCATTTTTATGTATTTTTGTTCGTCGATAGAAAACTCAAAACTGAAATACAAATTCGACGTTCTTGTGAAAATTCAGGATACAACTTCATTCACTAAATGAAAATGTAGAATTCATGGCTGGATTATCACCGTAAGGTAAGTTGAAGCAGGGTTTTTAACTGGTCATGCCGTGTCATTGAGATTTGCATATGCAGCCATTATATCACCGTCTTCATCTGTTAATAATTCGACATCCCCCATTTTAGGTTACGATGCTCGGTTCCTCCCCATGCCAAGGACAAGACAGAATGGCACATGCAGCAGATTGACCAGTTGTTGGGGAGAGTCGTGACCTGGCTGACAGCATTCAAACAACTTCTCTATGTCCTCACCTGTCAACTCGTCATTCTCATTACGCTTGTTTCCAAGGCCACACGAGTTCATGTACGTCAATTTAGCTTTCAGCCCATTGTTACTATGAGGAAATATAGGGTTCTTGTTAACTTGGTGAGGCATACATTTCATTTTCAAGTACCTGTCAAGACTCGACATAAATCCGCGTATCGTGGAGGGCTCATACTCGGATCCATCCTTTTTCTTTTTTACATTTACCAGGAAGTTCCCAAAGTTGTGATCTAATTCTGCTGTTGACAGTACTTCAATAGTCATCTGTTCATTTTGTGAATGCAACAGTGCCATGTCATGCTCTTTTTGACTGTGTTGATATTTGCCTGGCCAGAAATACAATCCATCACATTATTTATATTTACAGGCGCGAACCTCACTGAAGATTGTGGCTGGACGGGCTGGTGTGTGTTTGGCAGTTCCTCATACTCAGACTCGTGTAAAAAGTCTTCAATGGCTTGCTGAGAGATGAAATCTAGTAATTCTGCCATCTTTTGACAATGACAAACTTTGAATCAGACGACATTTGCGATTTCGGATATTTTTGATTTTATTCCGTGTAAATATATAATACAATATAAAAATATGAAATAATTCAATGTTTTTATTATTTTTATTCATTTATTTAATTTAACTTTATCTGTTTGTTTCTTTCCATCATTCACTTCTCAGTAGTAGTGTTTATTTTTAGAACAATTGGTTTATCTGTATTCTGAATTTAGGTTTATATAGGTCAAACAAGTAGTTCCGGGGAAATATATCCCAGTACAGTTCAAGTTCAAGTTATTACAAGACTTCCGATACCTGGACATTTCTATAAAACTCTAGTAAGAATGTAATATTTCTTTAAATTACACACACTCTGGAGCTATTTCTACACCATGTTGACAAAGAAGTCGAGGATGTAATTAGCTCATTAGGTACTTTTATACAGAGGAAGATAAAGCTTTTGTTTCCTTGTTATAGGTCAATTGGGGTCGGGGCCATCCACATTAATAGTATATAGTTTCATATATACTTTTTTCAATACGTCATATTTGGCACTTGAGCAATAAAACAAATATATACAGTCATGTAATATAGCGTTATAATAAGTATTTAGGTTCAATGGCAATAACAATGATGCGGTATATATATATAATTATTATAAAACACATTTGTACCAAATAAAATGTATATGATTCTAACTCCAACACTTGTACTGAATCGATCATTACTATTACTTAACTTGTTAACCCTTAACACCCTGCATATATATAATGGACTGTTCTTTCTTTGAATTAAGACTATTCCATTTATGAGACAAAGAGGTGTTTTGGGGGAAATATCTGATCAGCGGCTGAACTGGGTTTACAATGGATGCAAAGGCTATTATTGTCGTGCTTAGCGGGGTAAGGGTTATCACACATTTGTTGTACCATTCATTATTTAGCTTTGTACTTGTAAAATCAGAGAGTTAATATTACTAATAATAATTCGTTTCTTCTGTTAAACTCTTGGTAAAAGTACAATGTTAGATTTTAATATTTTTTGACAATTCGATTGAAATATATTAATCGTTTTATACGTGATAACTCGTTTAGTGGATTAAGGTTTGCAGTGCCCTTTCCTTAAATCCGAATAACGGCTTCATTATATAGAAAGTGAAACTCATGGCCTAAAGCATTGCACATTCTACATCTTTTCTCGGTGTTTTTATCGGCCTTTTCCATTTACCAATTTCAATGTCAAGCCCGTATGCTGAAACTCGAGGTCTTGTTAAAGCAGTCCTAATATTTTTAATGTTCACTATGTCTAAATACGACTAAAACTATGGTTAGAAAGCATATTGTCCGAGATGAGTCATTTAGCCTCTCGTTTCAATTGTGTATATATGTATCACGCAAGTGTATCACTTGAAACAATTGAACTTCATTATCAGCTAACCCTCATATAGGCCAATCAAAGTTTAAAACTATTGCCACGCCTTCTTCCGCTCGATAATATATAGCATAATATATAGAACTATATACAGGTCTCACAACACAGTGCATTTGTACTACGTTGTCCTATATGCATAACGCTTACTGAGCCATTCCGAACAAGACGTTTCCAAGCCAAACGTTACTATTTTTTTATGAAACACAGTCATTTGTCCACACAAAACTGTGCAAAATCTGGTACGTTGACCAGTTTATTTTTGTTAATTTGAGTGGTGTTTATCCATTTAGGCTGTAAGCTAGTAGGAGAACACCCCCCCCCCCCCCCCCCCACACACCCAACAGGGGGAATTTTGTACACCCTATTTTTCTGAAAGCCCATTATGTGTAAATCATTTTGGAAAATGTGTGCCATCTTAGCGTTGGGGCTGGATCGTGTTACAGGGTGTATAATACGTTACCTATACAATAATAATTAATTTTACTGCAATTTGAAGACTAAAAATGTATGGAAGAAAGGGTTTGTATTTTAAATTGTCTTCATTATTCATACCTTTTATAATAAAAACGTTCGTTTCACTTACTTGTTATACCTTGGATACCTGCGTTGCTAACACTATGATACCGTAATTTACGTTACCTTATTTTATTAAGTTTTTTAACGTAAGACATTAAGAAAATTAATGATGTTACATCGAAAATTATTCCAAACCTTACATGTATCACAGACATACGTGCCCATGATGTTAATAATGTTTGGTTTTTGTAATTCCGTTACATTGTGTGTTTTTAAATCGTTTTCTATTTTCTGCATGTTAAAAGAAATAATAGAACAAATCTTCCAATAAACTATTAAAGTTTTATTGCAGCATTCCTTTAAAGATAATTGATTGTAACAACTCATTTTGAACATTATTGATGCTTTTTAAACTACAAAATTTTGTTTCACGTAATGTTTATACCTTTGATACCTGCGTTATTAAGTCTACGTTACCGTAATTTACGTTACCTTGTTGAATGAAAGTGTTTGGTTTAAGAAATTAAGAACATAAATATTTTATATTTGAAAATTATTTCAAACGTCTTAGTTATAATAGACATACGTATCCATGATGTGGACACTGTTTGGTTCTTGTATTGTCCGTTACATTGTTTGTTTTTAAATTATTTTTTTTATCTTCCGTGTGTTACCACAAGAAATCTAGAAAATTCAGTCAGTTAGCTTATACAGATGTTAATACAACATTTCTCTACACATCATCGATGGTAACAATAAAGTTTGAACAGACATCAAATTATGTCAATGTTAATATGTGTTACATCATGTATTAAACGTTACGTGCGTTACCAATTAAGTTTACATCATTTTATTTAAATACCACATCTGAGTATCAAATAAAAACATGAATATAATTATATCTTTATTTTCCTTTTTATACTGTTTATACATAGGCAAACATTGAATGAAATGAAGTTTGTATATAAATAACACGACTCTTCCGTACTTTTTACGTTACCAAATTCTAAGAAAAATAGTAAATTGTATGCACAGTTTTAACTGCTAATGTATTCACATATTAATCAAATGTAACACATTAAGCAATTTCAACATATTCACAACATGAATTGAACTTTACTTTATACATTACTAACAATTATAAATGTATAGCTCTATGAGATAGCACGCATTTTCATGGAAATTATATTACATCATTTGAGCTCATAATTCCTCTATACATTGTCATCACTTTCTTCAAATTCTATATCAATCAATTCGTTGCCTTCCATATCTTCCTGCCGATTATTGCTTCCTTCTTCAGTGTCGGGCTCTTTGAACATGATGTCAACCAACTATTGTAATGCAATATCAGTTAAATTCAATAACTTTATCTTCTCTCATTTGTTTCTACGTCTGGTAGGTCTGGTTAATGTTGGTCAGTATGGTGCCACAAAAACACTTGAACGTGTGCATGTTCAAATGCATGATTATAGAAAATTGACACGACGGCAAAAAGCTCTAGTTGTGTCCTTTGAATTTTCGTGAAAATGTATTTGACATTCGTGTAAAGAGGTTTTGCCATATAGGCGGCACACTATCCTCTCCGTGATCTCTGTACTTTTTTGTTTGAAGATCATCCGAACATTCATGCTGCTGTTCGAGCAATCCAACTTTACACAAACTGTCTGTGCTTTTTAATCGTCTTAAATGGGACAACCTTGTTTCTCCCTACAAAGCCACTGTTATAACACAGCTTGTGACCCATTAACCTCTACCATTTCTTTCACATTCAACATCTTCTTTTTTAATCATCCCAGTGCCAAACATGACATAGTTACGGTTGTACTACTGAAACAAATTTTGAAAGCAGGATCAGTATGTCTGTGTCTGGAGAACACACCACGATTGTTTCTGGTGTTGGTGAGGATTGATAGGGATATGTTCAGTCGGATGTTTGCTTCCTCCTATAATATAAACAGATCTTCCTGATCATCAGCAATGACAGATATGTCTTCTGCAATGGTAAGCCGGGGACATTTTTCCCAGACAAAGTAGGTTTAATGGCCTTGGAGGTTTGGTGCATATCTGTCTGTTTTCCACTGGCCGAAACTGAGATTAATGAATTGTGTCGTATTGTCGTGATAACTCTTCAAATAATAAATTGTGTCGTATTGTCGTTACAACTCTTCAAATCGCAATAGGTCTTCGTTTTCAGCCCTGACTTAAGATCATGTCTGATACCTGATCAATAAGGGAACCAATTGACAAAATATAGTATATTTTAGATCGGGTCGGCGTGTCAATGAACAAGTCATTGACAAATATGTCATAGTCTTCTCAGCCTGATACTGTAATAGATCATCAGCAACATCTCTCTATGCTGGAATACCGGACGATCGGAGGTATAGCTCATAGTCACTGATATCAACTCGGAATGGGGTTTGTGAAACCAATGATAGATGCCTTGGCTCTTCCCAAGTCTTTCGCGTTGTTCTTTGTTGGATGGATGCAGTTCTTTGCACGATAAAATGACTCCTGATGCCATATTTGCCATCCCTGGAAAGTGGACTCTAGCAGTTTTTCTCTACTTTGACGTGTAATGTACCAGTGATATTACCTGTATGCTGCATACTTTCTACTGAATCAAATGATGTTACCCTGAAAATGAGTTTGTTGATTGATAGTTTATCAATGTGACTTGTGAAAGAGCGACACTGAAACTCCTGTTTTGGAGAAGTTCATTTGACCCGGGGATGGGTTGTGTCAAGAGTCAGGGTGTCATTAAATATACTGGGATGTGTCTGGCGTATTTTCAATGGTCATACTCAAAGAACATTAGACATAGGCGGTTGGGTGAAGATATATGCATGTCAAGGTCATTTTCCTTTATGTCTGTCTTTGATAAGAGTTAGTATTATTAGTATTGTGTCCAAATAGTAGTAATCAGAATAAGGCAATACTAACTTACATTGGATGGGGACAAAATAATATTATTCTTTCGGATTTGTCTCAAAAGCAGGATACATTGTAACAGGAAAATATATCCTTCAAAACTGCCCCATAGTGGGGTGGCGTCTTTTGGTAACTTACGGTCTAGTTATTATTAAGTGTATTTATGATTTTTTGATAACGAACAGGGTGTAACGTAAACTACAGTATATTTTCATATTTTCATTATGTTGAAAAGGCTGTCTAAATTAAACAATTCATAAATAACATAAATATATGCATTTCTGTTAATAGAGTCAAAAACCTTTTTAAGGTCTATGAATTTAGACAGCCTTTGAATATGTTTGTTTCAAATAAATGTTTTTGGTGAAAATTAAATGTTACAACCTATTTTATTCTAACTAATTTAAAAATGTGTATGCAGTAAAAAGGTTATTAAAGATGAATGGCCACCCTTTTTGTAGTATTATCAAAACATCATATGAACAATTCTTGAATGTCTAGGAGAGAAACATATATTGAAAACCGCTACTAATTTGTATGGTAAAATAAGTATTATTTTTTTGACGTAGATACTAATTTTACCACTGCACGGGGAAATGAGGTAAATCTGAATTGTATAGTTGCACAACTATTGCCAGATAATTGATAAATACCTTTACCTGTGGATTAATTTACATGTTCAAAGTGTTCTACGTCATCAAATAAAATATTACTCTCGCTTTTCACAGATATTGCCGAAGAACTTTAATACAGGAGAGGCTTAATATGTTTATGGCGCAATAGTTATTCTAACGTGGGTTTCAAGGGAGCTAACTGTGTAGTGAGACCTTGAGGTACATACAAGCGGATTAATTTTCCTTCTAAGCTTTCCTCCCACGTGTGTTATTAGTTTAGATTAGCAATGTCTAGACAGAAACTATCACGGGGATATCGAGGTATCAATCGAGTTATTTTTCCATGCTAATTGGTATACGTCATTATGAATTTTCACCTTTATCATAATGTGTGTTACAGATACATGTTATGTATTTCCCAACTTTTAGTGTTTCACCTGTATTATAATGTGTGTTACAGGTACATCTTATCTATTTTCCAACTTTTAGTGTTTCACCTATATCATAATGTATGTTACAGGTACATCTTGTCTATTTTCCAACGTTTAGTGTTTCACCTATATCAATTCATAATGTGTGTTACAGGTACATCTTATCTATTTTCCAACTATTAGTGTTTCACCTATATCATAATGTTATCTTATAAGTCTCATTAGGCTGGGTAATTATCGGTTTACTTCATAATGCCTATATTATACTGTATTGTTTTGTATATGTAATATTTTGTAACGATGTTATTTGTCACTTTAATAAAATAAAATAAATAAATATTAAAATATATTTCCCAACGTTTAGTGTTTCACCTATATCAGTATATGTGTTACATGTACATGCTATTTGTTTCCCAACTTTCAGTGTTTCACTTATATCCTAATGAAGAAGAAGAAGAAATGTTATTGACTTAAACTATTACATAGTTTTTCATCATATAAACATACATTTTACAAATATAATTTGACCACAATAACAAGATTAGTACAGGTTCATTAATTTATGCATTAATATGGAAAAAAAAAGAAGAAAAAAAGGAAATATATCATGGAGAAAAAAAATAAATATATATATAGGAATCAAAATCTAATATCTAATACGGTACAATAGAACAATTGTATTATAGTGAGGATGAACGAGATTATAAGTTATTTATCATGGTACGTCTTAAAGAGAAAGCTTCTGAGATTTATTTGCTAAAATTGATAACATCTTTTTTGTTTGTTGACTGCAGGAGAGCAATGAATTTAAACATACTAGGCCTATGGCTATAATATCGTTTTATATATTTACTTCTGATTGTATTATAAACAGGACATATTAACGCAAAATGGAACTCGTCCTCTATATCATTAGTGTTACATATTTGACATATCCGTTCATGTCTTTCTAACCTTTCACGAGAATACCTCCCTGTCTCGATCCTTAAACTATGAGAGGACAAGCGTAATCTGGTTACCACACTGCGATCGCGCCTGGTATGCAATACATTTAGATAATTGTCATATTCAAAATGATGTTTAACAGATTTGTAAAGAGTTAACACTCTATTCGTTTCAAGGTCGGTTGACCAGTTTTGGACATAATTATCTATTAATCGTTGTTTGTATATAGGTACAAAATGTATTGCATTTAATGAGCTTGGGTCAAGCCATGCATACAAGAAACCACTACTGTTTAGTAATGACTTGACTTTTGACACCCAATTTTTTAATCCCTTTTCACAGTCAGATTTTGCGCTTTCATACACGTGTTTTATAATAACGTTATCAGTATTGACCGCTCTTAGCCAGTATTTAATGATATTAACATGTCTATTTATATATAACGGATAACGGCCCAATTCCCCGTATACCCCTGCATTACTTGTCGATAATTTTACACCAAGAACTTGTTTACAATACTTTAAGTGAATTCTTTCAATTTCCTTGGATTTAGTAAAACCCCACACTTGACTGCCGTATTTAAGAATAGAACCTACAAAAGCATCAAACAATTGTAAAGCTGTTTTCGGTTTTAACTCATATTTCTTTATATTTATTGATAGAAGGTTCATAGCTTTAAGCGCTTTACCACATAATGTTTGTTGGTTAAGCGTAAACGACCCTGTATAGTTGAACACAACTCCTAAATAGTTAAAGTCGTCGACCACTTCGAGAATGGTACCGTTATAAGACCAATTTTCAGTAACTGTGGTTGTTCCTCTGTTACGAAAAACCACCACCTTAGTCTTATCTGTATTTACCTCTAGGCTCCATGTTTCACAATAGTTATTTAAGTTATTTAGACTACTTTGCAGGTCTTCTATACTTGTGCCTATTAAAATCATGTCATCGGCAAAAAGCAGAAGGATAAGAGATATATCATTAAATGAAAGTCCGCTTTTAATACTTGTATATAAATATAACTCTAGGTCTTCTAGAAAAAGCGCAAACATTATCGGCGAGATTATCTCCCCTTGCTTTAATCCGACTGATATATCAAAAAAATCAGAAAATGATCCACAGTGCTTGATACAACTTGAATGCACAATAAAGCCAACCTTTAGCATTTAATATTTTTTCAATGATATTTTGTAATATAAACACAGCATCTGTTGTAGATTTACCTTTTCTAAATCCAAACTGAGCATCGAATATTTTATTATTATCGTCACACCATTTATCGATACGTTTATTTAAGATGCTTGAAAACAGTTTGCCCATACTACTGACCAAGGTTATGCCTCTGTAATTATTTGCGATATTTTTATTTCCTTTTTTATGTAATGCTATCATATATCCTTTCGTCCACTCTTCTGGAAAAACTCCAGAATCAAAAATCGCATTGAAAATATCAGTTATATGCCCCGCCAATATTTCACAGGTTGATATAAAGTATTCGTTCAATATATTGTCGCCGGCGGCGGCTTTATTCTTGCGTAGCGACTTAATCGCTGCCTCTACTTCCGGAATAATTATAGGCATGTCTAATTCATTAAAAATAGGATAATTATCATCAAAATTATGGTTATTATTAAAAGATTCAGCTTCGTCATTTTTCGCAGTTTTTATGTCCTTAAATATGTATGAAACTCATCTAGGGTGATATCGGTATTGTTTTGCTTTTTCCTGTTAAACAGTTTCCAAAAATCGCGTGGTGTGTGTTACAGGAATTTTCCATTGTTTGTTTGCTTTACTTATATCATTATGTGCGTTTTGTGATTAGCGATACATAACCTCATGATTGTTTATATAGACGTGGAGAAATCACCTCACTTCCGCCGTTTCGATCGTTTTGTTTGTTTCTTTGGTGTATTACGTCATTTTAGCACATGTTAGGCTATATATGCGAGGTCGTTTTATTTTGTGGTAAAGGCAGACCACCTGATTTTTTCTGCGTAGAACCAGTACTGTATATCTTCCGCCATCCGTAAGAATCGTTGGTTGGGACGTTTAACTGTCCTGTCGGTATATCATCCTCTGATTGATGTCGTACTCCCCTGAATGAAATATCTGTTATTGCGAGAGGCTCCAGATAACCTTAACTAATATGTTGACGAATACAGTTGTTAATTAAAAGAAACACATATATGTTCCATCATACTGATTTCAGATCCAGATGACCCAACAAGAGTAGGAGATGTATTCAGATGCATCGGTGTTGGTAGAAGATTCCATATTGTATCTGGAGTCGCAGGTATGAACACCAATAAATATAAGTTGTATAAGTATACATAATTATGTTATACATCTAATATGTGTTAACAATTTCAACTTACAAACAATGTTTTCGAATAATTTAAATGTACTGTATTTTATGGTACACCAAACATGCACATCAAGTACTCCTTTTTCCATAAAATTAGGCATTGTTTTAAAAAAACAAATATTACACTAAAATATTATAAAAAAGAAATCACGGCATATAATTAAACCGAGGAAACGTTTATTTTAAATAAATTATTTGATAAGTTAGTAGAACTTTTCAATCGTTGCACAATTAATCAATACATTACTCATTTATTAAACGATTTTATAAACAAAGGATGCCACCTTGAAATAAGTAAGTGTAGGTATTATTAAGTGCACGTTATTTCCTACAGAATGCCACGTTTTTTTATTTTATTGTTTACAAAATTCGTGCCAAACATGTCTTGTTTGTCACGAATTTTGTAAACAATAAAATAAAAAAACGTGCCAAACAAGACATGCACTGTATATTAGTGCAGATGTATTGCTAGGGCTTATGAAACACATATTATTTTTTACTGTTTACAAGGTGTGCATTTAATTGCTTATTTTTGGAGAAAAAAACACAAACAACAAAATTACTGGAATTGCCAGTTTTGAGCCAATTTATAAAGTGATTTTATAAAAATAATACGATAATGAAATCGGTGGAATATTACAAAAGAATATAAGAATATTAATGATATTATTGGTATGTTATTTTTTTTTGTTGGAAATGGTTCAGCTTGCATATATTAAATCTAAACAATTCTACTTTCAAAGAATTATGTATCGTGGTTATATAGGAGTTATACGGTTGTATTTGTAAGTAAAAAGGCGTAAACAAAAGTCAGCGGCTGTAAAAAGACACCCGGCTCCGAATCATAGTTTAATTACTGGTCCTTTGGAATATCTCGTAAGTCAGTGCTATGTAGCATGAGAGGTGATGCACCTTATATCTTATGTCAGTGCTATGTTGCGTGAGAGGTGATGCACCTTATATCTTAAGTCAGTGCTATGTAGCGTGAGAGGTGATGCACCTTATATCATAAGTCAGTGCTATGTAGCGTGAGAGGTGATGCACCTTATATCTTAAGTCAGTGTTATGTAGCGTGAGAGGGGATGCAACTTATATCTTGTCAGTGCTATGTAGAGTGAGAGGGGATGCAACTTATATCTTAAGTCAGTACTATGTAGCGTGATATGTGATGCAACTTATATCTTAAGTCAGTGTTAGGTAGCGTGAGAGGGGATGTAACTTATATCTTGTCAGTGCTATGTAGCGTGAGAGGTGATGCAACTTATATCTTATGTCAGTGCTATGTTGCGTGAGAGGTGATGCACCTTATATCTTAAGTCAGTGCTATGTAGCGTGAGAGGTGATGCACCTTATATCATAAGTCAGTGCTATGTAGCGTGAGAGGTGATGCACCTTATATCTTAAGTCAGTGTTATGTAGCGTGAGAGGGGATGCAACTTATATCTTGTCAGTGCTATGTAGAGTGAGAGGGGATGCAACTTATATCTTAAGTCAGTACTATGTAGCGTGATATGTGATGCAACTTATATCTTAAGTCAGTGTTAGGTAGCGTGAGAGGGGATGTAACTTATATCTTGTCAGTGCTATGTAGCGTGAGAGGTGATGCAACTTATATCTTAAGTCAGTGCTATGTAGCGTGAGAGGTGATGCAACTTATATCTTGTCAGTGCTATGTAGCGTGAGAGGGGATGCAACTTATATCTTGTCAGTGCTATGTAGCGTGAGAGGTGATGCAACTTATATCTTAAGTTAGTGCTATGTAGCGTGAGAGGTGATGCACCTTATATCTTAAGTCAGTGCTATGTAGCGTGAGAGGTGATGCACCTTATATCATAAGTCAGTGCTATGTAGCATGAGATGTGATGCACCTTATGCCTTAAGTCAGTGCTATGTAGCGTGAGATGTGATGCACCTTCTATCTCAAGTTAGTGATATGTAGCGTGAGAGGTGATGCAACTTATATCTTAAGTCAGTGCTATGTAGCGTGAGATGTGATGCACCTTATACCTTAAGTCACTGCTATGTAGCGTGAGAGGTGATGCAACTTATATCTTAAGTCAGTGCTATGTAGCGTGAGAGGTGTTGCACATTATATCACCTCTCCTGAACAGATGTAATACAATCGATCCTGCTACTTTTCTCTCTTGTTTGTTTTCATTTTTCCGAAGGTTTCACTCTTATGTATTAACTGAACCCGTGGTATTAATTTTTGTGAAATAAATTGTTATAAATGTTAAAAACAAACATGTTGAACTGTTTTAACAGATTTACCAGGGTCGGAGATAATGAACCTGAACAGAATGCATGATGTACATACTCCAAGAGATGCACTGGTAATCTCTGGTAAGTCTACTTTATATTTTTGGTATTACACATGTTGTTTACATGTGATATAACTAGAAACCATGGTTTACTATAATAGAGTACTGCAATAAGAGGCATAAATGGACTCAGTAGATTATCCCTTCCCCTCTCTCTTTATAAACAAAAATATCATTTGTTATCAAGTGAATTGACCATAGGTATTGTATTCATTTATCGACTGTAAGCTAAAGATTTGCTAATTCTCCTTTAGTGTTTGTATAAAACATGGAAACCTCATGGCGTTGTAATGTGTTACTCTGGAGACTTAATTTGATATCCATAAACATATATGTTTAGTAGAGAGCTCCGAAGTACTTGTTGTTTATAATCTACTGCTTTTTAAAAAAAATATAATCTAACCGATAATAAAGGGGTGCTCTAAATATCATTCGCAACTTCTTGATCACCATTACGTGGTCCGAGTATTAACTTTCATACCCCATCCAACCCTTTCTCTAAGAAGCAAAACCGGGGGTGGCTGGGGTATGACACACAACCTTAATTTCGGCTTAAAAAGTTTGTATATTGTAAAATTAAAACATTTAATGGGTAATTGTAAACAGGTTATCGCATTTTTTCAGTAAAAAATGTTGTTAAACATGTTTTATTTTCGAAATATCAGTTATAAAATCTTTCTAATATAAGCTTAATGGAATTAAGGCGGGACCACGTAATGCATCATTTAAAAAATGATGCACGTCTACCATCAAGTGAAGGATTACCCAATAATCGATCCCAGCAGTTAAATAATCTATTTATTACATTTTAAATTACGTTTTTTAAACAAACATTCGCTTTATTGAACGTTATCGGCGGATGACGTCGACGTCAGCAACACTTTGTTGACGTCACGCCTCAACGTCGCAACGTTAGTTATTATTGTGTTCTGAGTTAGTTATTAATATTTAGCGACTATGAATATTCTTGCACTGAGAAATCCCGATCTTTCACGCATAGAAATGTAATAAATTGATTTCTTTAGAGCATTCGTCAACACTCGGCCAAACACGTCATTCATCGGGATCATGCCTCGTGCATATTTCGATGGATTGGTATGTTAAAAATTGTGTATGTTTTCGTAAATAGTTATTTGAACAGTTTATTACATAGAGATTATTTAACTGCTGGGTTCGATTATAGGGAAATGCTTCACGAGATCGTAGACGTGTGGTTCTTTTCACGAACGAGCGCATGCGAGTGTGTGAAAAACTCAGCATCACAGTTAGTTATTTTTGTGTTCGGAGTGAGTTAATAATATTTAGCGATTATGAATATTTTTTCACTGAGAAATCCCAATCTTCACCGATAAAAATGTAATAAAAATTATTTCTACTTTTCACTTGTTGACTATATTGAATCGGTAATATATAGTATCTACCTAACGAAGTAAACTTGAAACATATTGCATTTTTATTTAATTATACACAAAGAGGTTATAAGTCAAATTGGTACTGCATTAATTAATTCAATGTGTAACTTTAATCGTTGATAAATGGTCAGTCTAATTATATCTTGGTTGAGTTTGACAACTGGCAATATTGAAGAGTTTGTGTCAGATTTTCTGCCCTTGATTGTTGACAAATAGCCAGAATGTCAGCTTGTGAACACGATAAACTGTAGTAAATGGTTTCCGATATGCACCTAATTTGATTTTATGGTTTGTTTCTCTACTAGAGAGGGAGGGACCATTACGTGGTCCGAGTAATAACTTTCATACCCCATCCAACACCCTTCTCCAATAAGCGAAAACGGGGTTGGCTGGGATATGAAATACTTTATTTCGGCTTAAAAGTTTTGCATATTGTACATGTTGTAAATTTAAAACATTTAATAGGTAATTTTAAACAGGTTATCGCATTTACTGAGTAAAACATGTTGTTAAACGTGTTTTATTATCGAAATATCCGTTATAAAATCCTGCTAATATAAGCGTTCGCATCGCTTAACGGAATTAAGGCGGGACAACGTAAAGGGAAAGACATGTAATACCACTCAAAAGAAAAACACACGAAACAAAACAACATTATGTATAAAAGTTCACTTGATGAACTTTGACCGTCATAATGTGCATACGTTGCATAATTCGGCCTGTCATTCTACATAGTTGTGATCAGGGTGCATAATTCGGCCTGTCATCCTACATAGTTTGTTACTGAACGGCTTCGGCATGCCATCTTTGAAAACGATGGCCTCACAAAAGTTATTTCTAGCCATGCCATGAAATAATACCACCATACTATTAGGTTACCCGCTATTGATAGATAATTATTTCAAGCAGAATGTATATGTGTTAATGTTTTCTTTCGTTTAAAAACAGTATTGTAGAAATTTAAACAATGCTAATTTTGTTGTGTTTCAGGATCACTATACAAGCAAGGCAGACGGTTTACCATATGTATGGCAGGACGTGTCCTGAAGTGTTAATGAACAATGCATTGAAAAAATCAACATTTTGTGTTTATTCATAATTTAAAAAAAGTTTATTATTAGTCATGCTTTGATAGTTATCTGTTACATTTATTAGATCTAGATAATTATATCAGAATGGTATGTATATAATTTGGCGTTACCGTGTTTATTGTTAAAGGAGTCCCACCAACAACAGCCACATTTTACAACACATGACACCGTTTCTAAACCTACTGACAACGCGTATATATATATAATTTACAATTTGAGAACCCAAACTCTACGACAAAATATACACGGTTTAACAAGCCAGGCTAATCCCTAAAACAGGAGCATCGAATTATAAGTTTGTTTTCGCATACTCAATCACGGATGTTTAAGGTAGTTTTGTAGTGTAGTATTGACGTCATTTGACGGGTTAGTTAAATGCTAATTAAACATTTATTTTTCATAATAGTTTGCATAAATTTTGAACACATGCGTTAAAGTGAAAAATGAATGTAATCCAATTATCAAAAATATTATTCATTTTTTATTTTATTTGATGAAACGGTTAAACATATATTGATGAGTTTTCATATGATATTTTGTCATACTTATACATTCCAATTAAAAGATATAAAATACAATGTGATTGGTTACTTATAACTGTCGTGCAGCTTATTCTCGTTATATGAACAGAACAGAACAGAACAGAACATATATTTTATTTAGACTTGTACAAAGTACATCGTCATTCAAAACATATATACAATATACGAATATAACAAAGTCACGTAAACAGAGTATATAAATCAACTGTCAGTATAGTTTACATCATCATAGTTAGAGGATGAACAATATTATATTTATACTAAGCATTCAAAATAGAAAGTCTAACATTTAAAGCACATTTTATATACCTCGCTAAATTTAGTAATATATCATTGTTTGAAGTTTTCATAAATTCTATATATTTGAACATAGATGGCCTCTGGTGGTAAAATCTTTTAATATATTTTTTTCTTAGTTCATTGTAACATTGACACACACATATACAATGGTATTCATCTTCCAGATCTTGTGAGTTACAACATAGACAATATCGTTCATTTCTCGGTATGCGATTTCTTGCAGTTTGTATGTTAAGAGAATGTGCAGATAATCTTATTCTAGAATCAAAGAATCTCAAATTGCTAGGTAAAACATTTAAATAGTGTTCGTATGAAAAATCAGATTTAAAATATTTATAGTTTTCAAGAACAGCACTGCTATCAATTGACCCATACCACTCTTGCTTAAAACAGTCAATTATTCGTTGTTTAAAAACACGTGGAAATGCTTTTACATTCAGCATATCCTGATTGTTAAATAAATAGGCAAAACCATAATCAGATAATAACTTTTTTTACATTCGAAACCCAATTTTTACAACCTCTTTCACAATCATACACACCTTGTTCATAGAGTTTTTTCATCAGAATGTTATTAGTATTTATTACTTTACACCAATACTTAATAATTATTATATATCTCGTAATATAAAGAGGGTAACGACCAAGTTCACCATATACACCTACTGCGCATGTATTTAATCTAACGTTAAGCAACCGTTTACAGAACCTTAGGTGTATTCTTTCTATTACTTTTGATTTAGAGAATCCTCATATTTCAGCGGCATATCCTAGTGCAGAACCTACAAATGAATCAAATAATTGGCATAGTGTTTTTGGCTTTAACTTAATCTTTTTACAATTCGCTAATAAAGTGTAGAGCAATTTTAGTGACTTACCAATTAAATGTTCTTGATTTAATGAAAAATTGCCCGTATAATTAAAAATTGTGCCTAAATAGTTAAAATCATTTACAAATTCGATATTTTGACCGTTATAGGTCCAACGTTAATTTTTGAAGTAGCCCTCCTCTTTTTCTAAACACCATTATTTTGGGTCTAGTGGTATTTACTTCAAGACCCCAATTATTACAATATGAGTGTAGAAGATTTAAGTTATTTTGTAATTCCACTGGAGATATACCTAAAATGGCCATATACATGTAATCAGCAAACAGTAACAATATCAGAACTATATCATCAATCTGTAAGCCTGAATTCACATCATTTTGTAGATGCAGCTCAAGATCTTGAATAAATAACGAAAATAACAAAGGAGAGATTACCTCTCCTTGACGTAATCCAACCGCACATTCGAAATAGTCTGAATAAGTACCACAACTCTTCACGCATGATTTCACCTTTTCATACATGTCTTTAATAATTCGTAATATCTTTCCTTTAATAACAGATTTATATAGTTTAAGCCATAAAGCATTTCTATATATAGTATCGAAACATCGTTTTAGGTCTAGAAAGGCAACATATAAACGTTTATTATCATTTAAATAGTTTTCAACAATAGAGAGAAGAACAAATAAAGCATCAACAGTGGAATGGCCTTTTCTAAAACCAAACTGTGCATCAGAAATAATGTTATTCTTTTCACAAACACAGTCAATTCTTTTATATAATATAGTGGTAAATATTTTTGACAGGCAACTAACTAGAGTAATACCCCTATAGTTATTAACATGTTTAGTATTTCCATTTTTATGAACAGGGACAATAACTCCTTCCATCCATTTTTCAGGAAAAAATCCAGAAGTTAAAATTGCATTGAATATATCGCACAAATGTGATGCTAAAATGTCAATGCTTTCAATAAAGTATTCATATATCAATGCATCACTCCCTAAAATTTTATTGGTTTTTAGCAACTTTACTACAGTTAAAATTTCATTGATCGTAATAGGCATATCTAATTCCTCGTAGGTACAATAGTTATATGACTGAACTAAACTTTATTTTTACATTTTTCAGAACAATACGGTAAAGTTATGATCATTGAACAAAAACATGTAGACGACATGTTCGATTTAGAAAGCCTTTATATAAAGTTCATATGATATTCTCGCAGACGAATATCTCTGGAATCAATTGCGTTTTTTTTAATTGAAGCTAACAGCAAACATCGTAGAATTAGTTAAACGCAAACTTCAGTTAACCGCTAGACAGCTATTGAAAACATAAGTATAGCTATACCGAAATCAGCAACCGCGATTGATAGCATTTGTGAATCCAAATCCCATGTTATTAATAGCTATAACACGCGCTGGAGTATCATTGACATTTTTTTACCTTTCTCTAACCCCTTACTGAGGTGGTAGGTTGTACTAGATTTACAAAGTATTTTTTTGGAGTAACTGTCAGATCAAATCCTTTGTCCAGGAACTGCCGTACATCATCTTGATACGGGTTTGTTATAACATTTGAAGTATGTTCATTTGTTATATTTTTATCTTGGCTTCAAATTAAGCTACATGGCATTGTTGCATTGGTCACGTTAATGAATATTGTTCCGTAACAACAACATAAATTTGTTGCATTAACCCTAACTATGACAACCAGATTAATGGTTATTTGCATTAAGATAACTGTTCAAATGATTTCTGATTTGTTTATGATTCGGTCTTAAACACAGCTTGAGTAACTAGTTATTAGTTGTCGTTTTTCTCCAAATAACGGCAAAATAACTGCTTTGACCATCGATTTTTTTGTACAAATGCTTTTTTCTTGGACAAAATGATCTAAACTAAGTGTCATTTAGAATTATCTGGAAACTGAATTATATTTATGATCGCTTTTAAACTTGTGTTTATTTTCTATATACTACTATGACATCAACATGATGAAGCTAAACATTGGTTGCAGAGAAATTCCGAGAAACTCTGTTCTAACACGAACTGCGCAGTCTTTCATATACACAAAGCAGAGAGACAACTGTATGTTATTTTAAATACGGCTGTTCCATTAATTCCCCACGTATGAAAGCGCCACGTTACATGACGTCACTAACGTCACAGAACGAGAGTAAATGCACATTTTGGTAAATATACGTCACGAAGACTAAATTCAACAGTAATATTAATGAAATTTTAATTACAACAAACGTTCCATGCTCCCAAAAATCGCAACCCCCGCCATCCTTTCCCCCCTCCCCCCGTTTCTTATTAGTTTGTAACTCAGGTGTTAGTGAACTCACTAGGTATGACCGAAAACCCTGAAAATTGTCTAATGCAGCATAAAGAGGTATATATGTCTCTACATTGACGGAACGATATCGAAAATAGAACAGGCATCGAGTTTATGTTACTAAAGTTCCAAAAGAACACAGCTAGCACGGAACCCGTACGATCTGAAGATTTGTGAAAATGTATGGGAATTGTCCTGATAAAATGAACGTTGGTCCCCTTCACCTATTACATTGCCCAAAATGGTTGGCATCTGACTAAGGTAAAGATTATAATAATCAATCATGAGTATCCATGTGAGATAGGAAAATCTCACCCGAGGGTCAGAATTGTAACCAGGGACGAGGCCCTCCAATAACGGCACAGTTCCACTACAAACCCGTTTATCAAAACCCTACCCAGGCGTTCATGTTATATAAAAAGTGTGTGTTGTTAATTTTTTAATTATCATTAAGGATTATATCAATAAGACCTTGGTCAAGTTTCACAAATAATGACTCATCCATTGCGTAGTTATTGCTTTTGATAAATTCAGCAACACTTATTTCATTTTGATAACTATCTGATTTTCATTAATTATACAAACAATCGTTTGCATTCCTATCAGTTCACAGGCCCACCGTCATGTTTATTTACTTATCGGCAGCTTTTTTACACTTGCGTAAAACCTTGCTTGTGCCGATGTGTTTGTCATTCACGGTTAGTCGGCTACGTCGTGAACGGCACACTCCCCGCTGTAGTTACTTCCCCTTTCTCTTACAGTAATCACTGCCACCGCATAAATTTATAACTGAAATCCAGCTAAGTTTAATTTGGTGGTTAAATATTTTTAGGTCAATATTTCAACTTGCTTTGTTCATAATATAGGAAAATAGTGTGAAAAAAGGTATCAGGTTACAAAAATAATTTATTTATTAAAAAAAATCCCAATTTTTAGCGAATAAGAATACCGGTTACTTGGTTACTTGTAAACATCATGTATTCCTTTGAGAACATTACAGAAGCTGTGCGTAAATTTATTAAAAAGATAACACCCAGGCATAGACCTACATACGTATGACCCAAGCCAAAACAGGTTGAATGTGTTCATCATCTTCTCGAAGTTGATGATGTTATTGCCAATTGCCTGTTGGTTTGTTGGTTACGGCAAGAGTTTTCTGTACCATTACCCAGTGTATCGCCATTTTTTGTAATCACATGGCATCAGCTATCGTCACGTGATTTGTGTGGTGGCAGGGATTATTGGCTACAATATCACTGCGCGGAGGTTGCGTGAATGGACGTAAGCAGTTTTGATACATGTATACTTTATATGAGTTTGGCGAAAAAGGCACAACTAGTAATAGTAGAGTAGCGACACTTTTGCACATGGTAAATGTATCACGTTTATGTTTCTGGTACATGATAAAGATGAGCACACTACATTTTGAATAGTACAATCTCATGAATATGAATGAGTCTTTGATGAATGTGATAAATTGACTCGGAAATTTATACTGTACGGTCACATTTACACGAAACACGGAATCGTTTTTCAAAAAACATTCTTCAAGCATGTATCCATTAGGGCAAAATATATAGCGGATATTTAATACAGAATATTGAATTTATTAAACGATATATATTCTAAATAAATTTAATATTAAATGGCACGAATGTGGGATTCTATTTATCACATAACTCTAAACAAGCCTCATATGGAACGTTTATTATTGTAACTTCCTGCTATAACGTTGTCGCACTGATAAATTCGTAAGAGTGTATGATGTCTATGGCACGAGAAACGTTAAAATATTCGATAGTTGCTCATTTATATTGTATATTGACTTTATAGTTTGTTATTTATATTCTATAATTATTCACTCATATTCTATATTTTGTTATTTATATTGTATAACTGGCGTATTTATATTGTATACTTTGTCAAATATATTTTATAATTGTTCATTTACATTCTATATCATGATTTATATTCTATACCAGATATATTTGTCATTTCTCTATTCCATAATTGTCCATTATATTCTATAATTGTTCATTTATATTCTATATCTTTATTTGTTTTCTATAATGGTTTATATATGTGTGGTAGGTTTTTATGTATATTGTATAAATGCTCATTCATATTGTATAATTTCATATTTATGTGCAAAATAAAAAAGAGTTTGCATTCATATTGTACAATTGCCTTCAGGTAGAATTTGTTACAAGGATTGTGTTTGGATGAAAGTGAAATTATGGCTAGAATACTTCACTGCGCTTGTCCAGTTTCACTCAAACAAGCGACAGTCAAACGCCGCTTATCATCGGCAGAAAAAATCGCTCACGTAAAGCGCATTCCAACTGCGATGAAGGCCAAGTGTCTGATCTAAGTTCTATAAAAAGACATGGAAAGTTGGGCTTTTCCTCAATATTTATTACTCAATGCACGCGCGTGACAAACATAAATAGACGATATGTGTTGATTTGGAACGAATAAATAGAGGATATTTGCACTACTTCCGAGGGAAACACATTAGGTGTCAGACAAGTGAAAATCAATCTCATTAAAAGCAGACCCTTTATCACGCTACGATACTCTACCCTACTATAGCGGCCGGTATCAAAGCGTAATTAGGATATGATTTCTAGGTCCACCGCCATATGCATGCCATCTTCGGGATGGTTAAAATTATGTTCTATTGATTTTATGCATATTGAGTTCTGCTCAACCCGGGGCTAGAGGGCATGAGCGGTATCTAGCATATTTCACAACCGTTCATGAACAATTCTCAATCAAACCGAGACTGCAATCTTTCGTATGTGTCGTGTTCGGCCGTTTCCTAAGGTCCACTCTCATACTTTTTTAATGAGACTGAGTGAAATCTAGCCCACTGAACCAAATGCATATGAAAGATCTATCTCTATCTATCCTTTGTGCTCATACGCTCCGCAGACATAGTCCTAAAAAACACTAAAGTACTTGCCATTCATGACAACAGATATGACAACAGACATAACACTTTAACACAAGGTCGTTATATATAAAGTCCATGTTTAACATGAAATGAAAATAACTTATGAAAAGAAAACACATGCAAATTACAAACTTTGCATTCTTCCATGGAACTATTTTAGCATCATACGACCCGGAAGTACTTTCTGCCCGGTTGGACACCGAAAGCATTATAATTACGCTTGAATAATAAAACCCTGTAATTCATTTCCTGTTTATTTGTTTGATTGTGCGCATATTTTCCTTACATCCACGTGATGGGAAGGGAACATATTCCTGATTCCAAACAGGTTTTGGATTTTGTTGAGTGTCAGACAATCGGATAATGCGTAGTAAGTAATACATTTCAATATGAAAGTGAATGTTTAAATTTAACAGGGTCTCAACTAACTATGACTAATCAGGGAGTAGCAATATACTAGCTGACAAAATACTGGCTATTTCGAACAACTGACAATCTCTGAACTAAAAAAATGACTAACAACACTGCCTCCCTTCGCAAGGGGTTCTGATTCAGATAAGTATTTAGATTTAGAAAAAATGCAAAACACACTTTCAACGAGACGCTATTTGTAGGGCGTTTCGCAAATTAATTTCATAGTTATGATTTTTCCACGTGTGCATTAAATCAAATGACGCCGTGCTGTGTTCAGCGACAACATGCGCGGCCACGAATGCATGTATCTCTTTTAAAACCTTATATCAGTGTTTATGTGTTTGAATGGTGTTTGACGTCATTTTTAGGAGAACGGTCATACATGACGGTCGATTCTTTTGTGGTAGTGTCAGACTACCCATTTCTCCTTGTTAGAACCAATGCTGTATACCTTCCGTCGTACGTCACTTGACAAGTCGAAGACCTAGTGGGATTCAAACCCGAAAGGCGAGACAGTTATTTGAGTGAATAACCTTCGTTTTACATATGATTTCATATCATGAAAACAAATCTTACAGTTGTGCACTTGTTATTTGAAAAATAAGTGAAACTCGTTTGATTATCTTAAGAGTTTTCTAGCTATAGTGCAACTTGTTTCATATTTGACCATACCAGGTGAACTATCAAATTAGATCCTCTCTGAAGTATAGATTTAAACTTAAAATGTTGATCAAATAACAAATATACATAGAAGAAATAAGAAAATCTGTTACACAAGTGAGCTCCACCGCAGAGGTGTCAATCGTTAATATGTTTCACGTTATTAGGTTATACAGAAATTCCTAATACCATTGGCATCAGTAATATTTACCTGTACTATGGCAGCAGAATCTGCCAATTTACCATTAATCAGTGCGTTGCTCCGGCATTGCATTAGCGTTAGCATCAAAGGTGGCGTCAGCTGTTATATGTCGGTCCTGTGCGATAATAAAACATAATGTTTTCCAACGAATACAAGCTGGCAACAAATTGGGTCCCAAATTAAGCAGTTTGTTCGACCTTTAATTTGGAAATAAGGACCAGAGTTGCATTAAAGGACTCTAAGCTTGGCACGCATTTATCTAAATAGGGTTATATCGATCTCGTCAACACATTACGTGCTATTTCAAGCCACCACAATTAGAGTGGAAGGATATATAGGAATCCGGGGCCATTGTCCTACTCTATAATATAGAGCGTTGCTCGACATCAGGCTCGGAGGATGGACTCGTTTGGATGTCACTATCGACACAAGAGCCTAAGGGAAGCGTCTAGCCAAATTGTACAGCGAAGAATCCGAGAGTTGTGCCAGTCAGACTCAATCCGTGATCTTCGGATTCTGAGTCAAACGTGCTGCACATCCACTTGTTCATCGAAGCAGAAGTCATAATGCAAATGACCGTATTTGTATACCGAAAAGATACTTAGGGTGGTGGTATTTTGATATGGGGATTTATTGCTTCGGTGCCCAACATTTTAGCGCTTTTCAATATTTAAATACAGTTAAACGTAAGGACAGCGTATTAAAGTTACTTCCCTTGAATCATTAGAGTGTTATCCCTTTGTATTTTACTAGCATAAAGGTGTGATAATTATATGAATTAGAAGGCGTTCAGACGTGGCCTAATGGTAACGGTCAGAAATTGTAATCTAGCATAGGATAGCGCCGATATGAACATAGGTTCAAAATCTCGTTCCGGACAGACAAAGAAAACGAATGGATAAAAATGAAATATATTTTCTGTATAAAATTCTTTTTTATGCAAGACTTTACAACATATGGAATAGTTACATATAATAGATAGTAAGTTATTTGTAATTTGTTTCGTCTACATGTTCAATTTTATTTTTTCTGTTTGTCAACATCCGTGAGGGGGAGGAGGTCAATATTGCTATTCTCGAATGCTACTATAATATATATCTAATGGATAATAAAAACAATCTACTAATGTTATTACTTTACAGTTAGCTTCGTTAATGTCATGGTAAGGGTCGGTTTGGTATTATTTATTTTCGTCGGTGTTTTCTTGGACAAGACACTTTCTGCTTTGCCTCGTTCGTCACAAGGGAAAGGTAAAACTGGGTGTCTCGTGTTTCGGAGCCTATCTTCAGAGAACGTCAAGGAACAACAGGTATATATTCGTCAGTAAGAGTAGGGCAGACTCCCAGACTCTACTCGGTCTGGCATCAAAAGCATTATGATTGCTCTTAAATAATTACACTTTGCAATTCAGTTATTGTTTATGTCTTTGACTGTACGTATATTTTCCTAATCCACGTGATGGGAAGGAAACATGTTCCAGATTTCAGACAGGTTTTGGACTTTGCTGAGTGCCAGACAATCGGATAATGCGTTATAAGTAGTACATTTCAAAGTGAATATATAAATTTAGCAGTGTCTCAACAAATTATGAACATTCGGAGAGTAGAGAAATATTAGCTGCCACCAGACTGGCTATTTCGAACAACTGACTTAAATCTCTGAAATATTTTTTTTTTATATTTCCCCCTTTGCAAGTGGTTCTGATTCAAATAAGTATTTAGATTTAGAAAAAATGCAAAACACACTTTCAGCGAGACGCTAGTTGTATGCCGTTTCGTAAATTCATTTCATAGTTTTGATTTTACCACCTGTGCAATTAAATTAAATGACGTCGTGCTGTGTACAGCGAAAACATGCAATGCAGCCGAATGCATGTATCTGTTTTAACTCCTTATATGAGTGTTTGTATGTTAGAATGGTGGTTTACGTCATTTTTAGCACATGTTAGGCCATATATGACGGTCGATTCTTTTGTGGTAGAGGCAGACTACCCATTTCTCCTGGATAGAACCAATGCTGTATAACTTCCGCCGTCCGTCACTTGACAAGTCGAAGTCACAGTGGGATTTGAACCCGAGAGGCGAGACAATTATTTGAGTGAAAAACCTTTGTTTTACAAATGATTTCTTATCATGGAAACAAATCTTACATTTGTGCACGTGTAATTTGAAAAATAAGTGAAACTCGTTCAATTATCGTAAGATTTTTCTAGCTATGGCTCGTAAAGTATATTGAACTTGTTTCTTATTTGACCATGCGAGGCGAACTCTCAAATTAGATCCTCTCTGCAGTAAAGTACGAGATGGCCATTGTATGCAATTAGCATATGACATCACGGCAATATACAAACAAGAAACACATTTTGAAAAAAAATACACCATCACGTAACAATTGGTTAGGTTGTTTATTATAATGGACTTCACTCTAGCAGCTACGGTTATTAATACATAAGTATGCATAACTCTGAGACATACAATGAGTTACTTGTGTCGGTTCATTCAAACAAAAGCTATGTAGTACGATAAACCCATCGACAGTTCAGTCTGTGCGATAAAACAACATCTCAGCCTAATGGAAAACAGACAACAAGCCAAAAACAACTAAAATTTCAGTGTGTATTTGTGATTGCTCTTACGTACGTTATCAAAACTCACTTAAAATGTGGATCAAATGACAAATATACATAGAAGAAATAAGAAACGCTGTCACACAAGTGAGTTCCATCGCAGAGGTGTCAATCGTTAATATGCGTCATGTCATTAGGTTATACAGACATTCAATAATACCACTGGCATCAGTTGAACATCTCAACTAGACATGAACAAAACAAAAATTAAAATATGTACCTGTGCTATGGAACCAGATTCTGTGAGTTTACCACTAATCAGTGCGTTCACAAATCAGTGCGTTGCTACGGCATCGCATTAGCGTTAGCATCAAAGGTGACGCCATGTATCATTTGTCGGTCCTGTGCGATAATAACACATACTGTTTCTCAGCGAATATAAGCTGGCAACAAGTTGGGTCCCAAATTAAGCGTCAGTTTGTTCGAACTTTAACTTTGAAATAAGGACCAGAGTTGCATTAAATAACTCAAAGCTTGGCACGCAAATATCTAAATAGGGTTATACCTATTTCGGGCCGCCCCAGGTAGAGGGGAAGGATATATAGGAATCCGAGACCCTTGCCCTACTCTACACTTAGTACATTTGAAAACGCAACATTTTTGACTTTCATATATTTTTTATCTACGCGGCTTTCGTTCAAACAAACATTTAATTTTAGGAAAGTATACATATTTCTTTGTGCCTATTGTTAAAATTTAACAATTTATAATTACACAAGAGTTACACTACCTGAAACACTGAAAACACATTTTGCACGAGATTTGGAATAATCACGACATAAGCAAGTTTATTTTTATTTATCTTAAAAGCGCTAACATCGGTATGGTATAAAAACACAACATGATTTGATTTTATTCACAAATCATTATGCTACGTTTAGCTGAACATGTACGAAATCAGGCTATTGGGATGACGGCTGTTGGTGCCACTACAAGAGAGGTAGCGAGACGACTTCGTTGCCATGTCTCAACTATATCTAGGCTACAGACATGCTACCAACAGACAGGCACTGTCAGGGACCGTTCTAGACCAGGCAGGCAGCTAGTAACCACCCCCAGACAGGATATCAGACTGAGGGTATCACATCTCAGAAACAGATTCCTGCCAGCTTCTGATACAGCCAGACACACGATTGGTACTCATGGGTATGTGTTTTCATCCACTATAACCAATAAGCATTGTCACTTTTTTCAAATTACTAAAAATAAAATTGCCTTATTTTCAAATTTTGAATGGTGGTGCGTCACCTTTTTTGTGCAGAATGCATTCTAATTCAGCCATAATTGGTTTGTAAGTAGGCCAATAAACGTAACAACTGCAAAAACAGCATAAATGTCATAAATTTAAAAAAAAGGTGAAAATGTTAGATTTTTTTTAATTTTTGATGGTTCGTTTCATTTCAGACGCACAATAAATGACTTGAAGCGACGTGTTTATGGCCGCGTAAACCCCTCTACCACACCGCAGGAACTTCGTGTAGCGCTACAAGACGAATGGCAGCGTATGCCACAGCAAGTGATTGCATCCAAAATACTGTCTATGCACCGTAGATGTTAAGCTTTAATAGACGCTCGTGGTGGCACACTCGGTATTGAAAGTGTTTATTTTAATTTGGATTGGGGTAATTGAACCGTTGATTTTCATATGAAATATATTGATGTTGGCAATGAAATTTTGACCATCTATTAAATCATGATTAAATATATACTATATGAAATTGCATTGTTCTAGCTTTTATACTTTTCAAAAAATTACAAAAACCAAAGTGTTGCGTTTTCAAATGTACTGAGTGTATAATATAGAGCGTTGTTCGACATCGGGCTTAGAGGATAGACGCCAATACACAGAAACGCTCGTTTGGATGTCTATATCGCCACACGAGCTTAAGGGAAGCGTCTTACCAAAATGTACAGCGAAGAACTCGAGTGGTGCCAGTTAGACTCAACCCGTGATCTTCGGGTTCTGAGTCAAACGTGCTGCACATCCACTTGTTCATCGTAGCACAGTTCATAATTATGTAAATGACCGTATTTGCATACCGAAATGATAACGTAGGTTGGTGGTACTTTGATATGGGGATTTATTGCTTCAGTGTCCAACATTTTGGTGTTTTTCAATTTTTAAATATAGTTAAACGTAAGTAAAACGTATTTAAGTTACTTCCCTTGAATCATTAGAGTAGCATCCCTTTGTATTGTACTTGCATAAAGGTGTGATAAAAATAAGAATTGGATGGAGTGCAGACGTGGCCTAATGGTAACGGTCAGAACTTGTAATGTAGCATAGGGTAGTGGCGATATGAACATAGGTTCGAAATCTCGTTACGGCCAAAAAATTGAACAGATAAAAATGAAATATTTATTCTGTATAATATACTTTTTTTAAGCAGGACCTTACAACATATGGAATAGTTACATATAATAGATAGTAAGTTATTTGTAATTTGTTTCGTCTACACGTGCAATTTTATTTTTTCTGTTTGTGTACATCCGTGAGGGGGAGGAGGTCAATATTGCTAATTTGTTTTATTTACACGTGCAATTTTATTTTTTCTGTTTGTCAAAATCCGAGCATGTGAATAAGCTCAATATTGCTAATTTGAATACTACTAATATAATATTTGTTTTCTTTCATTTCATTCAGCCAAACATAAATTATTTATTAATCAATATTGCAATAATGTATATATTATACCTATTATTTTATGACATAAATAACAAATAAACACAGTATAGGTAGCGATATGCACAGACATAGCGTATAATTTGTCTTCAATTCTTCAAATCATCACAAATCAATCGACAACATATATGCAATAAATTCATACCTAGAGTGAAAACTCTTAATTAATGAAAGCATTTGAACGGTTTCTATCAATAAACATAAACACACTTTTAATCCAGCGATGGTTCCAAAAGAAAAACACAACCACTTATTGATGTGTGGCTTTTCCCAGTCACTATAACAGATTAATGGAAAAAAGAGAGTTTTGAGAATCTTCAAAACTCTTCATTGTCCGGAACACATCACTGTAGATTACGTACGCACTCGCATTGAGTACACCATTCTCAAAGTGAAACAAACTGCAAAATACAAAAATACATATCAGCATCTAATTATACACTCGTAATACATATTATCATCATTAAGGGTGGGTGGGAGGGAAAACGTTGTGAACTGCATGTAGAATGATTGAACGCAGTTCAATTTCAGTATATGTACAATGTGTACTCACTTTGCACGTGCATAAGTGAGACACACGACTGTTTTACCAGGTAAAACTAGTCAGAACCAGATAATATACTTAAAGCTATATTATCATTACAGACGTGATCTAAAATCACGTACAAAACAATTATAACCATAAACACTAATAAATATATATATCTAATGGATAATAAACAAATCTACTTATGCTATTATTTTACAATTAGCTTCGTTAATGTCATGGTAAGGGACGGTTTGGTATTTTTTATTTCGTCGGTGTTTTCTTGGACAAGACACTTTCCCTTTTGCCTCGTCGATCACAACGGGAAAGGTAAAACTGGGTGTCTCGTGTTTCGGAGCCTATCTTCCGAATTAGCCAAGGAACAACATGTATATATTCGTCAGTAAGAGTATATATAGGTAAGAGTAAGACTCCCGGATTCATGCTTATCATTCCCCTCTCTCTGCTGTGGGTATATGTTGATGAGCCGTTGAACAGCATTATTATCAGTCCGTTGCTACGGCATCGCATTAACGTTAGAATCAAAGGTGTCATTGGTCGGTCCTGTGCGATAATAAAACATAATGCTTTTCAACGAATATAAACTGGCAATAAGTTGGGTCCAAAACTAAGCGTCAGTTTGATTGAACTTTAACTTTGAAATGAGGACCAGAGTTGCATTAAATAACTCTAAGCTTGGCACGCATATATCTAAATAGGGTTATACCGACTGACTGCTGTTTAATGTTTCGTGAACACTTTACGTGCTATTTCGAGCAGTCCCAGGTGGAGGGGAAGGATATATAGGAATCCGGGACCCTTGCCCTACTCTATAATATAGAGCGTTGTTCGACATCGGGCTCGGACGATAGACTCCAATATATAGAAACGCTCATTTGGTTGGATGTCACTATCACACGAGCCTAAGTGAAGTGTCTTGCGAAAAACTCGAGTGGTGCCAGTTAGACTCAGCCCGTGTTCTTCGGGATCTGAGTCAAACGTACATGCACTTGTTCATCGTAACACAGGTCAAAATTATGCAATTGACCTTATTCGTATACCGAAAGGGGATACTTAGTTTGATGATACATTTATATGGGGATTTATTGCTTCGGTGTCCTACATTTTGGCGGTTTTCAATATTTAAATATAGTTAAACGTAAGCACAGCGTATTTAAGTTACTACCCTTGAATCATTAGAGTAACATCCCTTTGCATTTTACCTGCATAAATGTGTGATAGCAATAAGAATTAGAAGGCGTGCAGACGTGGCCTAATGGTAACGGTCAGAACTTGTAATCCAGCATAGGGTAGCGCCGATATAAACATAGGTTCGAAATCTCGTTCCTGCCAAAAAATCCAGATCAAAATAAAATTCGTTTTTATGCAATACTTTTATTTTATTTACACGTGCAATTTCATTTTTCTGTTTGTCAAAACCAGTGCATTATTGTTAATTTGAATACTACTAAGTAAACATAATATCTAATGGATAATAAAAACAATCTAATAATGTTATTATTTTAAGATTATCTTCGTTAATGTCATGGTAAGGGTCGGTCTGGTATTGTTTATTTTCGTCGGTGTTTTCTCGGACAAGACACTTTCCCCTTAGCCTCTTTCGGGTGTCTCGTGTTTCGGAGCCTATCTTCAGAGCACGTCAAGGAATAACAGGTATATTGTCGTCAGTAAGAGTAGGCCAGACCCCCGTATTCCTGCTTATCCGTCCCCTCTTTCTGGTGTGGGTATATGTTGATAAACAGTATTGGTCCACGATACATTTCACAAAAACGTGGTGAAGATGACTGGATTGGATCAGTGTTCATCTGAAATAACATCCGGCCATCAGTTGCTTGTTTATGCTACTTTCCGTGTTGGGATTCTTTTTAATGAGGCTCCCAGGGGGATACATATTCCATTATTCCCTGAAAATATGACCCAAAAATGTTCCTTTGTTCCACAAAAATATTTAGCTTTGTTTCCCAAAATTAGTTTCCAAAGTTCCCTTGTTCCCCTAAAATATTGCCAATAAAGACAATGTTGCCTTGTTCCGCAAAAATAAATGATCATGTTCCCTTGTTCCCCAAAACCCTGGCAGACCCTCTCTAATGCACTACTTCAGAGGAAAACACATTAGGTGTCGGACAAGTGAAATTCAACATCATTAAAATCACAATCATTATCACGCTACGATACTCTACCATACTATAGCGGACGGTATCAACGCTTAATTAGGATATGATTTTAATGAGTTTTTGTGAAATTTAGCCCATTGAACAAAATACAAAAGATTCTAGTTTTTAAATCAGCCACTAACTCTACAACATTCATTCACTAAAATACACTGTCATTTTTTGAATCACACACATTTGGCTCTCTATAAAAAAACACCGAATCGGTCATTTAACAGTTTTCGCCATTCATTCACACTATGCGTATTGTGAAATAAACATATGTTAAAACTGCATCTCTATCTATCCTTTGTGCTCATACTCTCCGCATACATAGTCCTCAGAAACACACTTGCTATTCATGACAACAGACATAACACTTGAACACAGGGTCGTTATATATAACGTCCATGTTCATGATGTTTAACAAGTATTTTCTGCGCGGTCTGCCCGGTCTGACACCAAAAGCATTATAACTGCGCTTGAATAATAAAACTCTGCAATTCAGTTTTTGTTTATTTGTTTGACTGTGCGCATATCTTCCTTACGTTCGATCCACTTGACGGGGAGGAAAGATGTTGCTGATTTCAGACAGGTTTGGGATTTTGCTGAGTGTCAGACAATCGGATAAGGCCTAGTAAGTAATACATTTCAATATGAAAGTGAATGTTTAAATTTAGCAGGGTCTCAACAAACTATGAACATTTTGAGAGTAGCAAAATATTAGCTGACAACAGACTGGCTATTTCGAACAACTGACTCAAATCTCTGAAATAAAAGTTTTCTAACAATATTCCCTTCCTTTGCAAGTGGTTCTGATTCAGATAAGTATTTAGATTTCCAGCGAGACGCTAGTTGTATGCCGTTACGTAAATTAATTTCAGTTTTGATTTTACGACGTGTGAAATTAAATCATATGACGTCGTGCTGTGTTTAGCGACAACATGCGAGGCACCCGAAGGCGTATATCTCCTTTTACTCCTTATATGAGTGTGTATATGTTTGAATGGTGTTTTACGTCATTTTTGGCACATGTTAGGCCATACATGATGGTCGATTCTTTTGTGGTAGTGGCAGACTACCCATGTCTCCTTGGTAGAACCAATGCTGTATACCTTCCGCCATCCGTCACTTGACAAGTCGAAATACCAGTGGGATTCGAACCCTTGAGGCGAGAAAATTATTTGAGTGAATAACCTTTGTTTTACATATAATTTCATATCATGAAAACAAATTTTACATTTGTTCACTTGTTATTTGAAAGATAAGTGGAACTCGTTTAATTATTTTAAGAGTTTTCTAGCTACGACCATACGAGGCGAAGTCTCAAATTAGATCCTCTCTGAAACAAAGTACGAGATTGTCATCGCATGCAATTAGCAAATGACATCACGACAATAAAGAAACAAAAAACACATTGTGAAAAAAGAAAAGACAACATCACGTCTCAGTTGTTTAGGTCGTTCCATTCATTATGTATGGACTTCACTCTAGCAGCTACGGTTCTTAATATATAAGTATGTATAACTCCGAGACATACAATGAGTTCCTTGTGTCGGTACAGTCAAACAGAAGCTATTAAGCACGATAAACCGATCGTCAGTTCAGCCTGTGCGATAAAATGAACATCTCAACCTAATGGAAAACAGACAACAGCACAAATCAACTAAAACTTCAAAGTGTGTATGTGTGATTGCTTTTGCGTACGTTATCAAAACTCACTTAAAATGTTGATCAAATAACAAATATACATAACAAATAGTCATAGAAGAAATGAGAAAAGCTGTCACACACGTGAGCTCCAAGGCAGAGGTGTCAATCGTTAATGTGTTTCATGTCATTAGGTTATACAGAATTTCCGTAATACCATTGGCATCAGCTGAACATCTCAACTAGACATGAACAAAATAAAAAAAACATGTACCAGTACTATGGCACCAGAATCTGCCAGTTTACCATTAATCAGTTCGTTGCTTTGGCATCACATTAGCGTTAGCATCAAAGGTGGTGGCTGGTGTCATTTGTCGTCCTGTGCGATAATAAAACATAATGTTTTTCAACGAATATAAGCTTGCAACATGATGGGTCCCAAACTAAGCGTGAGTTTGTTCGACCTTTAACTTTGAAATAAGGACCAGAGTTGCATTAAATAACTCTAAGCTTGGTACGCATATATCTAAATAGGTCTAAATAGGATTATACCGATCTCGTCGAAATATAACGTGCTATTTCGAGCCGCCCCAGGTAGAGAGTAAGGATATATAGGAATCTGGGACCCTTGTCTACTCTATAATATAAGGCGTTGTTCGGCATCGGGCTCGGAGGATAGACTCCACAGAAACGCTCCTTTGGATGTCGCTATCGACTAAGGAAAGCGTCTTGCCAAAATGTACAACGAAGAACTCGAGTGGTGCCAGTTAGACTCAACTTCAAACGTGCTGCACATCCACTTGTTCATCGTAGCACAGGTCATAATTATGCAAATGACCGTATTCGTATACCGAAAGGATACTTAGGTTGGTGATTCTTTGATATGGGATTTATTGCTTCCGTGCCCAATATTTTGGCGGATTTCAATATTTAAATATAGATAAACGTAAGTACAGCGTATTTAAATTACTTCCCTTGAATCATTAGAGTAGTATCCCCTTGTATTTTACTTGCATGAAGGTGTGATAATAATACAAATTAGAAGACGAGCAAGCGTAGCTTAATGGTAACGGTCAGAACTTGTAATCTAACATAGGGTTTCTCCAAGATGATCATAGGTTCGAAATCTCGTTCCGGACAAAAACAAAATGAACAGGGAATTATTTATGCCGTATAAAATTCTTTTTTATGCAAGACTTTACAACATATGGAATAGTTACATATAATAGATAGTAAGTTATTTTGTTTTATTTACACGTGCAATATTATTTTTTCTGTTTGAATAAGCTCAATATTGCTAATAAGAATACTACTAATGTAATATATATCTAATGGGTAATAAAAAAACTATACTTATGGTATTATATTACAATTAGCTTCGTTAATGTCATGGTAAGGGTCGGTTTGGTATTATTTATTTTCGTCGGTGTTTTCTTGGACAAGACACTTTTCCCTTTGTCACAAAGGAAACGGTAAAACTGGGTGTCTCGTGTTTCGGAGCCTATCTTCAGAGCACTTCAAGGAACAACAGGTATATATTCCTCAGTAAGAGTAGGGCAAACTCCCGGATTCCTGCTTATCCTTCCCCTCTCTCTGGTGTGGGTATATGTGGACGAGGTCTTAAACAGCATTTAATTAGTAAAAAGTATTAAATTCTCTCATGGTACAAACATCGAAAAGCTTATTTCATAAGAGATGTCACCAGATGTAAAACATTCGTTCAAGACAATGATATGCAGTCACTATTGTCAATTAAACAACCTCGGCAATACAATGCTCAAAATCCAGATTAGGTTTGATAAAACTGTTTTTATGCTATTCGCCCAAATAAAACACCAGTCAGAAAACCACATGTTTCTGTTACCATTGGTCCACGATACATTTTACAAATAAGTGGTGAAGATGACTCGATTGGATCAGAGTTCATCTGAAATAACATGTTTCCTTATTGTCATCTCAAAACAATGACATCCGGCCGTCAGTTGCCTGTTTATGCTACTTTCCGTGTTGGGATTATTTTCTGATGTGGCCCTCCCAGTGGGTCCGTGTTCCATTGGTCCTACAAAATATGACTCAATGTTTCCTTGCTTCCAAAAAATATTTTGCTTTGTTCCCCGTATTTTCCCAAATTGAATGTTCCCTTTTCACCACAACTATTACCAATAAAGACAATGTTCCCCTATTCCCCAAAAACAATGGTCATGTTCCCTTGTTCCCAAACCCCCAAGGGAGACCATAATTTGTTGATTTTGAGTTTAAGATAGCAATTAATACACTAGTTTACTGTAAAGTATATAATAAATGAATATATTACAATTACTGAGGAAGTGTACGCGCAAAATACACAATCACTTATGTCTTATTCCCAAGGGTAGTCCCCAAGTTGGCACAAACCATTCCAAGTTCTGTACCCGGTGTCCTTCTAGGAAGGAATGGGACTTGGGGCTTTCCGTGTGTGGTGTTGTGAACAAAACCCATTTTCCATAAAGGCATGGTATTTTCGTTATTTTGTGAGAATGTGGTAAGGAAGGTGTTGTTCTTTTTTCGTGGGGAGGATGCGGGAGGATGCGGGCGGGGATGGCTACAAAAATTCCACGAGGGATCTGTGTGGTGTGGGGTGGGAGTAACGAAAAGAAAACGGGGTAGGGTGGCTCGCTTTTTTCCATTTTTTCCCTATATTGTTTATTAGCAGGTTATTAGCTACGTATTTTAGGGGATTTTTTTTTAAATCTTGGGGGAAAAAAACATATTGTGTCTGTTTTAAATCCGGTGAGGGTATTTGCAGATTGTTTTATGAGGAAGAGTTATGGATTTCCTGTCATTTTTCGGTTATAATTTTAAAAAATATCTACAAAAACATGTATTAAATGTTCCATTTTAAAGAAAACATATTTATGTTTGAATTTTCATGTGTTTTATTTCAGTCATTATATTTTATCCAATCAATGACTTCACATTGGTAAACATTAGTCTCGGATTCCCTATACTTTTTGACCAATCACAGTCTTTTTTAGAAGAAACGGATCTATTTGTAGGCTGTGGAGCAGTCTACCATATTTTCAAAAGTATTGACCAATCAAATGCGTTGTTACAAACTCTACATAGAATGCAATTATACAATATGAATGTAACCTCTTTATTGCACATAAATAAGGAATTATACCACATGAATGAGCATTATGCAATATACAATATGCATATAGAGAAACCACACATATATAAACTATTATAGAATACAAATGATGATATAGAATATAAATGAACAATTATAGAATATAAATGACACATATACAATATATAGAGGATCTTAAACGAGTTCCCTTTTCATATACGATTTATGAAACGAGTTATGAATTATTTTAATTTTAACGAGCCTTTTGGCGAGTTAAAATTAAAAATAATTCATAACGAGTTTCATAAATCTTATATGAAATGGGAAAGAGTTTAAGATCCTTTTTATCACATAACACTGCAATCAAATTAGCAAAGCATAATTCAGATGGACATAGAACCCCCACGACGTCAGACACACTTAAGCGCCCAAACGTCATAAAATATGTGACGTCGTAACGTCGCGTCTCACACACGACGTTGCATATAAAAGAGTTTGTATTTTACCTCTTTACAAAATAGTAGTTTACGCCAACTTTTTAACAAACCAGCATCTATGTTTTGTATAACGTGCATTATTTTTATAAGCTGTCACAAATAGTAAGTTTATGACTCAGATCTGGGTAAATTTGTAATAAATAAAATAGTTTCAGTTAATAAACTTGCGTAGTGTTACAGGTTTAACTCAACCAATCAAAACCGCTCCATGTTATATTAAACGTGTGTCATACAACAGAATATTAAATGTGTATTCGACACTGCTAACAAGGGACGTTATGTGATAAAAATATATCTTATATAGAAAATAAATGATGATATAGAAAATAAATGAACAATTATAGAATATAAGTGACAAAGTGTACAATATGAATATACCAGTTATACAATATAAATAACAAAATAAAGAATATGAATGAAGAACTATAGAATATAAATAACAAAATATAGAATATGAATGGGGGAATATGCAATATAAATGAACACTTTTTGAATATTGCAACGTTTCACTTGCCATAGATGTCGTCATATACGACGCCGAATTTTCGTAACTGGGTATATTAAGCGTTACAGAAATTGACGAGGTAATTCCGATGTTCACCGAGCTGAACGGAGCTGAACGGAAAAGCCCGAACAATGGTTTAGCCTTCTTTTGCATGTCAATTACATTAGTGTAGTATGATTAATCATGGCTTTATTACGCTTATGTGATATATATGGAGGATCTTAAGCGAGTTCCCATTTCATATAAGATTTATGAAACAAGTTATGAATTATTTTAATTATAACGAGCCTTTTGGCGAGAAATAACTCATAACGAGTTTCATAAATCTTATAATGGAATGGGAACGAGTTTAAGATCCTTTTTATCACATAACACTGCACTCAAATTAGTAAAAAATAATTCAGACGGACAAAGTACCGCCACGACGTCAAACACATTTTAGCGCCAAAACGTCATAAAATATGTGACGTCGTAACGTCGCGTCTCACACATAACGTTGCGTATAAAAGAGTTTGTGTTTTACCTCTTTATAAAATAGCAGTTTACGCCAAGTTTTTAACAAACCAACAACAATGTTTTGTATAACGTGCATTATTTTTATAAGCTGTCACAAATAATAAGTTTATGACTCAGATCTGGGTGAATTTGTAATAAATAAAATAGTTTCAGTTAATAAATTTGCGTAGTGTTACATGTTTAACTCAACCAATGAAATTCGTTCCAGGTTGTATTACACGTGTGTCATACAATACAATATTAAATGGGTGTTCGACACTGCTAACAAGGGACGTTATGTGATAAATTCAAATATTTCATTTCACGCAACATTTTAAACTAAGATCTACATGTTACAGTGGGACAATTTTCAGGCGCAAACCATGTGTTACCATTGCTGATCAGTAGGGTGACAAGAAAAATTGATAAATAGAGTTAAAACAATAAATAAGCAATTGTATTGAAATTCGATATACATGTTGTAAAAAGTAAAAGAAAATATTCTCTGTATGATCAGTTTACGATTGTTAAATTAATTTCGTTCCAAAATGTATATCTCCTGTATTTGATATGAGATTTTGATAAGTCGTTTGACCCTTTTCTACGTCTTTTAAGCTGTTTCAAATAAAACTTGTCTGAGAATAATGCAACAACCAGGTTAAGAAGCGAAGTGGTTTTGCCCCAACTAGCCACCATTGGTATGTGGTAAAATATGATGGGCAATACGTTATTTAAACAATTGACTTCAACTTGCTATAGCCTTTGAAAATATCAGCTACTGTTAGGATTAATAACGCTGTTAAAAGTTATTAACGTTTTCGCTATATATTGCGACTTAAAGAAATCATGGTAACTGTGATATTATTCGCCCATGATCAATTTCGAAACCTATCACAGATTGTGAATAATATAAAGTACGTATCCGTGCTCTAGGGTGAGTTTATTTTGATCATTAGACAATATTTTAAAACAATTTCCGTTGTCCAATATCTTTTAGGCGTATTAAAGTCACGCACTAATATCCGTTGCTGATTCATAAGCTGAGCCGCAAATAAAAATCATTATTATATTTCTTTTAAAGAATGTGTCTTAAATTGTTTGATTTAAAGATTTATATAAGTTTTCTTAATGACATTGCCTTATAACATAGGCAAATATTAAGTCAAACATTATCTTCGTTTCGTTTTCGTTAACACAATAACTGCTCTTAGTCTACAAAAACGGACATACCAAGTAGCAATTCAAATTTGATTTTGAGAGAAGTTCTTTCTTTTTATCAATCTAAAATCTAAAAGGTGGTCAAGCTGTGGTCTCACACTTAAATTGACTCTCCGCCTTTTAAATGTCAACTATGTGAACTGAATTAAGATAGCCGACTACTGTTCTTCACCGTTAAACAACTTGCAAATTCATTTACATGCAAGGTCGCATGGAGCATATTTTAGGTGGTGGAAGCAGACCACCTACTGATTCCTGGGAAAAAAACAGTACTGAATACCTGCCAACATCCGTAAGAATCGACAATTTTTCATTTACAAGTTGAGCTCCCATTGGGATTCGAACCCGCAGTGTTGTATTAACATATAGATTTAAAATTCATATATGTTACCTTTCTATCAACATGATTCTCTGCCATAATATTGACGATTTCTAGAAGCGCCGCATTTTATTAATCAAAAGCGCCGCATTTTAGAATATCCAAAAAACCGGAAGAGCAACCCTTCAAATTATAACACGAATAATGATGTAATGTTTATGATGATGTATAAAATAAACACTACCATGTCTGTTTTAATGTTGATTTTATACCAGCAAAGCAGTGTATGAGATGTTGCGAATGAACCGTAATACGCAGTTTTGTGGGAAACCGTACATCGCAACATCTCGAACATTATCTACAAATTAAAGTCATCAAACTGTCATGAAAATAAAAACAAAAGTTTGTTTCATTATTATTAAGTTCAGCCAAAAATATGTAGTTCACGGGACTAAAAACAAATCTGTTGGGTAATATCCTCGAACTTCTATATTTTTGGTTTCAATGAAATACCTCCCTTGCCGGTTTTTGGATTTGAATAATTTTCGCGTAAAAGTCAAATTTTAGTCGCCCAGGCCATTTTTTATTCGCCATGGGCGACTGGGCGAGTGCTCATCTGATTTCCCTGCAGTACTGGTTCTAACAAGGAAAAGTGGGTGACAACGGACCTAGTAGAATGTAATTCATTGGCAATGGATTCATAAACAAAGGAACAAATAAAGTTAGAACAAAACTTCACATCTGTATTAATTTCTATTTGTTCAAAGCCAAAAAACAAATAAAAGAAGGGAAGTCAAGGGATATTTATGTTTAATATATTGCTTCGATGATGTGGTGAGAAGATACGTGTTACAGTAACAGTTATGTTACTTACCACGTAAGAGCGAGTTGCAGAGCATATGGCGGTGCGGTGTCCGTCGTCCGTCTGTCCGCCTGTTCGTATTTTTTTTTGTAGCGACTACTCCTCTGAAACGACTGGATGGATTTTCATGAAACTTTACAAGACTGTTGCCCATGATGACTGGTTAATCCAAGCAACGATTTACGTTGATGTGAAATCCAAGCAGGCCGCCAAAGCTAAACAACAAGTTTGTAGCGACTCACTATAAGATATATTGATATAGGACTTTTTCTTAAATGACCAGCATGACATGATGTTGGTCCTTGTTGAAAATCATTTTGATTCAAAGTTAAACATGGCTGCCAGCTGTCATCTTAGTATACAAGAGTTATAAAGTAAAAACTTGTAGCGACTACTCCTCGGAAACTACTTGACAGATTTTTATGACACTTCAAAGGAATGTTTCAAGGGATGTCTATTTGATCTTAGAAAAAAAAATCAGGTCGACCTGAAATTCAAAATGGCCCCCACGGCTAAAAATAAATTTAACAAAAAACAAGATTGTACCACCTACTTCTTGAAAACTATACATGATATTGATATAGGATTGTTTTCAAAAATGATCAGCATGACATGTTGTTGGTCATTTTGAAAATTATTTTGAATCGACATTAAACATGGCTGCCAGCGGCCATCTTTTTTATATAGAGTTATATAGTAAAAACTTGTAGTGACTACTCCTCTGAAACTACTTGACAGATTTTCACAGGAATGCTAATCTAGCTATCAAAACCTATTAGTGGAGCGTCAAGGTCATTGTCCGCTTGTTTGTTTTAGCCACCTGTTTACCTTAAGTGAACTTGTTTACCGTTCTCGATGGAACATTTATTATCAATACGAATATTTGTCTGAAATAGTTCACCTATAATTATACACCCAGTTATGTCAAGTTTAAATAGAGTCACATTGCTAGATTTTATGTCAGCATCATGTGCAATACGTACTTATGTATTTAGTTTAATTTATATTAGACTAGGTACATGCTCCTGTGTCTGGCTAAGGTAGAAATTCATTTATTTCTTTCGATTTGAACCAAAATGTTTAAGCTTGTTGTATGTCACAGATAGGACAGTAATTGCGTAATATATACTGGCGTTTAATAGAAACGGTAGATGAATTAGATGTTAAATTTCATTGGTAAAGTAATTTATAATACGAAGTGCATAGTTTGAAATTGAAGGATATTACCTAATAATTGCACACACTGATTGTCTCAAAATTCCTAAATATGGCGTATGGTGTTAAATTAAATTGACACTGGTAAAGTCACACACACACGTTTGTCCAATTGTTTTATCGTCCATAGGAAATATTTTCGACATCACGTTATTCCAGCAATATAACGTCAGTTTAACTCTACTGAGCGTGGCCTGGTGTTATCTTGCTGGAATAGCGTGATAACGGTATAATTCCCTAGGAACGGTCAACACTTTTTCGTTTGTTGAATCGGTTACTTTACTTCTATGTGTCATCATTGTAATTGTTGTATGTATTGATTTCGTATGTTTGGTTAACCGCGTTCTATGAATACTGCATTTCCTGATCAACTTGTATACTTGGAGTGAATAACAGATTTTATTTCATCGAGAATTTTGATCACTTGAAATAAAATCTGTTATTCACTACAAAACAACTAATTTTCTGTTTATTTTATGGTTTAGTAATCAAAGTGTACTGCAGTATATGATAAATAATGCAGATTTTTTTTTTTAAAATTCAAGACGTCATTGGCTTAGTATGATAAGATTGATGTTTTTAATTCCCCATAACTTCTAAACTACATAACCGTTTCAATAATCTACGATTCATTTTTTGAGTTAAGTTATTTCCAATCCAATGCTATATTTTTATAGCAACTTTCTGAAAAAAGTGGTTTTAGAAAGAAAAATGACCAACTAACATTTTCACTTTAAATGACAACAATTCTGAAATACTTGACCAGTTTTAAAAACTATGGCTCATTTTCTTATTTAGACCATTAACATTCAAATGATATATATTAAATAGTTATTTTCTAAACAAATAAACAAATAGAATGTTTTTGATATTGAAAAAAAAGTTCAGGCAGTGAAAAAATAAATCTATATTTCACACGTATGAAATACCACTTTTATTTCATTGCTAAAATCCACTATTTCACACTGCTAAGCATAAAATACATATTTAATAGACCTAACTTCTTAAGCACATACAGATCTGTAAACTAACTAACCGTAGTGTTGCATGTTGATGACATTATATACATATCATTGTTACACGTACATGTATCAGGGATTATGTCCCCTTTTGTGGAATCACATTGAACGTGTATTAACATGTATTAGAACTCAAATAATTCTAAATATGTTTACATGTGACTTGCAATTTAATATGTTTACACTTTTATTTAGTCTGTACTATACTTGAATAATACATACTAACTTAATAAAAATGTGTATTGATCCATACTCAGCGTATGGCATACTCAAGATCATGTGTGTATTGATTAATTCACATGTTTATTGTATTTATAATTCAAGGGTAGCACCGTCTAGAAAAATATGTAAACATATTATACTGAAAGTGTCATGCAAACCTATTCAAGAGATTATTTGAGTTCTAATTTTTTTTTTCAAATGCAATCTCAATGGGATTACACTAACGGGTACATACACCTTAATACATATAATATCAACCTGCACTATCATTAATATTGGCTTGATGGTTATGATAAAAAACAACGTACACGTATATATATAAAAGCATATGCATATTATAGTTTATTTACAATGAGTATGTTAAAGTGAAAGTAATTAAGGGCAATCATTTCATAATTAATATCTAATATATACAGTGACCTATCATCTATCATCTCCTTATCTAACTTTATTTTATATGTATATTAACATCTCAGACAGCATTTCTACATCCGGCCGTTGTCGTTTCTAAATCGTGGACTATATATCTTCCTTTATCAGTCATCCATTGTCAACACAGTTGCAAAATTAGCTTGACGACGCCCTTTAATTGCGGACCGGTGACGGACAAATTTAGGACCGATGTTTGACCGAATGCGGCATTCTTAACAGAAATTGTATTTTATTTTAAATGAGTTTTAAATTATATGATTTAGTGATATCAAGTTATTTCTCGCCACCATGAAATGAAAGGGGTTGATGCACTATTTCAAACAATGATTATTTTAAAGGGCTTTGAAAAACTTGAAAAAAGCAGAAATAATTATCAAAATGCCATGAAAAATAAAGGAGATATACCCTATTGAAAATTTGCAAAGAAACATAAATGGAGGCGGCCATTTTGGAACGATGACGTCATCGCGCCTTTTTACCATATATGGCATATTGACAAAATGTCTTAAAGCAAAGAAAATCACTGCAAATGAAACATAAGCATACAATTCATACATTTTACATCTGCATATTTATTTTAAGCCATTTGCAGTGATTTTCTTTGCTTGCAAATGTATTTTGTCAATATGCTATATATGATATAAAGGCGCGATGACGTCCTCGTTCAAAGACGATAGCCTCCAATTATGTACTTTGCAAATTTTCAATAGGTCATATCTACTTTAATTTTCATGGATTTTGATAATTTTTTAAGCTTTTTTCAAGTTTTTCAGAATTCTTTTAAACAAATCGTGTTTGAAAATAGTGCATCAACCCCTTTAAGAAGACAAACAGTATAAACAGCACGCTCCTCTTCGTAACCACATAACAAGATACAGTTGCATACAACTGACATGGTTAACATTAAACATCTTATTGTCAGATAGTGGAATTGATAGTTTTAAATAAAATATTTTTTTCAGCTGTTCTCTTTAGTTTAGGTGTATATATGCATTATACAATATGATGATATAGATGCATATGTTAATAGAGGCCAGTTAAGTATAAATAACTGAGGTTAAACAAATAACTAACCCAATGCATAAAGAAAGATACAAATATCGGACAGGGAAAGCAGCATTCAAGGATGACAGTCAACCACAAAACACGCAAACAGACAAACGAGAAGGCAAAAGTAATAAAAAATACAAACGACATCACAAACACAAAAGGGTTGACAATAGGGCTATACCGCCTTGGAACGGTCAGTGGCAACAAAGGCCACTGGGGGTTTAAACCGGTTATAGGGTGCATCAAACCTCACACTTACCCTACTGTTATCCCATTAAAACAAAACAGTGTAAATAAAGAAATCCCCGCAATGATCTAATCTCTTACCAACAAGGCAGCATCAAAACCAAACATTTGAAATTGTAACTGTTGTGTTAAAAATGCTCTAGTGTATGTACATTTCGCCAAAGACGGGCCAGTATTCCGTTATGTTGTCAACATTATATCTCAATGTATGCATACTGGCTAGAATAGCAGCCATCCTCACATTGACAACTGTAATATATACATGGTCATGTGAAACAACTCTTCGCATAGACAAACTGTAATATAAAAATTGTTGGATACGCCATAACTCGTTGCTGCGATTAAATGTTTTTAATATAATTATTTATAAAGTGTCGAATAAGCCATCGGCGCTTTCACTGACGAAGTGTATTTAATATAAACAGCGTCGGATAAACCAGCACTGACGAAGCGTATTTCATATAGTTTCGGATAATCCACCATTGCCCGCACTGACGAAGTGTATTTCAGTGTCGGTTAATCCAGAAATGTTCTCACTGACAAAGTGCATTTGATAAGAACAGTGTCGGATAAACAAGCAATGCTGGCACTGACGAAGTGTATTTCATATAAACAGTGTCGGATAAACAAGTAATGCTTGCACTGACGAAGTGTATTTCATATAAACAGTGTCGGATAAAGAAGCAATGTTCGCATTCACAAGCTATATTTAATATAAATACGCTCAATACAGTATTTGAAAACGCAACAGTTTTATTTTTTGAATTTCTAGAGATGTTAATGGTAAATGTGATTTAACTGAGAGAAGTAGAGCAAATATTATGCAACTGTTAATCGCTATATGTTAACCTTTTGGACAAAGAGACTTGTGTACTAACAAAATACAATCTGGATTTGAACAAAAAAACAGCGGGCTTAAAATAATCGAAAATCAAATATGTTGCGTTTCTAAATGTACTTAGTAAACATTTCCAGATAAACCTTACATCCTCGCATGGACTTACTGTATTTAAGATATCAAATAAAACATCATATGGATAATTATTTATTTTAACATATACACAGAACAAGGGTTTGCGACAAATGTACAAACAATATTCAGTAAATGTCAACACATAACCGTTAAAATAAAATTAGAAATGCATTTAAACATAAAGTGCAACCATATTATGAAAACTATTTTGACGCTTTCAAACCATAATGTAAACCATTACATTTAATCAATCATCTCACTATACTTTATAAATTCGTTTTCTTCAAGATTTAAAAAAATGAAGAATACATCATAAACCACAGTTCGATTTTGAACAGTAAAGTATAGGCTAACATCCCACCAGTTATGTCGCCACCAAACTCGATTGAACGTAAACAATTGCACCTGAAAGTTCTCGTACTATGAAACTTGGTTTAATGTAAACAGTTTCACTATCAAAGTTGATTCAATGTAAACAATGTCTTCATATTAGTCCTCGCATTATCAAACTCGATTTATTTTTATACAGTGACATTCCATTAATGTCGCACCACATATTATAAGTGAAAAAATGGCAAGTCATAATGTCGCGATAATTAACCTTTTCGCCAACTAATTTTAAATGTCGTCTGCAAACATTTGAATTCCAACCTTCCAGTAATATTTTGTATAAAACGTGTTATCGAAAACATTCTTACTGAGTGGCAAACAGTGTCAACCCTCATCATCCTGGACATAGAGTGTATGCTGGTATGGGCCTACACTGGTCATAAAAAATGGTTTTGTCTGTGGCAGCGAAAGGGTTATGTGTATTAATCCGTTTGAAGTAATTTGTTTACAGTATACGCGCTTTATGCAGATGACACATGATCGGCATCAGGTACCCATTTTCTTAATTTTCTAAAACAGTAGCGGGTACTTGATCATGTAGCCGTTATCCCAGCCTAGAAGAACACTGTACTTTCTGTCCGCCATGTTTGTGTAGAACGTAAGCATCGTATTCATCTTGAATGGTATGCTCAGTGCAATATTGGACGCATGCAATTCGTCATTGTTGCCATATAGGTCATAGTTCCACACTATTTTTGATTCTTCTGCATTTATTTCATTTATGAAGTAGACAATACCGCAAGCAATAAATCCATTCGTAAATTCGCCCGTTTTCACAGGAAGTTTCCATACTCGTTCTGGCGTGAGGGTCAACACGTCAAGTTTCATGACATGCACATAAGAAGCATCCCTCTTTGGCCTACCAAATATAGTCCATACACCGTTCTCATCGGCTGTAATGTCGAAATATGTTTTACCGTTTTTATACAAAAAAATACTGTCGTTAAAATGGCTGTTAGGAATAAGATGGGCCGTAACGACGTCTTGCAATGCCAAATCGTAGCGGATTATGTGTGGTTTCCCGCTGAACTGATAGTAAAACGATTGATTATAAATAGCATGCTGGGTACCATAGAAACGATTGAATAGTAATTTATGGGTTCTGCCCAGCACTCCGCTTTTAAGTTGTCCCACATTGTCGTATTCCTCCAAGATGTTTCCATGGAAACCATGTGTTACCCATAGTGCATTAGGGTGCACAGGATCCTTCAACCATGATCCAATCGCTGAAGAATCTTTATGTACAACAGTGGGAGTCCCAACAGCCTTTATTCTACAAACTGAAATTAATTAAGATTATGTGAATATGTAAAACTTTCACGATATTAAATTAGTTGCATTGTTTATATGTTGGCAATGCTTATGGAAGAAGTACAGCAGCAATGTTATTTTAATGCACAAATCGTACACACTATTATGGTACTAAACATGTAAACTGTCAGTTTCAGTTGTGTTTGTATATGTTTATTAAAGATGAATGGGCACCCTTTTTGTAGTATTATAATTTAACAAATTTAACTCTTAAGCATCATATGAACATTTCTTGATAGTCCAAGAGAGAAACATATATTTAAAACCGCTATTTAGATGTATGTAAACATAAATAATATTTGCATGACGTAGATACTACTTTTACCACTACGTGACTGCACGGGATATGAGGTAAATCTGAATTGTAAAGCTGCACAACTATTGCTAGATAATTGATAAGAACATTTACCTCTGGATTGATTTACCTGTTCAACGTTTTCTACGTCATCATATAAAATCTTATTCTCACTTTTCACAGATAAAGCAATGTGTGAATTGTAAATATATATTGTGGTGTATTGATTTCGAGTTAAATAAACATAAACATGTTCATGAAACAAAACATGGCCGGAGAACTTTAACAAAACAGAAACATGTACTCACGTAACACCATATCCAACACACTGAATTACTATAACTGTCCGACAATGCAAACAGATTGTCATACATAGGTTAGTGCTTTTGAAAAATTTGAAAAAAAAACAACATCTTACTTTCATGCAGTTTATATTTCTTTGACTTTTAAAAGTTTATGTTCAGAAACACATAAAGTGGACCTTACTGTGTTTAACCTACTGACAATTCCCAATAACCTATTCATAAACGTGGTCCATATCTTTAGTTTCAATTTTACATGGAACATGAATCACATTCACTGCCTGTACATTATATTGATATGTATAAATATATGTTTTTAATGCAAAGTTATATGAGGCAAAGAACAAACCGAAATAAATGTTTGCTATTTATTTGTTTATTATAGAAAATCTAAATATTTTATACATTTCTAGTTTAAAGAATATAAGATTGCTCGCATGCGGTTCTCCATTTATGGCAAATGATGATAGTTGGCGGGTTGGCTTCATATTGAGTAATAAGTATATATTAGGTAATTTAACATAATATGTTAATCTATCTATGGACATACATGATCATATTCAATATGGATAATTGTTTTAGATACAGGAGCAGTACAGTTCACTAGGACGTTCTACAGTAAAACATAAGACATACTAAAGTCATTTATTTATGATAACAGCATTGTTTTTGTATTATACCATCCGACTTACAACGGCCAACGATCCATCGAAAAAATGGCACTTTTTAAAAAAAATATTATGGCAAATGATGATAGTTGGCGGGTTGGCTTCATATTGAGTAATAAGTATATAGGTAATTTAACATAATATGTTAATCTATCTATGGACATCCAATATGGATAGTTGTTTTAGATACAGGAGCAGTACAGTTCACTAGGACATTCCACAGTAAAACATAAGCCATACTAAAGTCATTTATTTATGATACCAGCATTGTTTTTGTATTCTACCATCCGACTTACAACGGTCAACGATCCTCCGAAAAAATAGCACTTTCTTTAATAAATAGGCAGAGCTAAATTTGACCAATCAGAATTATCAGTTTGAAGTTGAAACCTACACAAGCGTTTGTTTCGCTATATTTAGCAACATACAAAAGTCATTATTTGCTGATGATCTACAGAAGTGCATTACCATTTTCATTGTTTCCAAATATTCAGTTTTAAAAAATACAATTGTTTTCGCAATGACATTCAAACCTTCTTCGACAGGATAATAGCGAGGATTGTGCGCATATAAAACCGATTCAAGCTAACCAGTAGGCCTTATTGCCTACTGACCGTTCCAAGTCGGTAACCCTGTCTTCACCACCCTTTCTGTTGTTTTTTGTCTCTTTCATTGTAGTTGCTAGTCCTTGTTTGCAGTACAGTGCGGACCTACGATGCCATTGCGTTCGGACGCTGCGGTTTCTATAGGACCCTATATATCATTTCTCACTGAGGACTGACTGGCGACCGTTGTAACGTTGGGATGTAAGCATATATACCACATGCATAGTAAAATACGTACGAAATACCACATGCATAGAAAAATACGTACGAAATACCACAAGCATAGAGAAATACGTACGAAATACCACATGCATAGAAAAATACGTACGAAATACCACAAGCATAGAGAAATACGTACGAAATACCACATGCATAGAAAAATACGTACGAATGCAGAGTAATTACGTTAGTCGTTGTTAGTAGAACTAATATTGTTGAAACCAATAGCGAGCGAAACACTTGTAGAACACCAGCCGAATTGGTATATTTAATAGAGGCACCTGGAAGAGAGTGATATTCATTATAGACAATATAATTTATTGCAGAATTGGTATTTATAATAGTGGCACCTGGAAAAGAGTATTATTTGTTATGAACCTGATTTAAAACCCAGCGGTCTTTTATTCCACTAAATGTTCCAAGGCGGTAGCCCTATTGTCAAACCTTTGTTTGCGAATCCATATCTTGCCTTTTAGTCATATTTGTAGTTGTAGTCTTTGTTTCCTTCGTGTTTGTGGTTGACTGTGGTCCTTGAATTTTTATATCTACATACTTATAAGGCAAATGTCCAATCTTTTATTTATTGGGTAGCTTGTTTCAGTCAAAGTTTCTTTGGACTTTTTAGACAAAATTCATGTATAGTGAAACAGACGTTTCTATTGGTAAATAAAATTACCTCACTTTTCAAAATCGGTTGAGAAAGAAAAAATGCATGCGAGAAAGCTTTTTTTGATGGAACATTTTTTCAATGCAAAATTCTGATGCATGAACAATTTGAAATAATATTATTTTTAGAATTTTTATCCAAAAATGATTTTAAATTGTTGAATATTGGTAAATTAAGACACCCTGAACGTTTTATAGCAACATATGAAGTCAAACTGAAGTTATTTGAAATTTCTAAATTTTCTTCTGTCCTGCCAAGAAATTTACATGGGAAAAGCCCCATCAGAAAATCATTTGGACTGTAAAATATTTATTTCTCAACCGATTTTCAAAACTAAGGTATTTTTTTCACCACTAAAAATACCAGTTCTAATGATATATAATTAATGTACGTATTATTTAAATTGCTCAAGCTTCTGCAGAAAAGCCTTTGGGTGAAACAAGCCCCACGAACAATATGTCATTGTAAAAAGGCGGTACTGTTGATTGGTAAAACTAGAAACTGAACTATAGTTGTGCAGTGGTGTCAGTATTTCTTTTGTGTAAGTTTAAGCAAAAGGAAATAATCTTATATTCTGAAAGCAGAAAATAGAGTTTCCATTTTCTGATTATAGAACCAGGTTTTCAATTTCATTGAAAAACAACAAAATAAATTCCATAGAACTTACATTTAATTCAATCTGTTGAGTTTCTTTAAAAATAACACCACAGTTCTGCAGATTATAACATGCTAACATTGTTTCACGTTTATGAATTGCATGTTTTTTCTTCAAGTCAACAAAATTGATACATTTTTTTATCAGCCAGTAATACCCAACATTTACATTGAACGTAGAAGGAACATTAGACGTGTTACATTATATACTTAACGCCATTAAAGCGCAAGTTTGGTAGGACGCATGGATTTCTCATAATTCCGATTTTACTTCTTTCGATAATGAGTTTGATCGGTCACCAGATGTATAAGGAATGTGGATAATTTCTCAAAAGTTCATAACACTACAATCGATATTCAAGACATTTTAATTAAAAATAAACACAAAAAATAAAAAAAAAACAAAAAAAACTTGCACTTTTAATGGCGTTAAGTATATATATTTTGACAGAGTTTATATACTACCAAAACACCGGAACAAATAGGTATGCGTATATAACAGTTGTCTATTTTGGTACTTGCAATATAATGTAATTTTTGCCAAAGATTATATGTTTTAGAGTACCGTAATACATAAATATTATTGTTTGCGATTGAGACATCCAAAAGAACTTTCTTTTATAGCTATATAAAGTCATTTTATTGAACGCCTGAAACAAACGTCTTAGTGTCGAGAGTTTTCTCAAATCTTTGTCGAAAATTATGTGACGCCCCGGAAAGGGCCAGTTTGACCCAGCGGACTTTATTTGTAAAAACTCAATTGATTTATGAATTGAATATCCAACGAATGATTCATGCAACATATAACAGTTACTGCTAACGCACTATTTTCTTTTAATGTTTCCCACTTTTTATCTCCTTATGTATGTGTTCCCGGAGAGGGCCATTTCTTAACAATATAAATTTCAGTGAAAATTTGAATAAGTATTTGAAGAAGACACGTTTCTTAGCATTTGTCAATATGTCTCTATATAACATTGAATGATAGTCAGGTAATGCAGTTTTAATCTAGGATCTATATTTGTACTGACTTGTTGGACCATGTCAGTATGATTCTTCATGCAACATGCACAAATATGCAAACGTCAACCACTAGCTTCAGTTATAAAAAAAAAGTATGATAATGGACCTTTGGAAACGGCCGAGCACGACACATACGAAATATGTAAGTTTGTTTTTACATACAATAAGACGAGTGTTAAAGACGCTTTTGTTTGAATATTAATTGTTATATAAAGATAATATAAAATTCCATACACAAAAGCTACATTATTAAAAGCTATTAACTATTGAATGACAACACAGAAAAATATGTACGTATTAACCAGCATATAAAATATTACCGTATGCTGTGTGTCAAATGAAACATTCTCTGTTATATGTAAAATAGAGGGTTAACTATATCCTTAAGCCGGTACATGCATATTCAAATTCACGCAAACGCTTGTTTACCCTTGGTTCGCGGTACCAAACTTGGCGCAATTGTAGGAATAGTCGATGGTACTGTTGTTGTTGTTGTTGTGGCTTCTGTCCTTGTCATGGGTGTTGTTTTCTCTATCATAATTATCACAAACAATATTTATAAAACGAGACAACACCAGATAAAACTGGATAAAACCAGACAAAATCCAGAGCGCATGTATACACTGCCAATTCTTTGTATCCTTCAACATGAAGGTTATGTACTATGCACCATGTGGTACAATGAGCCGCCTTCATATTATTCAACATGAAGTGATTTGATAAGACGCAACATGACATGACACGACGTTTGAAACATGTTCAAAGACTACGATATGATTTTGGTTTGGTAAAAACTTAACTAATACAGTGTAAGATTTCAAACCACATCCTTAGTTTGAAGTCAATTGCAAATCATTCAAAGACATAACTACTGTAACAGAAATACACTAATTTGGAGACTTCTATAAACCTCTTGCTGGCACCAGACGTCTCACTGACTACACTTTGACTTGTTATCTAATATGAGCATATTCATTTCAATTTTTGGAAATCGTTGGGCCCGATATTTATATACAGATATAGGTGGTACATTTTCCAATACGTTTGCTTTGAAATGTTTAATTTTATTTTAAATAGGTGGTTTCACTTCTCGAGCCTTTAAAGGTTCTGAATATTGTTCAATCACCCTTAGGAAATGTTGTCTGCTTTTTTAATTCAGTCTTTTGACTGTTACTTGTAAGATGCATGTTTCTTAACCTCTGCTCCTAACTAAATTCAATTTTGGTTATATTTCGCTCATTGATTTCTTCTTTAAGGCAAGCATTTTTGTTCAGAAACTTGGACCATACGCCGCTGGCCATGGAATGATGTGAAACAGATCTCACTGAATGCTCACTGATCACCGGCATATGCAAACCATCTTCGGGATAGCTCAAATATTCGTACTTTTACCATTCTAAATACCGAGTTCTGCTTGACTCGGTACTAGAGGGCGTGAACGGTAGCTTGCATTACCACTACCGGTCACGAGGAGTATCAATCAAACAGGGATTGAACTATTGTTTGTATACATAGTATTCTGTGATTTCCAAATATATAGAGGATATTTGTTGTTTTGGAGTGAATAACATATTTTATTTCATCGAGAAGTGAGAAAAGCATGAGTGAAAATATAAAAGTTTTCTCACTTCGAGATGAAATAAAATATGTTATTCACAATAAAACAACAAATTTTATTTTTATTTTATGATTCTACAAACAATTATTTAAGCAATTTCAGTAACTAAACCGTTTTACACACGCATCTTTCCTAGTCACGATGACGTAACGAAACGTTACATGACGTCAACTTTTCTGAAATCATTTACGTCACAGAGATAATTGAATTGGGTTTTAAGGCGCACCAACACATGAAAGGTTATATGGCGCCTTACAGGCATGAACATGCCAGGCTCACCCTCCATGTACATCGAGATAAAATATGGAAAATGGGCCTAGAACCCTCTCACCCTGAACTGCAGAGTGTCGCAGAAAGAAAGTAATTAAATAAACAATGGATTTAACAGTATAGCAGTATAGTCGGAATATCTTGTGATCCGTGTTCATGCATTTGTGTTGGTTGTACATTAAAAAAGTAGTCCTGGCTGCTACTGTGGAAATAAAACTCTACATTCCACAGTGTGGAATAACACTTTTATTTCACTGATAAAACACAGTATTTCATTGATTATCATAAAATAAATCCTTACATACCCTGTTCAATTTTTTGTTCATTCTATCTGCTCTCAGCAAGCTCCATATCATTGACTCGAGGACCAACGCCTTCCAGTTTATAAACATTTACATGCATTGCTTATATATATAATACGTTATAAATAGTTATACATATTGTACACGATATATTATGCATATACCTTCTGGTACAGTCAACGATCTTGTCTTCGTCACAGTGTCTCTCACAGTTTTATCACTGCACTTCAACACTGCAATATAGATAACACGCATTTTTAAAAATACTTTTATATCGAAGAACAGAAATGTGTTAAAGTTGGACACATATATGCCTACACATATGCGTTGATGTATGCTGTATAGCTATAATCCACTACTAATTGAACAAATCAAAGTCAATAAAGCGATAATGTATACTACTGATGATTAAACAAATAATAATTATATCAATTAGCAATTGATTAATTAATTAGTATATATACCTGTACAATAACCCTCGTCTCCTTTCTCTCCCTTGGGTCCAGATGGGCCAGGTTGGCCCTTCCATCCCTGCATACCGTAGCCTGAAAAATTGTGTACATTATATACATAATAACGCTTGTTAATTTTGAAATAAAATAATGTTAAATAAATACGCGTATCGATAGTAATTGGATGATACCAGCATTTTCCCTAGTGTGCATCAGTTTCATAATACTAGATAACTGTAGTTTAATTGCGAACTATTCTTTTAAAACGGTACTTTTTCCATGATAGTATGTTGCATCATATCAACCACGTGACATCATTTTTTGATTTTCGGCAGAACTTGAGTTTTCACACTACTGTGTGATGTATAACGACGAATTACGTATACTGTTTGGAAGTGTGTAGAATGTAATACTAACTAAAATATTTCTTATTTTGTGCCGAAAAAAGTGCCGTTTAAGTTAACCTTAAAGATTAATTTGTGCTCGAGTGCAGTGCTGAACTAATACAATATGTATACATTGGTGTAATGGTGTTAATGGATCCTTACTGCTAATGTTTCAACATTCGAATAACATGTGAGCAGCTGTGCATGAAGTAGCTGAAACATTGATGTGTTTAGTAACCAACAAACCAGATCAATTACAAGATAACTGCATTATCAATTTCTATTTTAAGTGACAGAAAGCGTTATCACTCCGATAAACATTACGGGTAATATATATTCTGACTCTTTTAAAACTACTAAAATGAGAAAAATGTTCCTATAGAAATCACAGCACAAAACATGGGCAAATTAGATCCACACTGTACCACAAACAAAGAAAAACAACTATACAATAAAAAAGACAATAAACAACAGAAAGAGTGGTGAAGACAAGATTACCGACTTTGAACGGTCACTAGGCAATATGGCCCATTGGTTAGCTTAAATCGATTTTATGTGTACATAGCCTCGCTATTAAACTGTCTTAAGCGCTCAAATTGACAAGACAGTGTAAATAAAAGTATCTCCCATCAAACGGAAATCTATAACAATAAAGTCCACATCCAGGGAAATTAGGAAACGATACACGTATATATTATTGTAAAGATATATAAAACAACATAATTAGAAGCACCTCAGGATGTATCCAGTATTGTACGGAACAAATACAGCAGTTGCAGCCCAAGAGAAAACGAATCTAGGGTACAACCAGAAAACCCGACGGTCGAAGATTCATGCATCAACCTCCCCTTTCATGGTTTTAGAACGTGCAGTCATGGAGTCCCACGAGGTTGTCCAGTCATCGCACAAGAGAAAATTGAAGCGTAGACTGACTGTAGAGGGTCAATCACCAAACATGAAGTGCGTTGTAATACTTAAAGGTCGCATCCTTTTCTGACGAATTTCCAGATTAATTTTGTAAAGTGGTTAGGAAATCAGACCCCTTTAATTTCCGAAGTTTATAGATCACATCTCCATAGAATAACGGTTATAATATTCCTAGTCGCAGAAATGATTTTACTTTTCCAGCAGGGTTTCGTTGCGTCGATGAGAAATAGGATAAAGAAAACCTTGTTGAAGAAGTTTGTTAAACTTGTTAAAAGGTTTATCAAAAGTGGTTATGACCCTATCATTTTACAACGCACTGCATGCTTGGTGGTGGACCCATTTACAGTTCGCCACTATGCTTTCCTCTTTAATTGTGCGATGACCGGACGGGCTGTGGATCCTATGATGACGTCTACCTAAAGGCCAAAAGGACGGTGACGTTTGATTTTGTCTGCAATCTTTTCTTGTCGTGCCTTCAAAGGTTTGTTCTCTTGTTGCTCTGGCTTCTGCCAAGTCATTGGGTACCTTCTTTGTGGCTTTCTTGATGGTTAGAGAAGAATAGTTCATGGCGGGTATTTCTTTATTTACACTGTCTCGTTTTATTGGGATGACAGTAGGGTAAGTGTGAGGTTTGGTGCACCCTAGAACCTGGTTTAAATCCCCCGCGGCCTTTTTTGCCACTAACCGTTCCAAGGTAGCCCTATTTTCAACCCTTGTGTGTTTGTGACGTCTTATTTGGCCTTTTATCCATTTTTACATATAGTTGTTCTTTGCTTCTGTGTGTGTATGTGGTTGACTGTCGTCTTTGAAAGATACTTTTCCTGTTCGATTTTTATATCTATATTTTCTAACAAACTAGTACCTAACTTAAACCATGAAAAATAAAAAAAAACAGTGATATTTCTCAATGATGCCCAGTCTTCACTACCCTTTCTGTTGTTTTTTGTCTCTTTCATTTTATTATCAAGTCCTTGTTTGCAGTACAGTGCGGACCTACAATGCCATTGCGTTCGGACGCTGTGGTTTCTATAGGACCCTATATTTCATTTGCATCTATCTATCTACTGATACTGCAACACCCTCTTTTGAATATTATGTGCAGGTTTTCTGGGTAGAGCCAGTACTAAGCAAAGTGGGATCATTTATCTTGATCAAAGATAAATAACATGGCCACGGCGAAAATCAAACCCTCGACCTTTCGATCTGAAGTATGACGCTCTACCACTGGACCACGCACTCCACTCCACTTTACATATCAATGGTAAAATGTCCATAGAAATTTGATGTCATTTCACAGTCAGGCCTTTGTCAGTGTTGTTAAAAAACTGATGTCGAACATGAATAATGGCGTTTGGGAAAGTGTGAGATTGCGCACTGGAAACAAGTTTTAAGAATATCGACTTGGACAGGTTGTAGCGCTATTGTTTAAATTGATATTTAAAGCTTTTTTGATTTCATTTATATAATAAATAATAAGAATATGAAGGTCATGTCATGTTGCTTTTGCACTAGATGTTTTTGAAGAACACCAGTGCTTCTAACTCCAACAGTTCAATGAAAGATAGTCATCAAACATGTTCACAATTTGTATTAATGAGATTAATCTTACTGAAAGACAACGATTACTTTTCTGTGACGTATTTTTTCCTTACATTTTTATATCTTTCAGTCTTAATTCAAACGTCTTAACCATATCTACTAGGATGCAGAAAACAATGCAATCAATACAAATCAAATACAACTATGCTTTAAAAACGAAACTCTTAAACTTGTTTGTCTGTTTGCGTGTTTGATTCTGTGTTTTGTGGTTGACTGTCCTCCTTGAATGCTACTTTCCCTGTCCGATCTTTTTATATTTCCTGAAACTTGTCCAGCCAACATCCTTAACGTATGCTACTGACACTTATATCGCAGTGTCCTGATATGACTCCATTTTCACGTTGTGTTCGTTTGATTCGGTTTTAGTCTCTATATAAGCTGTATATATATTTAAATGAATCCATACTCATGCTATGACATGCACTTTGCCGGAATATGTAGGCATTGAAAAACACATACCTTTTTCACCCTTGAATCCAGGATCTCCTATTAATGTGGCATGCAATATAAAAAGAGGTGTTAGAAAGGAGGTGTTAGCAATGTAGTGTCATCGTGAAAACATTCATGAAATATTCAGTTTAATGCCATATTGATACTAAGCAGTAATGTTTAAATTTTACAAGTACTTATTTGTTAGAAATACAAAATGAGATCATTATATTTAAAACGAGATGTTGTGGATAAATGAGAATGATAGATGTTTTAGATATATACCATGGTATTATATCGTATAAGGAAGACAATACATTGCTTGTGATAAGGTAAATTTAAACATTCACCAGTTAAAATGTGGCACATTGTGATCTCAACCGCAACTGACTTTGACAAACATGCAAGTAGTAAATGCTGATGTATGGCCACGCTTTTCTCATGAAATTTTATGTAGACCTTTATCCTAGTTTATTGGCCTTAACAATGTGTACGTCTATCACCGCCTTCACTACTTATACACAGTAGTGCCTATGTAAGTAATACAGTTTACAACTAAAACATGTGATTGCCTAGCCTTTAACGAAATCGCAAGAGTGACTTGATTTGAAGATCCATAATAATAAAGCAACGATATTACGGATACTTCTTGTGTTTGACATTAAAAGCAATGCAGGGCTCGTTGAAGCTATATACCACTTTCGCCATTGCCAGTAGGAGCGAGGACAATACAAATCTACCTAACATATGTTTTTTATGCTAAAAGACATTTCAGTCGACTGAAACAATGTCAACATTGTAAGGTGATAACAGTTCTTGAATGCCATTTAAGGGGAAGCATGGCAATCTTTATTTTTAACAACTCACGGCGTCCCGCCAGTTTTTCTGCATACCTTGTATCTGTTCAATAATTAATATTAGTTATAAGGATAGTATTAAGCACTTTATGTTTGCATATTATTAATTTTTGATATTATTGCACCAATAATATATTAAAACTTATAGTATAATAAGACGAACTAGTGAATACTGAAAATTTGATTTATCTAAATGTAACCAGGTTAAAAGTGAACATGATACTGGATGAATAAATCGAGACACCCATTTCAAACACTTCAAGATTGCCGTTTGTCCCTTTAAACCCAAAATAATGCTAATCTCAAAGAATAAATAAAACGGTCAATGATTTCGGCAAGCTCTTCGTTCCTTACCTCAATGGTATATATTAAACAATATTATGTCAAACACCGTATTTAGAGGTTTACAGACTGTATGACGTCCTGGCAATTGAACCCTATTCCTTATACCGCTTTCATGCATACCTGTTTCACCTTTATATCCCGTGAATCCAACAAGTCCCCTTTGTCCCTTTTCTCCCTTTACTCCTTTGCCTACACGAGCAACATGCAAACAGAAAAGAATAGTGAGGTCATACATGCATTCGTGCAAATAGATGCATCTAATTTAAATGAAACTATAGGTACCTACAGCTAAGCAGTTGAACTATATACGTAATCTTTCCGATTTGATATATATCATTGCCTTACATTAGTTAAATCGCATCACGCGATTGGTGTATCAATACGTAACTTAAACACTAATTGCACCTGGCTCTACCTATACACATGCACGAGCAACTGACGAAGTTGTTTCTTAATTAAATAGTGATCAAAGGCAGTAGGAAGGCAACAATGTTCATAACGTAAACTTATGTGCAGCAACAGGGCACCTCAAACAGTCCGTGGACAGGTGGTATTGTGTAGACACGTGATATTGTATGAATAATCACGTGTACATAGCTACATATATCTAACCTAAAGGATAGAACTTGATTAACATACACTGTTAGTATGTATTGTAAGACAGTATATAGTATTGATAATATATTGGTATCTACCCCTATGTTGCCTATATACGGACATTCCTATTCTGAAGGATAATTTCCAATGTATAACACCCAGGCTCATAATACCTATTATGTATAATGCCCTTGTTGACATGAGGCGTGCTATTGCTTTTGTCGTGAAGATCCGCAACGTGTATCTCCATTTCGGCAAAATAACTCCCGAAATATAACATGAAACGGCATATGTACATTGTCCTTAGTGACAGGAGAAACTCTATTGCCTTTGAAGTCAGAAAGTCAAACTCTATTGCCTTTGAAGTCAGAAAGTCAAAGGTGAATATTTCCATAACTTGGTGTGCATTTACACATTCTGCACGTTTACTGGATCTTAAACCTTCCAAAGTAATTGCTTTTTACAAAATGGGAGACATCTTGAGTTTGGGGTTATTAAGCCAAAGGTCAAACATGAGAACAATGGTTCTATAGTTGTCATGATCTGATATTCATAGGATTTCGCGCGATAGGTGCTGATGTATTACACACATACTCATAAATCTGCGTCCATACACTGCACTTGGTGATAGGCGAAACGCAATTGCTTTTGGGTTCAGTACCTAAAGGTTAGAGATATTAGGCATGAAGTACTAGTATACGAAAGTTAAATGAATAGTGTATTGTTTATAAAATGTGCCTTATCATTAATCATGTATTGGTCATTGCAATTTTATATTGCCATTATTTATGAATAATTTAAGAATAATTGTTTAATATTTTACGTACAAATGGTTACGTTGATCAACGTTCGTAAAACACCTAGGCTCATGCAATTGGCTTTGACTCCAAGGTCAATATCGACATCAGTATATCTTAAATTGACATTTGAAAATGACAAAAAAATCTATAGTATAAACACCCATATAATAATTATGGTGTTTGTTTGAGCTCCACTAGCCAAAGACCAATCGAGGATATAGTTCATTGCCCATTAAATATTAAGGTTACCATGATCCGATTATAAAACCTTTTGCACCATTTCTCTTCAATTGTGGATTGTCCTTGGTGCAAGGAGGATCGCAAGGAGGATCGCAATGTATGTCAGGGAGGGAGTGGGAAGGGATGGGATGGGTCAATTATTATATTAAGGTCACTATGAACCGATCACGAAAACCCTTGATTTAAACTTTAATTTCAGTTGGCACACATATGAAAAATGAAACCTCACATGTGGACTTTACTTAGTGAGAGGAGGACACCTAATAATTTAATACTAATGACACTACTTATGTGCCCTCTACAAAAAAAATCTTATTAGAGGGTGGGAGTGGGGTGGGGGGGGGGGGGGTGGGGGGGGAGAGGATGTATATTAGTCGGCTCGGAAGTGGACTTTTGTAGTTAGTACTGGAGTGTCACTTTATTGTGTGGTTTCACCATAACACACTTGTTTACATGAAACAAATGTGTTTTAAACTGAGAAAGAATCTATATTACTCACATGTGCAATTTTGTCCGGACATAGTCTCTGGCCAGGCGGGATCACCCGCTTCACCTTTCTGTCCCTTTTCACCTTCTAATCCTCTAAGACCCCTTTCTCCTGGGATGCCAGGTGGTCCTTCCAGCCCTCTCTTTCCGCGACGTCCGTTGGCACCTCTGATGCCATTAACACCTGGATGTCCTATGGTAAAGGAAGGAATACAAACAAGGTCATTAATGAAAAGACTGCAGACATTTTTAACAGAACTGTTGCGCAACATTTGTTTAATACAATGCATATCAACCTATTCATTACGTATACTTATTAACACACAATTAAAGTAGTGTGATATGATTCTGATATAGTTTGGGATGGAACGTATAGTTCAATTCAAAACGGCAGAAATAAAGACTATACGAAAATGCTTTAAACATATTTACAACTGAAAAATACTGACCTGCTGGCCCACGGGGTCCATCAGACCCCGGCTCTCCAACTTTGCCAGTTGATCCATAACCACCCTTTTGACCCTTTGCTCCTAAAATAGAGCGTGATTAAAACAGTTCATATTCATTTGCAAAGTTTACATTATACCCGTATTACTAGAATATCCAGTAAAAGAAACATAACACACTACAAACTGAAACGTCACCAATAAGTTATAAGGCAAACTTCTCTATAAGACTAATATATCAAACCAAAAGTATATGAAGCATGACGATGTTCAAAAGACTTGCTTACACTAAACTTCGTTTGACTAAAGATCTGCGCAGTTTTGTTATTAATTAACGCATTTTGAGCGAAGTAAGTCAATAATAAACTGAAATGATAAAAAGCACAACGTCTGTACTTTTGTGTTTGTGATGTCGTTTGCATTTATTGTTACTTTTGCCTTCTTGTTTGTCTGTTTGCGCGTTTGTTTCTGTGTTTTGTGGTTGACGTGTCCTCCTTGAATGCTACTTTCCCTGTCCGATCTTTTTATATTTATTTACACAATTATTGTGATGCCTTGGTGTACGATTACAACTGAATGTGACTCCAAAACAATAAACCAGTTACAAATACATGCTCTCACCATCAACTCCCGGTGGTCCCATATGGCCCATGGGTCCTGGACGACCAGTCTCACCTTTATCTCCTGGCGGACCTGGCGGGCCTGGTCGACCTTCACCTGGTACACCTAAAACGGAAAAATATGATACGTATTGCGTCGTACTTTAAGCAAGCATGTTATGTATAAACTTTAGTGTTTTATTGCTGGAGCCTCAAGGCTATATTTATCCCGGACTCAGAAAGCTGCTATGGGTGTTGGACTGTGTATCAACGTCATTTTACTGTTCATAAAACAGCCGTATGTTAGTAAGAATACCGGGTCGCAGTCAAATTGGTATACAGTCATTTTATAGGTCTTCTGCTACTTGAATTACGTATCAATTTTAGGGATACAGTCTACAAATTATGATCTGTGCATGCGCGTAGAACAGGTTTTAACTAGTTTTTACTACAAAAATTAGAATTAAATTTCAGGGATACAGTCTATATATCTGTTGTCAGCATACGAACACAGCTGGTTCCAAATCGGTGTCGTCACTGATTATTGATTGATGTTAAACTTTTTTAAAGGGACAAACGGCAATCTTGATATTTTAAAAGCTCGCGGCGCCCCGTTAGCTTTTTAACATAACTTGCATTTGTTCAATAATTAATATTAATTATAAGAAGAACATAAACGAAATTGTGTTAGAAGATTACTGTTTGTGAGTGCAGCTATATATTGTTGTAATTTTGTACAGGTGTAACCAGTATTCAAGCCTGGTTACTGAGGACATTATGTCTGTCTTCGGTTAGCACCATAAATCTAGATGTGTATCTCTCTACAGGGCTAACTCAGGCTATTGCTAATGATCATAATTTATGGGTTAGCATCCCTTATTTGGGAGAGGCTATATGAACCAGGCTAATGCTAATGCTACTTGATTTATGTGTTAGCATTCCTTATTTGTAGATTGCTATTTGCTATAAGACTGATGAGTTAGCATGCTAATATTTACGACCATGCTAACCCCTTATTTGAAAGGGACCTTATAAAAACGGAGGGTTTTCTTTATAGGTTATATTTGTTCATGGCTTTTTTCCTGGCTTTTTCCTGGATACAAGAGATCAGTAATCATGTGAGAGAGACTATACTATCATTATTAGTAAACTGTTGTAAATATTAATTCACCATGATTATAGTTGGTAGCAAGTAGAAATAACGTTATAGAAAATAGAATTGTACTCGATATTTCTTTCTACCTTTTGGGCACAAAATTGTAAAAATATATATCTATTTTTGGTGCTGTCCGATTTTATTATAAGCAACACCTCTTCAATCATTAAACAGAGTTGATGCAACTTTAACTGAAGCATCTTGTAAAGAGTTTGAATAGGACTGCTCCACTGCCACTTATTCTTATGAACTACTATCATTTTTTAATAATACAAAACATCTAACATTAAATTCTTTCTTCTAATGTAAATTTACATTGCTAAAAACTGAGACCACCTTCACAGACGGTAATCTTTCAATCCAGTTTCTATTATATTATCATTAAGTCGTCGTTTTGTTTATAATTATGATAATTTGCCAATTGTTCATATTCTAACCATGATATTTTCCCATTTTCGCACATTCTTATCATGAAACTACATTATATATAGTCATCCATTACAGATACTCTATCCGATGTCTATCATATTCATATTATAACATCATGATGATAACATTATACAACACTGATGCCAAAATTAAAAACATGTTGTCTCATGATCCCTAGTTTATCTAGTGCTGCTCAAATCTTCATGATAAATGTGTTTTGATTGTTGACAATTACAAAAAAAATTCTAACATCTACACACTGTTCGTTTATTTTTATCATATTATTTCCCTTACAGTTCTCTTATGTAACTATTTTGACCTGCTTGTGATACTTTGTATCACTGTTTTCTTGTATAGTAGTTACACTCCCTTTGCACACGGAAGCTAGTATTTGGATACTGTCGGTAAAAGCTGGTTAAGTCTTTACACACCGTTAAGTATCTTCAATATCATCGCTTTATAATCCATTAACAGTTACATAACGCAGAAGGTAAGCAAAATCGTTCCTTTTGCTCATCGATGGTATCTCTGTGAACTATATGGTATCGTTTTATCAACATTTCTGCTGTTGGAGGCTATGTTATCATTTTAATAGGTGTCACATGTTGTTAATAAAAGCACTGTAATTCTAAAGGCGAGTATTACAATGTGTATGCAAAGGTCAGAAACGCGAAACTAGTCTTCATATAATTACATTAGTTTTGCAACCGTTGAAGCGTAGAAATTAACTTATTTTTGCATGATTTATGGTCATAAATTATGCCAACATCAGATCCATGATAAAGAAATCAATGTTGTTAAAGCATAGATTCAAGCTAAACAGTATAGTCTTTTTTCCAGTTTGACCTCTCGAAACAAAAGGCCGTATGATATTGCGGCGTTGTATATTACATCCGTTTGTGTAATACTATAGCACGAAATTGACAAAGTATGTCATATATTTTAACCTCTGTATCAGCTTGTGTAAAAATGCCTCGTTTGCTCATTACTTAATATATTAGTAGAGGCTTCATTACCTTTTAATTCTCCCTGATATCTCGTATTCGTTATGTTTTACAACAGTGTATTGCTCGTTACAAATAGTGTTATAATAAAGAGGGGAAATAGGTGGTGGTGAGGCGGCTGGGTGTGTTTGTGGGGTGAGGTGGTAAGGGTTATTTATGTTATGCCGTTATTGGCGAAATTTATATTTTGTTATTGTGAAAAAATAGTCTGTTCTCTTTATTGGTTGATTAACATTTATCTGTAATTGGCAAACTTTATTATTTGTTTTCTGTTTCTGAGAATTTTTCCTCCCCCACCATCCCACCCACCACGTATGGAAAAGATAGTCACATTTGGGATTGTTACATGTAATTTCATTTTATTTACTGTTACATGTTTTAAGTAGTTTTATTTCATTGTTTGCTGTTATTTACTGTAGTCCTATTATGAGACCCCACGTGACCCCGCCCATCCAATCCTTACACACACGTTATAAAACATAATACTTCGACATTATACGGGTTAATATAGAAGCTCGTCGACCGTAGAGTAATGATCAGCACTTCGGAATCGTAATATAGAAATCGCGTGTTCTATCCCAGCCAGGACCGAATTTGAATTATAATCGAGGTATAATGAGTTTTGAGGAAAAAAAGACTTGTAAACTGTATGAATTAAATGGGAAACTCAGGCTGTCTGATGCTATCCTGCAAGAGATACGTGTATCCAATCGTTTACCAGAAGTATGTAGTTTGATTTCATAGACTCATGATATGTGTTAAAAGAGACATTTTCGTCCGCATTTGATACGTGTAAATGGATTTATCAAGAACTAAACATGCTGTGTCCTATGTTTTCGCATCTAGATCGTCCTCTTTCATCTATTTATAGTAGTCTTTATAGCCTACATGACAGTCCAAAGGCGGGATATTATCAATTACGGGACAAAGGAATCTAATATCAAGACAGTTTTACTCAGATGTTTAATCGTTTCTTCTGCTCATAAATGGATGTTATTGTGGGCTTGATTACTCTTTTATTACGTATACCTCTGTCCTGCCACTCGTGGTTCGTTCATCATGTTGCAGTAAATAATCGTACAGTGACAGAGCTTATTGTAATTTAGATAAAATATGCTTTGTTAAAGGCAGTATAATAGCAAACGATCTCACTTTGACTATTTTAACTTGTTCTGCTTTTCAAACGTAATCTTACCGTGACATTGCAATTATAAGACCATAATGAACATCTGGTCAAATCTGAGATCAGGAGATTAAATGTTCCAACTTTCAAATTTATATCCTACGCAATGAAAAATCACTTCACCGCGAATTGTTTATTGACCCTAACTTTCCTATGAAGAATAGTCTTGTTTACGTGTTAAAGCCCCAACTGCCATATACAAGCCAGAAGATGGCGCTGGGGTAGGTTTCTATATAAATTATGCATGTTTCACATCAGAGGTCCTTTTTTCAAAATTTTGAATAAACTACTGTAAAATAAATTATGAAAAGTTGCACATGTTAAACATGTTAAATCAATTGGTGTAATTATATTTTTAAACATCATTTGCAAAGTATAGTTTCAAAAAATAATATAAACTGTCAAATAATTTGAATTTGAGGAGCCTATGAGGTTATGACCTTTGCTAAAACAGAATGTAAACATTTCCCACGTGTTTATCAACAAACGTGCTGCAGCAAACGGCTTATGAACTACTCTGTATTATCATCAAAACCAGACAATGTAAAGCATCACAATTTAAAGCGGGTTGTCAACAGACCTCCAAAAAGGCACCAAATCTTGATTTTGTGTGGTTATAACTGTATAGGAAAAGTTTCAATGTTCATTTGTGAAATATTATTGTGATTCAATTCAAATATAGAGTCGTCTGCTTACGCATGTGTATATAGGGCAATGTTTACATCAGCTATTTAGTGGACAGACAGGCTGTGTGCAGCAGTGAAAATTTGATAGGCGCCTCCTACAAATATTTACTACCGGGGCAGTAAATGTTGTGGGTTTAAGGTTTTGTATGTAAATACAAATTTAAATCACTGACTTACGTGTTATATCATTGATCTACCAATATTAACCATTATTCCCGAACACTACATAAGCTCTTGAATGATCAACTAGTTTGCTATTAATATTCGTTCGTTTTATGGGAGGTCGTATATCGTTTTATCAGATAATTACAAATCAATTTGCAAGTGTCTTATCTGCATTATGTGTTTTTTCTTCTATCTTGTCACCGAATATTTTTCTGTTCTAGACTTTATTTCAGAATCATTGGTTATATCGATGTCACTTAAACGATTATCATGATATTTATGAATGCTCTGCACATGTTATCCCGGATATTGAAGGGATATCTTTTGTTAAGCACAATTAATTATTCAAGTAAATCGACATGAATATTTTATGAATGAACGATATCAGATGAGTTAACAAGATTGTGAAGTTGCTCAAAAAAAAAGAGTATGATAATGAACCTTTGGAAATGGCCGAGCACGACAAATACGAAATATTGCAGTCTCGGTTTGATTGAGACTGTTCATGAGCGGTAGTGAAATATGCTAGCTACCGCTCACGCCCTCTAGCCCCGGCTTGAGCAGAACTCAACATTCATAAAAATCAACAGTACAGAATTTTAACCATCCCGAAAATGGCAATCATATGGCGGTGGATATAGCATTATTTGTATATTTTTTTCAACCCTATATCCAACGGCCTATGGTCCTAATATCTACTAAAATTGTATGCCCCAAAGAGCAAAATAAACAAAAAGGAATTTAATTGAATTGCTAACATTTTACATGCAGAGGTTAATTTATAGCAAGTACGTGTCTACTGTATATACGACAGTATGACTCAATCAACTCATGTTAACGTTTGTAAATCTTATATAATTCAATCTCTTTCAGTTGAAGCCTTTATGTACAATCAAGGTATATATAAGTATTTTCTTTGCAAATGTAGTTATACTCAACCGTTTGTTTAATGGAAACGATTTCTGTATCCTTTAGTCCGGGTTAATTTTTGACCAATGATTATGCGACGAATTCATAATTCGAAAGCGATAAGTTATTGGGTCTACTCACCTGGCATTGCGCCACCACATCGCTTGTATAACAGTGTCCAACAGTATTCCTCTGTGTCCTGAAATATAGAAAGTAAATGTAAAACAAGTTGCACGTTGAATACAGGTGCTATTGTTTATTTTCGTAAAACCTTTGCAAAATGTTATTATCGTAACCCTGATCTTCTTTCCAAATATAAAAGTAATTTAAGGACTCTTCTGCGACAAGGACTATCACAACATGACTTCTATGGTGATGTGATTTATAAACTTCGTAAGATTCTTGGTCATGATCACTTACATACTATCTTTGTTCAACTTGTTAAAAAGTTTATCAAAAGAGGTTATGAACCTATCATTTTGCAACGTACGGCATGCTTGGTGATGGACCCTTTTACAGTTCGCCACTCTGCTTTCCTCTTTAACTGTACGATGACTGGACAGGCGCTGTGGACCCTATGATGTCGCCTACCTAAAGCCCATTAGGACGGTGGCGTTTGATGTTTGTCTATGATCTTACTAGTCGTGCCCTTAATGGTTTATTCTCTTGTTGCTCTGGCTTCTGCCAAGTCATTGAGTACCTTCATTGTGGCATTCTAGGCTATTGTTTTTTTGTATTATATTTACACGAGCATATTTGTATTTTACTTATATTGCCTATTGATGCTGCCTTGTTGGTTAGAGATTAGATCATGGCGGGGATTTCTTTATTTACACTATCCTGTTTAAATGGGATGACAGTAGGGTAAGTGTGAGGTTTGTTGAACCCTAGAACCGGTTTAAACCTCCCAATGGCCTACTTTGCCACTGACCGTTCCAAGGCGGTAGCCCTATTGTCAACCTTTTGTGTTTGTAATGTCGTTTGCATTTATTATTACTTTTGCCTTCTTGTTTGTCTGTTTGCGTGTTTGTTTCTGTGTTTTGTGGTTGACTGTCCTCCTTGAATGCTACTTTCCCTGTCCGATCTTTTTATATTTCCTGAAACTTGTCCAGCCAACAGTTTCTTTGTATTCTAGTGTGTCATCACTATGAAGTTAAGCATTGAGCTCACTGCTACAAGTAGCTATAACACTTGAACAGGAAAATTAATGCAGCATGCAAGGTACATAGCCAAACAAAAACACGCAGAGAAAAAAAGGATGATAACATGCAATATATGACATCACAAACATAACACGTTTTACAATAGGGTTACCGCCAGGAACAGTCAGTGGAAAATAAGGGCGCTGGGGATTCAAACTAGGTTATAGGGTGAACCAAACCTCACTCTTGCCCTATTGTCATCTCGATAAAACGGCACAACGTAAATATAATATATCCTCGCATAGGTTATATTCTCTAACAAACACGGCAACATTAATAGTCAATATAAGTATAATATAACTCTTAAATGATCATGTATATATGCATAACATAGAAACCACAACACAAGTATTCTATGACTTGACAGAAGTAGACACCGTCGTGATATGACCGTAAACCTCATACATGTTTGTGCATGTACTTTTCAACGTAAACAATTGATAAAATATATCAGGCCCTGAATGGATGGTATATTACTTAACAGGTAATCCAACGTTCAGTCCGAATATAGATAGATAGATAGATATTTTATTCAAACATAAGGCATTACGCCCAACAGTTCACATGCAAATAGTACATACATATAAACATGTATATGAAATACACACAATATTTTCCAGTTAATGACAATTTGTATAATTTCATAGGTGAGTTTCAAGATCATCTGTATATGTTACTAGTTAAAAAGTATTTGACAACTATTAAGTATATAAGTGTATAATATATATTTTTAAATTAATATTCCTAAGTATTGATCAGAACACATTTATATATGTGGACAAAAATGGAGACAAGTGATATTTATCTATAAAACATGTCGTCTCTTCTTTTAAAACTTTTACTAATGAAAACGGACAGTTTCTTTAATAAACTCTTATTTTCTGTTGTCATAAGTTCAATAAATTTAGGTATGTTTGGCCGTTTCCAAAAATATTTGTTAAAATATTCTTTTCTAATATCATGATATAGTGAACACTCCAATACAAAGTGAAATTCGTCTTCTAGTATATTACATAGCTGACATTTTCTTTCGGATCTTGGTGTTTTATTTGGTCTATGCCATCGACCAGTTTCTATTTTTAACCTATGACTAGAGACTCTTAGTTTTGTAAAAAAAGCTCTAAATTTCTTTATATTTAGTACATCTAGATAATACTTAAACCTGAAATCTGATATTATTCTGTATGTACTAGCTCTAGTGGAAGCCGATAATTCAGCATTCCAATTTTGTTTGGATTTACAATCAGATCATCTAACATAACATTATACATATTTTTTATATATTTGCGATCACTCGTACGTGTAATTTTTAACCAGAACCGGATAATATAGACCATACTTTGAATGTTTAAAGGGACTCTCCCGAGTTCTCCATATATGAAATTGTTTTGAGTTTGTGTTTTAACACATAAAAGTTGGTTACAAAATTGAAGGTGTACTTTCTCTAACTTTTCCGCATTTAAGAATCCCCATATCTCTGCGCCATAATTTAACATTGGCAAAATGAGTTTGTCAAAAATGTCTAAAGTGTGACTGACCGATAAGTCAGTAAATTGATTTATATATGACTTCATTTTGAAGATTGCCTATAATGCCTGGCCACTTAATGATTCGAACGTTTGATCAAAAGAACCGCCTGTGGTAAAGACAATTCCCAAATAGGTAAACTTATTTACAATTTCAATTACAGTATTATTATATGTGAACAATAGGTTCCTTTTTATCTGACCGCCTTTTTTAAAAAGCATGACCTTCGTTTTATTTTCATTTACGACCAATTTCCATTTCTGGCAATAACTGTACAGTATATCTAACCCATCTTGTAGCCCCTTTTCAGTATCCGAAAATATCACTATGTCATCAGCGTATAAGAGTAACAGCAACTTTAACATGCCAGTATCGATACCTTTAAAACCATTTAGTGTAAAATATTCTTCTAAATCATTTACATACATAGAAAATATAAAAGGTGACAAACAATCGCCCTGCGGCGCTCCAAGAAAACTAGCTAAAACTGTCACTAAGCTGGTTTTGATATTTTACTCTTGATTTTATATTCGTATATAATGATTTAATAATATTAAGGATTTTACCCCTCACTCCATATTGCATAAGTTTATAGAATATGTTTTGTCTAACCAACAAATCAAAAGCTTTAGTGAAATCTATGAAAGTTACATATAACTTTTGTTTTTCATTCAATATATGATTTATCAAACCATGGAGAACGAATATGTTAGCAATAGTTCCCATATGTTTTCGAAAACCAGCCTGTGCTTCAATATAAATATAATAATCCTCAGCCCATGTAGTTAACCTGTTGTTTAAAATTCTTGTGAATAATTTACCGAATGTACTCAGTAATGTTATCCCTCTATAGTTTTCTGGTTGGTTTATATCTCCTTTTTTGAAAAGTGGTACAATATAGCCTTCCGTCCAGTGAGAAGGGAAATAACCTATATCAAAAATCTTATTAAAAACGTTCACTAAGTATGAATCTAAATACATGCAACCATACTTGAACATTTCATTTATGACATAATCTGATCCGCCCGAGCGGTTGTTGTTTAACTCTTTACATGCTTTATGAATTTCTGCTTGACTGATTTCAATATTAAGTTCGTCAAACATTATTTGTAGTTCATTATTTAACATTCTATTATTAAAATATAAAATATCATCATCTGGTTGGAAAAATACAGATTCTGGATCATTTATTGATTTGAAACAATTTGCAAACTGAGAGGTCGTTATATTTGATTTTGGCACTCCAGTGCTGGCCGGTTTTAGGAGTTTCCAATATTCCTTTGCATTTTTATATCTATGTGACTCTAATTTCTGAGTTTTTTGTTTACTAAAGCTTGTTTTCTTATTTCTAATGACTGTTTTATAATGAGACCTGGACTGAGTCATAGCTTTTCTGTTTTCTGTACAGTCAGATTTTCTATAATTATTTAAATTCTTATAAAACTGATTCCTACTTTCTTTGCATTCATTATCAAACCACAGCTGAATATATATTATCAATTGTACAATATAAAGGTTAGAAAGCAAATAGTAATGTTCAATGTTAGTAGAATAAAATTGTCTCCCTGAGCTCTAGCCAGTGTCACCTGGTCACCTGGTCACTTGGTCATCACACGTACTCTTAACGTTTCACGCATGACTACTTAAATATAACGTTTTATCAAAACCTATGATAACCACGTCATGGGCGAGAATCTCACGACGTCAAGTTTAATTCACGGGGTATCAAAAAAGGGTCATTGAGTTCCTTCTTTGTGGCTTTCTAGGCCATTGTTTTTTTTGTATTTATATATACACGAGCATCTTTAAGTTTTACTTATATTGCCTATTAATACTGTCTTGTGGTTAGAGAATTGCTCATGGCGGGGTTTTCTTTATTTACACTGTCCCCTTTTATTGGGTTGACAGTAGGGTAAGTGTGATATCTGGTTTAAACCCCAAGCGCCTTTTTGCAACTGACCGTTCCAAGGCGGATGTCTTATTTGGCCTTTTATTTATTTTTAAATTTGTTCTTTGTTTCTGTGTGTGTTTGTGGTTTGTCGTCCTTGAATGCTGCTTTCCTGTTCGATTTTTATATCTATATTGATTATCACGCGACACTCAACACCGAAATTTCAAAATCAAAAACCCAAATGCCTATTGTATATTTCAATAGAATGTTTCATACATTTTCTTTTAAACACAATTTACCAATCTGTCCAATCGTATTGGCTGAGAAAGTATTACAATATCTAAATATTGATGATATTTTCAACATATGAATAATATGAAATAGGTTAAACCTATAGGGCGAGCACAGTTCATGTTTGATTGTGCCGCTGCGTATGTATGCATCGGTATGTGCAAGTCTAGCTGCGAGAATCGTAGCTCTTATGGCGTGTACCTATACCAAGAGCCATGATTCTCACGTCTAGTGCAAGTCTACCTGTACGTGTCTTATGCATCGTGACATCACACCCCAACAAATTTCAGTTTGTGTGTGTGTGTGTGTGTGTGTATGTGTGTGTGTATTTCTAAGGATTATAATCCGTCCGCCTACGACAGGCGTCATACCCGACGAGTATAGGCACAATGGAGTCTGGACTTTTATCTGTGTGTTTGTGTGTGATGTGATGATATGTCTTCTTGAAGCAGCGAACTCAATGGTTTCTTTATAGTGCTGCCACACTGGAATACCACACAGTAGTAGACATGATACCCCCAGTCACATTATTCTGACACTGGTCAAACAGTCGTAGCACTACCCATTATTTGCTCATCAGGCAAGGGTTCCATTTTTAAAGTATCTGATATGACGCGGTCATGGGACTCGAACCCACGACCTCCCGAATGCAAGGCAGACGCTCTAACCAGTACACCACAATGCTTCGGTCATATTTCAATTCGTTCCCAGACAGGACAGATATGGCATGGAACGAACTTCGAACGGCTATCTAGTCATGATCCAGTCTGGATCGACATTGGCTGAATCACCAACCGTCATAAAAGCTGCTACTACATCAGTGTATGTAAGCTATATATACATAAACCGTGATGCACGCGTATACTTTTTTGCCGAACAACATGTAATTACGGTTTCAATGTTATATCATTACGAAAAATGTATATTATATATGATTTAAGTTTTTTTTTTATGTGAATATACGTCTAATATAAGTCTTGTTTTCAACTTGTGTTAAATTGATTCATGCGTATTGTCTAAAATCATTATGATGATGTATGTTTGAGAAAAGTACAATGATTTTAAAACATAGGAATTTGTTGTTTCCTACTTGACATTTAAAAAATGATGGTTCATTTTCAGAATATTAGTTCAATATTTAGTTGAGTATGTCTGGGGGTGGAGGACACCGGGTCCGACGTTTATCATCAATATATTCTGAAAATGCACCAAATTCATCAAATGCTATGTAGAAAAGACGTTGGTTTGTTTTACTGTTCTTGACGTTTAGCACTAGCTGTGCTCAAGATACTTATTAGTTTCTACATCTACATTTTAAGAAACTGAGTGTCCTATTTGACCCTAATGTTTCTGTCGGTGGTAGAAAAACAAAAATAGTGAAATGATAGGACAGAGAAAAGCATAGATCGATTGAAGCAGAAGACAGGTAAAGTTTCCAAACCGTGTTTTCATCACCTTCAAATTTGAACTACTCCGTAGCATCAGACCAAACCGGATGACCGGTTACAGGTACACTGGCATAGGAACGTTTCATTTATATGGGGGTCAAGTGGCAGGGCTGTCTATTGGCTGTTTTTGGGGCCGTTATTCGGCCCCAGTCCCCCACCTGAAAAGTATTTTTTTCCCCTTTTCCTGTGAAAAATTCCCCTTAAAAAAAATAATGTTAAACTCCTATACAGGAAAACAGCATACTTTTTGTAATTTGGGATGGTACATTCTTGGTGCCACTTTAAAAAACGGATATATAATTGATGCAAATTTTGTAGCAAAAAAATCCCCTTTCCTTTAAAATCAACGCAAAATTCCCCCCTCTAACGGCCCCGGCCCCATTCCCCCAATACAGAAAGACGGCCCTGAGTGGAAACCTCAAACTTTGTTAAAAGTAACAAAAAAAAAGAAAAAAAGATGAAGAACCAATAGTGGCGCGAAAGCCGGATTGCGACGGATTGCGAATTTAACATTTTAAGTGAAAAATCTGTGTGAAAAGGGGGGTAGTCCAGGTAAAATACATGACATAGTTAGTGTTATTTTCTTTTCATATAACATTTGTAATGCTGTTGAACAAGTGTCAAGTTTCAAAGCTTTTCGAAAATTCAAATTTTGAGAAATGAGGAAAAAACAAAAACTTCAAAACTCGTAGATGGACGGACAGATAGACGGACAGACATATGGAAATCGCCAAACAGTAAGCCTGGAGTTGCTACGCAATCCAGCCAAAAATAAAAAATGCAAATTCTGTACATTATGGTGGAGTCTAAACCCGACAAATTTGCTATTATTTCGGGCGTTTGTTTAAGCTAAAGGTTTTTCAGCTATGTGAGTGAGTAATTTTAACAAAATGTAAATACATTATATATAATTTGAACTGGCAATTTTAGTGGTAAATAAAAACACCTTAGTTTGGAAATTCGGTTAAAAAATAAATATTTTACAGCCATCAGTTCAGATGAGGCTTTTTGTATGTAAATTCTTATCTATCTGTCTACATCCTGCATAAGCCTCTTTCGGGTGTACATTTGCTGTGTTGCTGGGACAGCAAATAAATAAGAAATCTCAAATATAACTTCAGTTAGCCTCAATAGTTTCAGAATGTCTTAATCTGGTTTGCCCAACTCATTAAAACCATTTTTGGATAAAAGGTCGAAGCGCCCCCAAAATATGCAACATAGGGTAAAAATACCTTTTGAACTTCCCCTACCCAAACACGCAAGTCAAATTATTGGGATCTCGGGAAGGAGGCTGTTTCTACCCCTGTCAGTGTGAGTAACATGGACCCAGTAACATCTTGGGCATAACCATCGTTTAGTCACTCTAGACCTGGTGTTGTTCTAAATACTAGTAGTTATATTTTTTCATAATGGACCATAATGTTACTGTGCGGTAAAAAAAGATGCGATGACAGAGTGGTTAGCTTACTTGCCTCTGGATATAGAAGTCTGGGGTTCGACTCCCGGAGGTTCACGTCTCGAGAATAGATAACGCACTCCCTTAGATCTAGAACTATTCGTGTAAGATAGTTAAAGTTACTGTGAAAGTATGTCATTCTTCCCTACTGATGTAAAGCCGTTGGTCTCCTGTGCAGGGAGAGACATACCCTATTCAGGTTAAAAATCTCGCTGAACTTCTGTGGTTATCATAAAAAAGCCTGCAGGTAAACTCATCCACAGAAACGAAACTGTGATAATCATAAGTATGTGTATTATACGTCAATAGTATTGGAAGAAAGAAAGAAAGAAAAAAGAAACAAAGAAAGATGGATCGGTAATAAGCACCTTGCTCACTAATTGTTTACTAACAGACCATACGTCATAATGTGACGACATATGATGATGACGTAAATCAATGACGTCTTGTCATTGTATTATAATTTCCGTAACATTTCCGAAAATTGCCAGATTGTTCGGGTTTGACACGAATGAATACGGAATAACCTCGTCGATTTCCGTCAATGGCTTACAATAGTAGACGACCGAATACGGAAATCTGCGAAGAATTCCGATTGTATTTATGGTTTTACGGGAAAATAAACAAATGAAAGATAGTTTTTAACCAAATCATTTGTTTATCCTAATCGGTTAGCAAGACATATACATTTCTGCGACACGAAATCTACTTTTATTAAATTGTGAAATGTGTCGACGAATTTTCGCCAATGAACAACGCGCAAGGTAACTCTTTCGGCTACGCTTCCGGTTAATGGCCGTTTTGGCGACATAGGTAAAAATGCAATTTCATTGTCATTTTTGGATGGGTTCGAGAAAGGTTTTTAATGTTTTTTTCACCTCATTCTGCTTGGAAACCACCATTCTTAATGATTTCTACGAATGCTTATCTTGTTGATTTCGTAACGAAATATGATACTTTACGGTTGAAGTCGCCCATAAACTGCCGTAAATGACCCAAGATTTTTCAAAAGTATGGATGGGTATGTTTACTTTTCGCCTGCATGATACCATAGGAGCTCGCTTTTTTTTTCTTTGAATTGATTACCGCTAAACCAAACACGACCCTAAAACGAATGCAACAGGCAGGCAATGCTTATCTTATTCAGAATTGGTTGTCTGGAATATATTTCCTAATTATTATGAATTATTAAACATTAAAATCTCCGTTTATAAGTTTTCTTTATTACATGCAAAACCCGCCAAATAAAGGCAACATTACACTACAAAATCTTTTATCCGAGCCTTATCCAGGTATTCAGGTTATAAAATAATGTATATGTAGCGATTAAAAATATAGATTTATTCATGGGTTCTAAAAATACAATTGATTGAATATGCGTAAAATGAATTATGAATTGGAAACTCTTAACTCAAAGCTCCAGTTTGGGCTTTGGTCTGGCTGGTTTAAGCCGTTTATATTGTGTCTACAGAGTTTGAATTATCAAAATAGGTAAGTTATATATATATATATATACCTTGTCATCAGTAGGTTTAGAAACTACTGTTTAAGTGTTTACAATGTCTCAAAGAAGGCAATTATTTAAGTAATGCTCGTGACATACATAAATATTGCAATCCAATGATACTTTTAAATTAAAAGATATTTTATTTTACTTTCTTTTATTTCTGATTTCGAGGAGATTGTGTGATTAGTGAGCATAAATACAACCAGCTGAACAAGTCAAACAGGAAATCTAAACGCATTCACAACAAACAGAAGTTGCCGTTTACATACAAAACGTTTATTGCAAAATAAAAATATCTGCAATTTTTGTTTTGTAAAATATAAACATTTTACAAGAACGTTACCAGATGCAACTATGTATTTAGTACGAGCTGAGGCAGCTAGGTTGTTTAAATTCTATCCTATACTCATTTCCCATTACTTCCAAGGACATTATTAAGACCGGTATGGTGCAACCTCTTGAGTGAATCTAGTTGTTTAAATATAATGTCTTGGATTATTTGTTAGAAGGAGAAATTGCAGTCTCGGTTTAATGGTAGTGAAAAAATAATCAATATTTAAAAATGTCAATAGTACAACTATTTGAGAATATGCATATGACGGTGAACATGGAATGTGTGTGTGTAGTTATAAGAATCATTTCCCACCAACTTTTAACCAATAGGACGTCGAGAATATGCATATGACGGTGAACATGGAATGTGTGTGTGTAGTTATAAGAATTATATTCCCACAAACGTTTAACCAATAGGACGTCCACAAGTTATAGGTATAATGGAGGCTGGACTGAGGTGAACAATTTCCGCTGTATATTGTATGTACAATATGCTGCTGTTAATCGAATGGTACATGGCTAAGTAAGATCTTTCCTTTCGGAAAAAACAACTTTGGCTCAAGCATGTGAGCAAACTTAGGATGCAGAATTACGTTAAATACAGTACTAAACTGGCTCAATTTTTCAAAGAGGAACTTCAACATTTGTGAATTTCTTGTTACAACGTGTACAGTGATTAAAACGTCTACAACATCACAGTTGTGTCCTTTCTCTAACTAACTGCAACTTATTTGTTTTGCAAAACATCTTGGGATGTCCTTGGAATATGTATGGAATTAATATTGCAGTATATACGATATATAGCGGAAATTCCCGTGTCTCGTTTCTTTTTCCTTTCAGTATACATTCAATTTCACCGATTTGGAACGGTCAGTAGGCAATAAGGCCTACTGGTTACCAATACTTGATGATCATTTTGTGAGCTGGTATACTTTCCATATTCACCTCAAACACGGCATTGCATGTTTATAATGAAGCTGACATAAATCATGTGCATGCATAACTATGCACTCGTTCAATGATTCTATATAATCCAGTCCACATTCTCTACATCATATAATAGTACTGAGCTTTATTAAAACAATTTTAAATACACATGCTTAATCATTTGACATAAATAACTTCGTAAACTGCAAAGACAATAAAGAAATTATAGTACATCACGTTTTTGCAAAACACGTATTGTGTCCGAAACTAACGCGACATCGTCGCAGAAAGTAACAGGAATATTTCCATAGTGTCTGGAGACAACCGGATTCCCTGGGAGTCAAAATTTAAAATCTACTTTATTTCTGAATAATGAAAAAAAATGACTAAAACTGAATGAAAAAAATAAAACTGAAAGTGTCGGAATTGGATTTTGAAATAGTATTGCAAAAATATAATGATATGATTAAAATACGCAAAGTGTGGGAAGTAAGTGCGAAGGTTTAATTTCGGTGTTCGGTGCTCGACATATGTGGTTAGCGCAACCCTTAACATACTATAACGGATGTAGAGCGATAAACTTCGAAGTCAGCACCACATGCGTATGGCATATTGGTCATAGTAACATCATTAATTGTATTCTGATACTATTAAACTAATTCATTCTTTTTTATATTTGTTAATATCTATACCCTTTGTCAAATACTTCGCAGATCTAATTTATACAAAAGATCTAATTTATACAACCGATCTATCGGGCAAGCGCGTAATCAATTCTAAAGAACCTGCTTGTGTGAATACATCTAACATCCATCTGTAAATTCATTATATGGTAAGCGTTTATATTTCAATCTTGTGTGAGAGTTAAGAACGGCGCACCAATTTTGAAACTCCAAAGTCGTTATCGTTTTCTAGCCTGGTGGAAATTCCTTTGTTTTTATGTTCGTTAATTGTATGTTTTCCATTTCATTTTCATTGAGATTTCAAAGGAAAATATGCGATGGAAAGGAGACGAGTATGAATAAAATAGTATACTTTTATTAAGGAAAAATAAACTACTTTTGTTGATCGATTATTGATTTCACTTGACCTTTAGAGATTGGTACAGGTCAGATCTAGTTGATAGTGGAAGTTGTTGAGTGCATAGTTCATTATTCCCTACCGAATTTCATTGAGAGTATACTTGTTTTTTTATGTATGTTTATTGATGTTTTCCCTAATTGTAGATGCTATAATAGGTGTTACTCTGTTTTTCCTTCAGTACATTTATTTTATTCTTTCAGTACATTTATTGTAACGTCCTGTAATATTAAAAAATGAGTAGTGGCCTTAATGAAATCGAATTAAATACGCCATAAACAATCGCATTATTATAATAAGTATGGGCCACAATGACCCAGTGGATAGCATTTTGTCTCTGAATCCGGAGATAACGGGTTCGAGCCACTGGGGGTACTTCGGTGTGTCCGCAGAGTTATGTAGCCTCGTTTGTTGAATGGAAACAATGCGGTATCCAAGTATATCCCTTTAGCATGTTAAACAAAATAGGAATACATTCAATAGAGTAGGCTGGGTTGCAGGAGTAATGCGTAGCCTACTCCATCTGAGGCGGCTCAAAATAACACATGCACTGTTTGGTGGGTCGTCAAACAATAATTCAAAACTATTAGAATACATGTTCTGATGTGGCTTGTATTTTTGGGTGACTGCGTATTGTGAATACCCCACCTCTTCACTGTGTCCCACCAGACGGCCCTTCCGCACTCATCTGTGTACTTTCGCTCAAAAAACTATGGGATTTGTTTACAACCGGACTATTTCGACTGATCATCGATCACGAATAGGTGCCTTCGATTGTTCGTGTTTAAGCAAAACAATATTTGTCTTTTGTCATCTGCTATTAATTGCTTCATTATTTAAAACAGTAAAAGTTACATATATTCACGATTTGGAGTCTTAAACATGTATATAGTAAAGTAAAATAGTTCCCATCTCTTTACCGCCTACGCTAACGTTAGTGATGTTCCAAAGCATACAGGTCAGTCACGAGACCGTAGATACAATGCCACCACTTTATCTACGTTTGCAACCACGTTTGCACAATTCAAGCAATACGAGGGTGTAAGCAACGATATCGATATACTAGGATGTAAACAACTATATCAGGTATATATCCAGGTATATGAATCAGAATCAAGACAGCCTTCCCAATATCATATCATCATACAGGATCTGAAGCTTGCCAAACGTCTACTCTATGGAAACTGCACGTACGATCTTTATAGATAATATTATACGATTTGAAACATGAACTTATCATTTACAATAAAATCTACAAACATTTTAAACTGCTAAAACCTAATCAGATGAATGATGATGAACATTACCGGCTGAAACAACACAACATGTAGATTACATGAAAAACGAATTAAACGGAAACACAGCAATCATAAAATCGGTTTTATGTATGTTCACGCTTCAAAATAAATCAACGTCTACAGCAGTGGTTTCTCCGGTTTTCACAAACACACGCCTATTAGAAAAAGCTAAAAAAGGAGTATGATAATGGACGTTTTATATTTGTTGGATACACACATTATCGAAAAACTAGCGAAGTACAGCTAGCATGGTTAGGTTCGAGATATAATGAAATAAATCACATATATTTTCCGCAGCTATTCGTATTTATTTTTATATGTGCCTATCATACGACATACATTTTGTGTAAGAGAAGGAAAGAAAATACGTACACAAATTGTAACAATGTAAATTTTGAATTTTTTTTTTTCCATTTACAGAAATTATTTTGAAATTGGATAAAGTATCTACAGAACCTCAATCGACTTTATCTTCAATATTCAGAGTAGCAGCTTTCTTTCAAAACATTGTTGGGTGCAAGTAAAGCAAGATTGCCGTGTGCCACTATAATCTCCACAGACCGTCACTGTAATCTCCACAGACCGTCACTGTAATCTCCACAGACCGTCACTGTAATCTCCACATACCAGAAGCATAACGCCTACATTGCCTTCTAAGAGAACTATTTTCCTGACTAAATACATTTGTGTAATGTAATTTAATAGAGATACATTTGAAAAAGCTAAAAAAATATATATGTCAATATTATCCTTAATAACAGTTCGTATATGTTATTGTTGTCGTTAATAGAGTTTTAACTGATGGGATCGATTATAGGGAAATCCTTCAAGAGATGGTACCCCATCTATTTACCAAAGAGCAAAGGGCACAACGATTGAAATGTTGTAAAGAACTCGTGAAACTGCCTATGAAAGGAGGTTAAATGAGCTCATAACAAGTGATGAGACATGGATATGTTATTTTGAGCTTCAACGACGGATTAATAATAAACAATGGCTGAGAAAAGGGCAAGAAAGTCCCGTACTTGCCAAAAGACAAAAAGTGCGAAGAAGGTTCTCTACACTATTTTCTTCAATTCAAAGTGTCCAATTGTGCAGAAACCTAGTGCTCCAGGAAAATCTGGTAAGGGAAAGTTTTATAGGGACAAGGTCTTAAAATCGGTGAATAACAACTATGTTAATCTTCGTCGAAGGACTAGTTTAAAGGACATACATATCATACATGATAATGCACCTTCCCATAAAAGTGCTAGAGTACAGCAACTTCTTCGATATGAACATGTTATACAGCTTCAACACCCACCATACTCGCCGGATCTTAGTTCGTGTGACTTTTTTCTGTTTTCAAAGCTGAAAAAGATGCTCGGTGGACATCATTATAACTCGAGAAGCGCAGTTGGTAGTGCGGTGCATCGGCGTCAGGGTATACATGTACCAAGGGAAGACTACTCTTCTGCGGCTTTCCGGTCATGGATATCTCGTTTAAAAGAGTGTATTCGTGTTAAGGGCGAATACTTTGAAGGATTAAATAGAATATTTGTTCATAAACATGTTATGTTTTATTTTACGAGGCCATTCTCAAAACTTTTTGAATGCCCCTCGTAGACTCATTAATAACACTACAGTTTGTAACCCGACATTTATAACTGTTGATTGAATTGAGTTGGATTTTATAGTCGCACCAACAGCTAATAGGCTGGGACCCAACCTCTGGTATCGTGCAAAAAAACACTTTTGGTTTACCCGGAAAGATATACTCGTGATTTTTTGCATATCAATAGCAGAAACTGTACTCTATACGAAACCACTGTATGGATTAATGGTATTCTTTGCATTTCGTAACACCAACGCATTTTCTACGGAAGCCCATAAGTGAAAAGAAAATATTGATACTCAAAGAAAAAAGGTGTACAAGTTTATATTTTAGCGATATGATTTTGTTTTGTACATAAATAAGACATATGCACGCCTAATTATATTCTGTTTATGCCGAATGCAGTTTTCAAATATTCTTTTTTAAATCAAAAGCGGTTTAAGGATTGAATATGGCGGGCAGATGGATGGAGGGAGGGACGGGCATACACCTTTTGGCTAAAGCTTTCATGCACGTTGTTTATAACTTATGTAAATTATTTTCGGTTAAAACCAACTTTACTGTGAAGTGTTATATCGTTAAGATGTCACTTTCTTACGAGCAAGACCGATTTTCTCCTTTTCAGAATAGAGTTATGACTCCTGAGTTACTTAACAAAAGTGCACATTTTGGGTAAAGCTTAGGTGCAAGGTTTCTTTATCTTATTTTGGATTTTAACTAAAATTGCTGTGAAGCCTTATATCAAACAGACATCACTTCCTTACGATCAATGTGTACCTTTGCCTTTTCTCAATAGAGTTATGGCCCCTGATTATCTACGAAAATACATTTTTGTGTTGAGTTTATGTTAATTAATCAAGTTTTGTTGAAAATTAAACAACATTTTGGGTGGAAAGTTTATATACAAATAGGATACCAGTATATGTTAATAATATTTATGATACATCAAATTGTTTTGCCATTTTGAAATAGAGGTATGGCCCTTAATTTACTTAGAAAATATGGTTATTGCAACAACTATCTTGAATTGTGTAGGGTTTAAACCATATCGTTTAGTGTGAAGTCTTAATAACATTAACATACTGGCAGATATTTAGAATCCGTTCGATGGTAGCTTTTAGATTTCTTAATACAGTTATGGACCTTTAATTTACCTTGAAAATAGAATATAAGTTACTGCAATTACTGTCTTATCAAATTGTAAACTTCCAAATTGGTTCACTATTTTGTCACAGATGTTTGATTGTATTTATCAGAAAAATAACGGGGATTTTATTGACTAGTTTCGTTGAAAGGCGATTGAGCGACGTCATTGTTTGGGTATGACGTCTGACAGAGTTTTCTCCAAAACATCTTGAATACTATCTAAATGATTTATTTGAAATTTGCACTTTTGTTACATATGAACATTAACTGTCCAACCAACATTGGTGTTTCTGTGACCTTGAGTTTCAATTCTAGGTTCTAATTGATTGAACAGGCAACTTCTTGTTAAGAAGTTTGTCAACGTTTCTCAAACACATCATGAACTTGAATATTTTCCTACGGTTTGTATCGCCTTGATCCATGGGACGCAATGTATTAAATAGTGTGCTAGAATCATGTTTACAGTTTAAAACTATAAGTATCACTAAATGGGATCCATATCCTATTTCGAGTCAGAAACAAATTATGGTATAAAAGTCGAGAAGGAAATATAACATTCACAGAACACAATCAATCAACCAAACACACGTATTTGAAACAAACACCAATCACAAGGATAGAAAAGAGCAAAGTATGCGAAATGGCAAACTCAAACGGTTGAAATATGGGTACCTCCTTGGAATGGTCAGTGACAATATGGGTACCTCCTTGGAATGGTCAGTGACATAAAGGCTGCTGGGGTTAAACCAGGTTCTAGAGTGCACCATACCTCACTCTTTCCCTATTTTCATTCCAATAAAATTCGACCAGCCAGGCTATAACCCCTTACAAACTAGGAAGTATGAATAGCAATTAGTAGGCAATATAAGTATAACACAAAATGATCATGTATATATGAATAGAAATTCCCAGAAAGCCACAAAGCAAATACTTGTCAGAAGCCAGGACAAAAAAAGAATGATGACGATCAGACAATATTAAATAAAAAAGTAGGTCTATTTAGGTAGAAGCACATGCATTCATTACGATATATAGTATTGAAGGATAGAGATAGAGAGCAGAAGAAGGCCTTTTACTATATACATATACTATAACTATATTCTTTCTAGCCTTTTATATTATATATCGTAATAAATTCCTGTGAGTAGAAGTTATCATAGGGTTCAAAATCAGTCGGGTCATCGCAACATTAATTGTAAAGCATTGTGGCGAACTGTAAATAGGTCAACATCTATACATGCAGTGAATTGCATAATGATAGGGTCATATCCTATTTTGTTATGTTTGTTAACAAGTTTAACACAGATTGTGTGAATGTGATAATGACCAATACTCTTAAAAATCTGTACATATAGCCACCACAGTATTCACGTTGTAACAGACCTTGTAGCAGAAGTGTTCTGACACTACTTTAAGTAAATCAGGGTTATGATAATAAACCTAAATAAACCTTCGCAAAGGTTTGTCCGGATATAAAACTCAATGAAGCACTATTAAAGCCGGAGTAGATGAAAAGCAAAACAAACTTCCAACTATGTACGGTATTACTAATTTACAAAAACAGCCTAATAAAGCACACTTTATTCCTATTTCTAGTGTCTGCACCACTACAGACATCTCCAAAGGTATAACGTCCTGTCTTACTGCCGCTGTAGATCACGTAACACAATATTGAGCTAAAGCTTATGCTAACTTTTGGATTAATATATTTTGGTCGTTATTACTTTCTTGAAAATGAATGCAGTAAACGTCACGCAAACCTTTTCAAATATAAGCTTATTGCTCTTATTCAATATTTATTTTAGTGAATAAACACTAATGTTTGCTCAGCATTATACTGCGGTAGAATAAAATGTATTCTTTGGCATATCACTCCGCCATTAAAACAATCAAAATGGACTCTACCATTGCGTTTTCCATAGGGTTGCATTATATCTTTTGTTCTTACCATCACTTTCTAAAATTTCATAGCTCTAAACAGCCTACCTAAAATTAAAATACTAACCTAAATTCATCAAAAATGTCCAAAGTAAGCGGAGTTCCGTTCGATTGTTTACAACTAAGCACCACCCCATGGCATTAATGGTGTCAGGTCGCGGAGATGATTTCTAATAACCATTTTGATATTTTAGCTATGGTCATGTGACAAATTATGACGTAGTCGCAGACTATTTTCTAAGACGTTGACAGAGTCACCTGGTGATCCTGGTAAAGATTGGGTAATGATCACTGTTAAAAGGCTTATCAAAGGAGGTTGTCACCTTATTATTTTGCAACGCACTGCATGTTTAGTGGTTGACCCATTTACAGTTCACCGCTTTGCTTTCCACTTGTGCGATCGACGGAAAGATTGTGGACCTATGATGACGTCTACCTAAATCCTGAAAGGACGGTAACGTTCGATGGTTGTCTTTAATATTGTCTAGTCGTGCTCTTAACAGTGTCAAAATTGAAATGATCTCTCTTGTCAAAGAGTTGGCTTATTATTTCTCAGTTTCAATCGCGAGATGTAAATCTAGTAAAGAAGATATAGCAACTATGAGAAATATTAGCTTTTTAGAGGTAAAGTTCTTTGGAAAGAAAGTATATGTAATTGTCCAATATATCATCCATATACAAAGAGGTATAATAAAAGGCTTCAATTACATCTGCCTAAGCGTATCTGGTAAAAGACTAAAAATGAAACCTCTAACATAACAAAACAAAAACAAATCTGCAACAAGAGTTGCACATTTCGTTCTCATTTGGGATTCCAACAATTTGTCTATAAACAGTAGTGTCATACTTAACTAGTTCCATATGTGTAAAAAATATTATCTTCTATGAATATAAATGCTTCGAAAACAACTACGTGACAAGTCCACATAGTGTAATTGTCCAAAACCCTTCAATTAAATATTAGTGAGAATCAGAACTCGTTTACTGTAGTTGCCGTGTACTCAGTCTGAAATTTAAATATTTGCAAACATCAAGGGCGATAACTTTGTAAACCACTCCTCAATTGTTCTCATTGTCAAACAAAACCGATACCTTAATAATATTACCCCAAAAAGCATGGAAATTCAAATGCTATTTATTACAATCATCGTGAAAACAATCACGCTCCTTAGTCAGAGGACGATATCCTCTTTGTTCAATTAGAATATACACAGTAATTGATGATATTTCAAAGGAAAGTAGGAAACAATCAGACGATGGAATTTTTCGACAATTTAGAGCAATAACTTGATACTCGTCTAACCTGTCTGAAATCCGTTTGATATAAAGTTACACGCTAAACTGTGTGAAAATCGAAACCAATTTATTTAATGTATTGTGTACGAAAGCTGAAATTTGCATTTTTGCAATAATCAAGGGCAATAACTCAGTAAGGCAAGTGTCAATTCTGCTCATTGTCATCTTGTCAAAGTTCATATTCATATAAAGTCTCACAATAAATAATGTGAAGATCGGAATCCGTTTACTACAGTAATGTGTGTACTCAAGCTAAAATGTGCCTATTCTTTCAATAACCAAGGGTAATAACTCTTTAAAGCAAGTGTCAGTTTTACTCAGTATTGAACTTGTCAAAGGCCTTGTAGGTATAAGGCCTAACACCATACAACATTTAGTGGAAATCGGAAACCGTTTACTGCAGTTATTGTGAACACAAGAAATTCGCATTATCCCTGGCACAGGACAAAACAAAATTCATAAAAGGTCTATAACTCTTGTTAAAATTAGTAAAGTGTAACATAATCAGTTCTTGATTCTGTAGGTTTCAAATACTGGAACTGTATTTGCCTAAAAGGACGTGTGCAAATTTCTTTATTTTCCTTTGAATGTTTGTTCAGCGATTTTCATATATTGGCTTGGTACGAATGGGTTACCGTAGAAATCGCGATGCTGTTACGAAATGCAAAGTATGCCAGAAGTCCATACAGTGGTTTCATATGTACAAGACCCCCTTCTGTTAATATTTAAAAAATCAGGAGTATATTTTTTCGGGTAAACGTTTTCGTTTTTTTCAGGCTTGGGTCCCCGCCTATAAGGTCATATGGCGACTTTCCAGCTTCTACTGGTGGAGGAAAATCCCAGGTGCCCCTCCGTGCAATTTTCGTGCACGGGCGGGCACCTGGGTAGAACCACCGACGTTCCGCAAGCCAGCTGGATAGCTTTCTCACATAAAGATTCCTAGGCCCCTGAGGGATCGAACCTGCAGCGTGAGGGGCAAGTGATTGCAAGTCAGAGACTCTTACCACTCGGCCACGGACGCCCTTTATAACTGTTGAAGATCTGCTTTGAACATTCGAGTAATTTCAGTACTGTATTGAATGTAAAGAGATTTTACATCCGAAATTTGCTCACCTGCTTGAGCCAAGCGCGTATTCTACCAATACAGTTTACAGGAAAGGTCTACTGTAGACATGAACCATTCAATTAACAGCAGCATATCATACATACAAAATATGGTCGAAATTCCAGTGTTGTGTTTCTTCTTTCCTTTAGTATATATAATAAATACTGACAATGAAGATCCTTTGAAAGCAACAAACAGAATCAAGAGAATAAAGTAGAAGACTCGGTTTTATTGCGTCTGTTCAGTAATGTAAGAAGCAACACCTCTCACGCCACTTGTAAAATACAAAGGATACACGGATACTCAGGTTATAGGGAATTTAACTTAATGTTATGGGGTTTATATAAATATACAACAATCATGGTCACTGGCAATATTCATACACTTTTATATTACATGATTATTAAATACAAAATGTGAGAAGTAACAGTAACACTGTGATTTCACAACATACATACATAAATTATTATTATTATTATTAGTATTATCTTATTACATACTTCTAAATACGGAATTCGGAATACGGAATTCGGAATGCGGAATGCGGAATTCGGAATGCGGAATGCAGAAGTCAAGAAATATTTTATTGTTATGTCTGTGGGTGGTGTATCCAGGGTGGTGTATAAACTCAGAGTGGGTCACTAGCGGATCCGGAGGGAAGCCCGTACGAAGGGCCGGAATTAGATTTTATAAATTACATAAAATATTTAGGCTTGTAAAAAGGTTGGACCACTACTGGACCTCCCACTGGACACCCCCTAGATACATCATCCTGAAAAAATCGGAAAAAAACGTGTTTTTGTATGTTATTGTGAAAACTTTTGCTCCCCCTCGAGGTAAAATCCTGGATCCGCGTATTAACTTTCGGATATATATTACAGCTTATTCGTACCACGTAGATTTTAAGAGAGGGTAATGCCATCGCCTCATAGTCAATGAAAAAGACAATTATATACATAAAGAAGGACGTTTGTTTTTCATGTTTGCATCAATAGTAATTGTATTTTTGACAATCAGTATCAGTATTGTGATTTTAGTTTAATAATAGTTTAGTTTAGTTTAATAATATGTTATTGCAGATCTGTTACAATACATAAATTCAACATCACAATATGCATAGCAACATAAGCAAATGGATTGAATTACAAATTATTACAACATTAGTTACAGTTCTCTCCAGTATTGTGATAGTGGTAGTGGTATCGGTAGTCTTTTCCCTCGTGCTACCTACTTACTACCTACTTCTAAATGCGGAATGCGGAATGCGGAATTCGGAATGCGGAATGCGGAATTCGAAAGTCAAGAAATAGAAGTGAAGTAAATGTGAGCCAAATGGGCCATCGTAGTATACTCTCAAACATTACAGGAAAACATGTGCCGATTCTTTGGCATATATGTTTATTCTGGTTAAACGCAGGGAGTACAGATACATTATCTTATAAATTTGACTGAGAACACACTTAAAGAAATTTGTTTTCTAATGTTCAACTATTTATAATCATAGTATAAAACCATATTTATATGTTTTACTTTTTTTTATTATTCACATTGTGAATAAATCACTATTGCCTCAATCTATGTACATGTATACGAATAGCATAACCTGAGCATGAGAAAACGCTCAGCTACACACACGTCTATATTCATCTCAATTTTAGGAGAACTAATTATATATTTTGTCTGGATATGTATTAAGTCTATACTTTGGTTTACAGTGCAGGTCGATGGTTTTCTTAACTTCTGGATTGTTTCGCAGCATGCTAAGCGAAAATTAATATCCATTTGGAGCTTCCGTGATCGCGTTAACGCCTACCTTGATTGTTCCTTACTATCTAATAGTTAGGGTACAAATTTAGAGACGATACAGTTACGAGGATTATAATTGTATAGGTCCTCCATTTTAACGGATGTTTAAGAAACGCGAGAGAGATATGTTCTACACTGGGCCGATGAATCTCATTTAAACGAATGATTCTATCCAGACAAGTTAGCGTAATATAGTCATTTATTTATAGATGTGCATTCTCCCGATTGTTTCAATTATTTTTACGAATACCTCTGATTTGTTTTGTTTCAATCGCTTAGCCCGCTTTGTTTAGGTAGCTTTCAGTGGCTTTCAGTGTCCCATATTTAGCAATACTGAACCTTACAGCTGCTTCCTGTTGCTGAACACTCACAATGCATTCGATCAAGTGACATCGCAAATTGTTTCCTTTCCTTATATATGTCATCATATTTTAAAAAGAAAACACGTCATTTTCCTAAGCCCGTGTTTTTATGTCAAGCATTTTACATTGTTGCTTGGAAATGTTCTTCATGAATGGTTTTTGAATTAATAATTAACTAGCTTTGATCTTCCCGTGTGATCTGAATTGACGGTTTTAAAAACAAGAGCTCTAACAACTTGGCAAAAGGTGATATAATACTATACAAATCCATGCTGTATGATGTATTAAAAATTTACAAAATCTTGGAATGAAGATGTCATCAAGCCCTGCTACTATATATGGCATACTGAAATTCGAAACTGGTTACAGCAAATAAATCAGCAATTGTACATAAACAAATATACAAAGAGAAAAAATATTAATTGTTCACTCATTGTATGACGTTATACACATTTGAGGTGATTTTCTTTGCTTTAAATGGTATAGGTCAAATTGCAGTCTACATTTCTGTTTTATTGCAAGGTTTTAACAGATCATATCTTTTTATTTGTTTTGTATATTTCTAATAAGTAACCGACATATAACGAGCGCAATACGTCGTTGAATCTTGATGTTTAAGGCAATTGTTTTCGTTTCATTTATTTCATTGAAAGGAATGAGATAAACCACAGAAATCCGCAAAAGAATGTTTTTACAGTGATAGACAGAGTCTGGTCTCAGCGAGCTGGTTTATTCAAACATCTATATGTGCGTAGCTGAGACAGGCTATATCTGTTTTTCAGTATGGTGTACTTATACACTGTCCGTATTCCAAATTCCATTTATTGGAAGTTAGAGTATGGTAAGGCGCCGCCGCTTTGTTTATTTTGAATTAAATGATGCAATGCTATTTAATGCTATGCGTTCATCAAAGGCTATTTCACCGACTATAATACAAATGTATGTAAAAGTATAATACAATCATACAATAGAACCATAACGGTTCTACACATTAGAATTCAAAATTTGCCCAAATTACTTATTATTAATTACCTTAAAAACTAAATACACAACACTCTTAGACGTTTTTAAACAATAGGTTAGCAGTATGTTAATCTAAATCAAAGGAATTTATTGGGATGACAGTAGGGTAAGTGTGAGGTTTGGTGCACCCTAGAACCGGTTTAACCCCTCAGTGGCCTACTTTGCCTACTGACCGTTCCAAGCGGTAGCCCTATTGTCAACCCTTTTTGTGTTTGTGATGTCGTTTGCATTTATTATTACTTTTGCCTTCTTGTTTGTCTGTTTGCGTGTTTGTTTCTGTGTTTTGTGGATAGCTGTCCTCCTTGAATGCTACTTTCCCTGTCCAATCTTTTTATATTTCTTTAGCATTATCTTAAAGCAATTTTTTTCTCTTATGAATTGTTCAAATAATACAATATGTAGCGGAACTTCCCGATCGAGCTGCGTTTCTTTTTTCCTTTGTTATAGAAAAGAGTATAAGAGTGGACCTTTCGAAAAGGCCGAACACGACACATACGAAATATTGCTGTCTCGGTTTGATTAAGACTGCTCATGAACGGTAGTGAAATATGCTAACTACCGCTCACGCCCTCTAGTCCCGGTGTTGAGCAGAAATCAATATTCATAAAATCAATAGTACATAATTTTAACCATCCCGAAGATGGCATGCATATGAAGGTGTGTCGCTGTCATATTATATTGAATGCCTCTTGCTTGAATTGTTTTACCCTGATTGTCCACTTATATTCCTTTATTGAGCTTTTATCATTTTATGCTTCAATTTTAATTCAATTTATATTTAACTGATAATCATTCATTTTACATTTATTTGTGCGGTACTCCATGTAAAAAGTTCGCTTTACTACATAATTACAGTTTAGGTGAAGTATCTCCGTCCGCCTCTGAATAACGATTTGATACCTTGAGGGTGTATACCCATAGCTTTAGAGTATTTGCAATCTAATGTAGATACAGGTTGTTTGACACTCATACCAATAGCTTTAGAGTATTTGCAATCTAATGTAGATACAGTTATATTCAAATTGATAATGACTTTTGAATTGTTACGTCTGGCAACGGTTTCATAGAGATTAATGAAAAACGAATTAAATTTCTAACAAAAAGTATTTTGAGCATAACGATGTTCAAGAATGTCCAAAATGTTACATTAACATCAACACACGTTTAAATTAGTGCGGTGGTGGAGGCGTCCGTGGTCGAGTAGTTAGATACTCTAAATTAAAATCACTTGCCCCTCACCACTGTGGGTTTCAGGCCTGACAAGGGGACATGAAATCTTATGTGACGAAACCATCCAGCTGGCTTGCGGACCGTCAGTGGTTCTACCCGTGCACATATATTGCCCAGAGGGACAGCTGTGGTCTTCCGCCGCCAAAGAAAGCTGGAACGTCGCCTTATGACTTAGTTGTTGGTGCGAAAATCCATTTCAATTCAATTGAAATAGTATACATACGACATTTAGAAGTACGATTGAACATCTGTCAAGTTTGGTTTATAGAAGACACGAGTGCGTATTAGTATTACTGAATTTCTTAACGGCATAATAAGTTTATTACCGCGTTAAATAAAATAGGTTACCTATTTTCGGAAAATTGATAAATATAACGGGAATATCTTGAAAACTACTTTGCGCCAAGAACTATTACAACCTGATTGATCATGTTGATGTGATTTACAAAACTTCGTTAAATACTTGGTGATCATGATCACTTTTATACAATCTTTATTAAACATGTTAAACGTGTTAAAAAGTTTATCGACGGAGGTCATGACCCTTTCATTTTGCAACGCACTATTTTATCTTTGACTGTGCGATGACTGGACAGAGTGACCCTAATGTTACGTCTATTTAAATCCTGAAAAGAACGGTTGTGTTCTAACTTGATTTGTCGTACCAGTTAGGGTTTGTTTTCTTATTGCTTTGGCTTCTGCCAAGTCACTGAGTACTTACTTTGTGACTTTGTAGGCTGTTTTTATATTTGTATACAAATTCTCATCTTGGCGTTACACGTAATTCATATTGACTACTAATGCTGCCTAGTTTGGAAGTGGATATATAGCCGGCTGTTTTTTTTATTTGTACTGTCCCGTTTTGCCGTTGACCGTTTCAAGGCGCTATCCCTGTTGTCAACCCTTTTATGATTGCGATGTCAAGTATCACGCATGTTAGTCATTCTTGTAATGTTTTTTTTTAGCTTCTATGCAAGTGTATTCGTGAATATATAACTTTCTCACTTCTTGATAAAATAAAATGTATTATTTACTCCAATGACAAGTCTTTTTTTAGCTAGCATGCAAACAGATGATTACAAATTGAATAATAAATTGAAACAAACAACGACATTTGATTTATCTGCATCGCGCTTCAGGCTAATTTAGTGACATTGCCGATCAATGCTATATAAATCGCTGATCATAAAGTTTGATTACACTTGTTTCTTGATTGATCACACATTTGAATATTCAAATATATAATTACATGGTATTGCAAAGAATAAAAGACGAGCTTTGCGAAATCAGAAACAGGTAGTAATTGATTGGTAAGCATTATATCCCAGGAAGAACATCATATCCGCATTGCGTGATCGTTTTCGTGATCATAATCCAGGAAGAACGTCATATCCACATTGCGTGATCGTTTTCGTGATCAAACAGACTATAATATAGACAGCAAAAAAAAATCTTTAGTAAATTCTGAGTAGTATATACAATGTAAAGCATTAAACCGTATGTGACATGACACTGAACGCATGGTTAATTCAATGTAATGCATCTTATAAAATGTGTTATTATATATATACTGACGAGATAAAGAAACGCCTCATCGGGAATTTCCGCTATATATTGTATATACCGCACACTTAATGCCACATAATATTCCAAAGAAATCCCAAGATGTTTTATAAAACAAAGTTGCAGTTGGTTAGAGAAAGGACACAACTGTGATGTTGTAGACGTTTTAATCACAGTACACTTTATAACAAGAAATTCATAAATATTGGAGTTCCTCTTTGAAAAATTGACTATTTTAGTACTGTATTTAACGTAAAGAGTTTGCAGAAATTTGCATCCTAAGTTTGCTCACATGCTTGAGCCAAACAGATACTCTGCCAATAATCAAACTTTGAAGAAATACTATTTGCTGTGTTTTGTGTTGTTTTAGTATTTTTTCCGAAAAGAAAGGTCTTACCTAGCCATGTACAATTCGATTAACAGCAGCATAGTGTACATACAATATATAGCGGAAATTCCCGATGAGGCGTTTCTTTATCTAGTCAGTATAGTAACAAAAACGGCCTGTTGTTTGTGTAATACAGGCATTGTCTATGCGGTCATACATTGCATTAGACAAGCGCGTGAAAAATCGGCCCACAAATCTGTATGAAGGGCAAAATAAACATTAAATTAAATCTAGACTGAGTTACATACATTTAGCATTAAATTATAGATATTTGTTTTAATAAGCGATAACAAACTAGTCATATATTGCACCGGCACGTGCATCCAACGACAACTGTGACTGTTAAAAATGGCAGCCAGAATGCTCGAAACCCTGTTAAGATTACCACAGTGCACGCAGGAGATTGTTAGAATATATACAAAGATGAGGACGGACATTAATGAAATTGTGAAATAATGAAAAACAAAAACGATTCAGTCTAAATTAAAACATGACGTAAATAAATATGTGTGACTGGCTCGGAGATGTTGAACGGCTCGAGGAAATCCAACATGAAAAACTAAATATACATTTAAAACTGTTTTCTTGACTATTGCGAAAAACCATGGATCAAGTGCAAAACATACATTTCTTTCTGGGTCTGTCATGAGATAATTTGGAATAGGAAGCAGTCAGTTTCATAGGAACATATTTTTTGAGCTACCTAATGGTAAACGTTTCAACATCCACGAACACCTAAACGTCAACAAATCTATCATCTACATGTACCAAGATATTTTTCGACGTCGTCATGGTCGTGAAAGAATGTACTTTAGCCATAAAGTCGTGAAAGAATGTACTTTAGCCATCAAGTATTTCATCATCGGAGACGCTGCCTCCCTCAAAAGTTGCACATAAATATCAATTGTACCAACCCCAAGGACATATCAACACATTAATGTCATAATATTGAAGATTGTTTACGAGAACGTCTGGATTTAATCGACAACATATGCAATATCTTTGCGTAATTTTGACAACGTGTCAGAACAATAAAACTTGCATAGACAATCCTGACAATGTTATGTCACAAATGAAACGACATCTGTATTATTCTCAGAAAGTGATGTCAAATTGCTGTATAATGCAGTTTTTTAACACATACGGTAAATACAACTTGCAGTTACGAATACATATTTTTTTTTAAAAATATCTCTTAATCGTTTCCCTAAGTATGCCACTGACTCACTTATTCGACAACGTGTATTCGAACTAAATTGCCCGTGGATTCTTTGCAGTTAGATGTCTAGTTCGTGCATATAGGTTAATTGAAAATGGGGATCCTTCAAATGCAACGAACACAAAATAATAACGCACTCGTGATTTAATTACTACGCATCCGAACTCCTAACTGTGTTTTATTCACCGATAAAATACAGGTAGGTATTTATTATTTCGATTCTAACACAACAGTTACCCCCTTGTTTACGCTATTGTTGGGGCACTATATATTATCTCGGAGGTCAAGGTAATCAGGCTGCTATGTTTACAGGCTGTTCCATTTGGCGCCCCCGTATGCAAATTTCTGCGTTTCAATACACTAGTAGTCACGTGACAAACAATTAAGTCATTGCTTACGTCATATAGCTTGCGCTGTATGACGTCAAACGTTCTCAGCTTGTTCAAGATGCGTATTAAAGTTATATGTGTATTATTGCATATGATGGGTTTATATCGGGTGTGTGCATGGTTTGGGAGCATGGCAAGTTTGTTGTAATTAACATTTCATTATAATTACTGTTGAGTTTGTCTTCGTGACTATATTTACCAAGTGACGTCATGTAACGGGCGCTTCCGACGGATGAAATATACGCGGGCAATTAATGGAACAGCTGTATTTTATCGTAGAATAACATACAGCTGTCTCTCTTCTTTGTGTATATGAAAGACTGTGGAGATCGTGTTAGAATGAATGGTAATTACAACTCTCACGCCCCTATCCCCGGCTTAAGCGCTAGTTACAACATTAGTCTTTGCATTCGATGATCCCAAAGATACAGCAAGTAATATAACTAATGTTTCGTATCGAGGTGAAACTTTGTACGTCCGCCACACTGAACTTTAACATTTTATCTACGTTTGTTCTTATCGCAGATTTGTTTCATGTTGCTATGAACGATAATTCCTGTTGAGTCGTTCACCGTATACTCAGACAGATGTCATTGAAGCCATTATTAAAATCTCTCCGTTTCTGGATGGTATTTTGAACATTGTCTACATTTTTTGTTTCTTCTACGGTTAATAATATCCATCTACAAGAACGTTCCAAGTCGGTACACCTGTCTTCACCACTCATTAAGTTACTTATTGTCCTTTTCAATGACATCTATATAATTATGCTAATATTTTGGTTTATGGTGTAATGCGGACTTACGGCGCCATTGCGTTTGATTGCTGTGGTTACAGGACCATTGTTCTCATTTTTAAATTCAATAAAACAATTAATATATCTGATGCTGTCCATTTATTTCTCAATTAACATCTCTCAATTGACAATAGAGAAATATTAAGCAGAATGTGTGACAAGCCAGATTATTTCAATTTTCAATTTTAGCATTTATATTTATCTAAACTAGACGGGGACATTCCCCGAGCAACATCTGACGGGGTATATGTTTCTGAACATACTCTATTGTAGAACCTGTAGTGTAGTTGAGGAATTCAACATTAGTAACTTTTGTATATAATTTTATAATAAAAACTACTCTACCAGGGCTATCGTAACCATAACATTCGATTTTTTTTTTGCAGAATTGTATTTTGTGAAGCACTCATCTTTCTATTAGATAATATTTTCGTCAGGTATGGTACCACCGTTTATAGACAAATTGTTGGTATCCCTATGGATACGAACTGTGCACCACTTGTCGCAGATTTGTTTTTATTTTGCTGTGAAAGAGATTTCAGTGATTTCAGATACCCAGGCAGATGTTATTGAAGCTTTTAATGACACCTCTCGGTATCTGGATGACATATTGAACATTGACAACCCTTTCTTTCCAACTATGGTTGATAATATTTATCCTAAAGAACTTCAGCTTAATAAAGCTACTATATCTGATAATAACGCTTCTTTTCTTGATTTAGATCTCGCGATTGAAAATGGCGAAGTAATTAGCAAAATTTATGACAAGAGAGATGATTTTAAATTTGACATTTTTAATTACCCCACTTGGATGGGGATGTTCCCCGAGCAACTTCTTATGGGGTGTATGCGTCTCAACTTATTCGTTTTTCAAGAGCTTGTACTCGAGTTGAGGACTTTAATATTCGTAATCTTTGGATAACTAAAAAGCTACTCAATCAGGGTTACCGTTACCAGAAACTTCGTAAAACCTTTGCAAAATTTTATAATCGTAAGCCTGATCTTCTCTCCAAATATAAAAGTAATATAAGGACTCTTCTGTGACAAGGACTATCACAACCTGACTTCTATGGTGATGTGATTTATAAACTTCGTAAGATTCTTGGTCATGATCACTTTCATACTATCTTTGTTAAACTTGTTAAAAAGTTTATCAAAATAGGTTATGACCCAATCATTTTGCAACGTACTGCATGCTTGGTGTTGGACCCTTTTACAGTTTGCCACTATGCTTTCCTCTTTAATTGTACGATGACCGGACAGGCTGTAGACCCTATGATGACGCCTACCTAAAACCTATTGGGACGGTGGCGTTTGGTGTTTGTCTATGATCTTTCTTGTCGTGCCCTTAATGGTTTATTCTCTTGTTGCTCTGGCTTCTGCCAAGTCATTGAGTACCTTCATTGTGGCTTTCTAGGCTATTGGTTTTTGTATTATATTTACACGAGGATATTTTTGTTTTTCTTATATTGCCTATTGTTGCTGCCTTGTTGGTTAGAGATTAGATCATGGCGGGGATTTCTTTATTTACACTGTCCTGTTTTAATGGGATAAAGTAGAGTAAGTGTGAGGTTTGGTGCACCCTAGAACCGGGTTAAACCCCCCAGTGGCCTACTTTGCCACTGACCGTTCCAAGGCGGTAGCCCTATTGTCAACCCTTTTGTGTTTGTGATGTCGTTTGCTTTTATTATTACTTTTGCCTTCTTGTTTGACTGTTTGCATGTTTGTTTCTGTGTTTTTGGTTGACTGTCCTCCTTGAATGCTACTTCCCCTGTCCGATCATTTTATATTTCTTTATCTTAAATCTAAACTACTTATAAAGTATAAAAGCCATTTTATAACAATTATATCACAAGGCCTATCACAACCTGATTTCCATGGTAAGACCATTGGTCAAGACGATATCCATAATTATAATCTTTATTAAAATTGTTAGAAATTGTATATCAAACACCCTTGCGTTATACATGTGCTTCTATTGCCTACTAATGCTGCCTTGTTTATAGTATATAGTCTGGCAGGGATTTTGTATTTACCCTGTCCCGTGTTACTGCGATGGCGGTAGGGTACGTCTGAGTTTTGGTGCATCCTAAAAACTGATTTAAAATCCCAGTAGCAGTTTTGCCATTGAACATTCTATAGCGGTAGCCATATTGTCAACCTGTTTTATTGTTATGATGTTATACCGTTCTATATGGTACAATAAGATATAAAATCAAACAGACAATGGAGCATTCAATGACCAGAGTCAATCACAAGCATACGCGTAAACAAACAACAACTACAACGATTAATAAAGGACAGGATATCACAAAAAGGCAACGGTTGTGGGGTCGGCAGGGGGTGTTAAACTAGGTCCTAGTGTGCACTAAACCTCACTTTTATCATAATTTCATCCCAATAAAACGGACAGTGTAAATAAAGATATCCCTGACAGGTTATAGTCTCTAATCAGTATAAGTGTTGTTTGTTTATACGCGTCTTATTACTCGATTGTGCTCCTTTGAGTGCTACATTTCCTGTTCGACTTTTATATCTAGGTTTGGTGCACCCTAGAACGTGATTTAAACACACAACGAAATTCCAAGGCGGTACCCCTAATTCCAACCCGTTTGTGTTTCTGGTGTCTCATACTGTGTAATTGTTGTTTATTGTTGTGGAGTGCGTGGTCCAGTGGTAGAGCGCCGAACTCCAGATCGAGAGGTCGTGGGTTCGATCCTCGCCGCGGCCACGTTATTTATCCTTGAGCAAGATAATTAATCCACATTGCTTAGTACTGGTTCTACCCAGGAAGCCATCGAGAGTGATTAATCTAAGTTGCAATAACTTGTTTCGCAATCGATGTAAAATAAATATGTTTAAACTAATTGTTGTTGGTTGTTGGTTCGCTGTAATTGTTGTCGGTTTTTATGTAATTGTTGTTGTTTTTAAATGCGTGCTTTTAGTTGACTATGTTCTATGAATGCTTTATCTTTTCTGTTCAACTTTTTTAAAGTACTTTTAGGTGAAATTGCGACGCTGAGAAGTTTATTTTCTGTCAGTTGTGAATGTAAAAGTGTTTAGTTTATGTCTAATCGATAATTGAAACCATTTTCTAGCTCTCTCATACGCAGTTTAATATAAGACATACTGCAACACAATTTTCCACTGAAAACATGTCAGCAATAATTGAATTCTTAACTACACTTTTTAGGCTTAAATGTATCTTAGTGAAATAAATGAATGCCTTGGACAATAGGCCGAGTGATAAACCTGCGATTCTATTAAATCTATCTTAGACATTTGGGAAATAATAAGATGTTATCCATTGAAAAAGAGTTGATGGCAGTCTGGAAGGTAGCATAGCAATTCGATAATTTGTTTCAAAATGAATTCGACATGTTACTGAAGCCACTGTCTGGAACATGTATTAGCATTGAGTTTTGGTGGATTTGTAGGTATGTGGAGAAAGACTGCAGAGTTTGTACAGAATCGTATCCGTGTTTGCAAACATTGCCATACTACTCCGGCCGATAAAAGGCTCTGGGTATTGCTTAACCACTCATAGGATATGTTGTCTGCTTTTCATACGCAGGCTTCATAACCGCTGCTCCCATCTAAATTCCATTATGTTTATTTCGCTCTTCGGGGCATTTCATTTTATTAGATACTGGGACCATACGCCGTACGACATTGGGAATACGTTAAAGAAGGATAATGTCCACCGCCATATGCATGCCATCTTCGGGATGGTTAACATTTTGTGCTGTTGATTTTATGAATATTGAGTTCTGCTCAACCCGGGGCTAGAGGGCGTGAGCGGTAGCTAGCATATTTCATTACCACTCATGAACAGTCTCAATCAAACCGAGACTGCAATATTTCGTATGTGTCGTGCTCAGCCGTTTCCAAAGGTCCATTATCATACTCTTTTTTTTATGTAAACTACCTTTGCATGAAAATATTTTTCAGAAACCGTTTAGCGTGATCAATATTAATATAGGTTTGGTGTTAAAAATATGGTGTTTAACGTAATTAACTAAACTTAACTTAGTAATAAAAAGTATTAAACAATATAAAACATATGTATAACGGTGTATCCATACATGTTTCATTGAACTGTTGCAAATGAGTTGATATACGTTGAATCCATTAAATCTGATTTAACGAGTAAGAACAAAATTAATGTCCAACATGTGTGCCTTGGAAAGATTTGATGAATTTCCCAGAGGTATAGTAATAATATATTTCAATTTAATAGGAGGAACCGAACTGTACAATTTGAGATTTTATCATCTAATATAAACTGCATTCCTTTGAGGACACACATCTCATCTACGTCTGTATCATAATAATATAATGGCAATTTCACAACTTTTTGGCATTATAATTTGGTTCAGATGATCTATTTTTGACGGAGTGGTCGATCAAATACTCCCTTAATACTCATCTTAGACTACTTATATGACAGAAAATATTAAACACAATTATTTTATATTTTGTGTTGTAGGTCGCAGGACTGACCGACTGTACCATTACGTGGTCCAGCCTTAATTCCATTAAGCGATGGGAAAGCTTATATTAGCAGGATTTTATAAAGCATTTTTGACAATAAAACATGTTTAAAAACAGATTTTTTAATGAAAACATGCGATAACCTGTTTAAAATTACCTATAAAATGTTTTAGTTTTACAATATGCAAACTTTTTAAGCCGACATTAAGGTTTGTTTCCATACCCCAATCAACACCGTTTTCGCTTCTTGGAGAAGAGGTTGGATGGTGCATGAAAGTTAATACTCGGACCTAGTAATGTGTACCGTGTAATTCAATAAATACTGATAAAGGTGATCCATTGAGTGCAACAAACACAATTAAGAGAATAAAGCAGCAGACTCGGTTTTATTGAGTCTGTTTAAGAGAAGTAATGAAAGAAGTTACACTTCTCACGCCCCCTAGCACCGGCTTAAGCGGTATTCTACTTCAAAGCCACATATATTGGGCTCGCTGGTCCCAAAGGACCAGTAAAAGATAACACTACTGATTCGTATCACTGGGAGACTTTTTACAGCCGCCACACTGCACTAAACAAAACACATACAAAACATATACAACATAAATTCAAATTATCATGTCAATATCATCATTTATTTGAACCCATTACTCATCTCAAGGTTATAATAACTGTTATTATAAACAAATTGCATAGAACATCATGCAAAATTTCAAAACATAACCCAATTCAATATAATTTTATAAAATTAAAAGTGTCTAGTATTACAAATTCACTTAACCTTCTAAATTAGAATAAATGTTACATCTACAGTCGGCTGCACCCTTTGTCTGAATGTCTAATCATTCCAGTGTGCATTTGCAACGCCTCCTGTAGTTACTTCATATCAAGGTAAAGTAATTTTCATCTAATTCTTTAACAATAAAACGTTGAAAATTAAATTTAACGCTTTATTCGATTTACCCTTTGATTAGGCCGCAGAATGTTACTACGACTTCTCAAAGGGTAACTTGAATATTGCTAGCGAGACGTTTGTATGAATTATTTAAGCGTGTTTCAATCACAGATGCAAAATCTTCACCCTATCATGGTCAAATTAAATTATTCCTTTAGTTACCGAAATGAATACGTGATATTGCATGTATCATCTCGTTTTATATTCACATTCTTAGTTGCACCTTCCCTTATTCCAGTGTATTTTTTTTCACAGAATGCATCTCTCCAATAACAATCGTGCATTTACAACAACGATTACAAACTATTTAGTTTGTTTAAAAAGATGTAATGTATGCGACATAAAAAAACATGGTTGACAACAATGAGAAGCTGATATAAAAAACACAAGAGAGAAACAGAATCATATTAACAACAGTTTTTATTCACTACCCTTACTTTCTAAATAAAATTTTAAGTGCTTCGTCTCCTAATTGCTATATCTGATAACAACAATGTGTAATCATATCGATTATGCAAATTTCTCTTTGACAGTTCCTGAATGATGGGGCTTTTATAACTTTAGCGATAACACTGTAATTTCCGTAGGCATGCATTTGTACATTTTGAAATTGAAGTTATTGCCAGGATACGTGACAGATACTCTGAAGCTTAGACTTTATTTGTTTCACATAGATACAATGTAAATACATAGTATGCGTATGTAAAGCAAACATTATTCGCTCGTGTGTATTCGTATAATAGTGGCACTTATGCTAAATAAGCGAATATATCATAAGGACTTACATTGATATTGAAATACAATACAAACACACGCGTAGGAAATAGTTTCATTTCATTAACATTTAAGCATAATATATGCTCGCACATACCTAAGTTTTAAAGCGTACATTGCATAAAGTATTTAGATATTATTATAAAGTTCATTTTTAAATGGAAAGCCACTTTATTCTTTATTACATATTTGCATATATACCCGAAGAAACCACCTAATATACGTCAAGTTTTACTCCAGTTATAAATATTGTATTTTCAACAATGCTAAGAGCATCAATCCGATGTTAATTGTTCTACAGGGTGATGTTATATTGCTTTTATATTTATATCAGCTTCTGGACATCTACGTCTCATACAGACTGATTTCATTACGTGGTCCGAGTATTATCTTTCGTACCCCATCCAACCCCTTCTCCAAGAAGCAAAAACGGGGTTGGCTGGGGTATGAAATAAAACTTTAATATCGGTTTAAAAAGTTTGCATATTGTACAAATGAAACATATAATAGGTATAATTAAACAGGTTATCGTATTTTTTTCAGTAAAACGTTTTTTAAATGTGTTTTATTGCCGAATTGTCCGTTATAAAATCCTGCTAATATAAGCTTTCCCATCGCTTAATGGCATTAAGGCGGAACTACGTAATGGATAAGACAACTAACTTGCGGCCAAACAATCGTTTGTATGTGTTTAACATAATATGGCATTCATGTATCCCAAATGCGCCGAGAGTAAAACAAACAGGTTGAGAATCGCTAATTGACATAATGCATACTTTTCCGAAGAAAAACACTAACAGCACACACCAATTTAAAACGATTGTTAAGAAATGTTTTAAAAAATGTTTCACTTGCTGAACCTGTCTACATGTTTTTAAAAGATGTTAATATCACAATTTAACGTTTGCAAATACATTTGGTAAAAAACAATGCTGCAGTTTGGATAAATTGTATTTTCTATACGCCCGTTTGAAAAACGGAACGTATTATGGTATGGGGTTGTCCGTCCGTACGTCCGTCCGTTCGCGTTTGCATTCCGCACGATAACTCAAAAAGTACTCACACACATGAAACTTCATATGTACATTGCCCTAGGTGAGAGGAGGAATCCTGTTGATTTTGAGACCGGTAGGGCCGCGGTGACCTTATATGGAAATATGCATTCCGCATAATAACTTCAAAACCATTACACCTACACTAATAAAGCTTCACAGGTTCATTGGGCTATGTGAGAGGGGACATTTTGTTAATTTTGGGGTCAGTGGGTCAAAGGTCAAGGTCGCAATCACCTTATATGGAAATATGTATTCGCATAAAACTTCATAATTGAGAGAAGGAGTTCTATTGCTTATGGGACTAGTAGGTCAAAGGTCAAGGTCACAGTGACCTTATATGGAAATATGCATTCCGCACAATAACTTCGAAACCGTAACTATGAAAGAGTTTGATACTATAGATTTTAGCCTTGTTTTAGATTTTCTGAAAGAAATCAGACTTTATAAATCATTATAATATGTTCTTGTGTATATTTACTTGTTTACACACCCGTTGACGGGCATTTGTTGATTTACATATATTCATAGTTTATATTAATACCATATCATCCCTTATTTGTAAATCGTTTTAGCTTTACACATTTATATTAATTTTCAATTACTACTTCATTTCTTCATCTTCCATCCGTTTTTGCGCACAATATGACCTATATATGTGTAGACGTGCTGTAAAACACCATTCATTCATTCATTCATTCAAAACCGTAACACCTACACTCATAAGTGAAAGGATGACCCTTATTGTTTTTTGGGTGAGTAGGTCAGAGGTCCTAATTTGTTCGGGGTCAGAAGGTCAAACGTTCAAAGTCACCATCACCTTATATGGAAATATGAATTCCGAGTGATAACTTCAAAACAGTAACACCTACACTCATAAAACTTTATAGTTTCATCACACTTGTTGAAATCAGGAACCCTATTGCCTTTGGAGTCAACGATGGGGACGATCACAAATAGGAAAGCGGAGGGGAGGGAATTCGATTTTGTGTATTGAACATTCAAGGACTTATTGGGAAAAGCTATAACAAGTTGCAATCTGAGGAAGTTAAACTTATTTTTAAAACAAATGATATAATTCTGTTTACTGAAACATGGTTAAATAATGAACTCAATTATGAAATAGATGGTTTCACTTGTTACGCATTACACCGGACGTTAAAGCTTAAAAATGCACGTAGAGACAGTGGGGGTTTAATTATATACATTTCCAATCATTTTGTTACGGATGATTTATTATTAAAAACTGTAGATGATTGTATAATATGGCTTAAAATGGATGGAAAGTTATTCGGTTTAAATGAACCGTTATTATTATGTTTATGTTATAATATTCCAAGTGGAAGTAGCAGAGAAGTGTTTGTACAACAAAATATTTTTGATATTATTGCCGATGATATGTTGTATTTTGAAAATAAGTTTGACAATAAATGTAATTTTTTAATTACAGGGGATATGAATTCGAGAGTGGGGACACGTTTTGATTATGTTGAGAATGAATATTTATTTAATTTGAACTTATTACCAGACGATTATGTAGAAGACGTTTCGTTACAAAGAGATTCTGAGGACAAAAACACAAATGAAAATGGAAATTATTTATTAAATTTTTGCAAATCATCAGGTATGCGAATTATGAATGGACGATTAGGGAATGATAAAGGATTAGGGAAGTTTACATGTATTACACATAACGGGAGTAGTGTAGTTGATTATGTTTAATGCCGGACAAATTTAATGACATTGTTTACTTCATTTGTAGTTGATGAACCAAATGTTTTATCAGATCACTGTTCTATTTTGTTTTCATTTGGTAAGTCAACAAATGTTAATTGTGAAAGTGAATGCGATCTAGAATACGTTGAATACACCTATAAATGGAATAACGATAAAGCGTGTTTATTCAAAGAAATGCTTGGCACGAACCTTTTTAAAAATAATCTTAATAGTATTGAAGACGATCTAAACACCGTTTCTTCAGAAAACGAAATTGATAATAACATAAATAGTTTTTATAAAATGTTCGATGATACGTGTGGTCATTTATTTAAAAAGAAAATTAACGATAAGAATTGCAATTCCGATTGGAATACGCAACCATGGTATGATTCGACATGTAAAGAAAAGCAGTGCGAATTTTATGAAAAACTAAACTATTTCAGAATTAACAAAACCGATGAAAACAGACACTGTTTAACGAAAGCTCGAACTGAATATAAAAATATCATTAGAAACAAAAAACGTGAGTTTGATAAAAAACAAACAAAACGATTAGAAAACATGCGTTACAAAAATGCGAAAGAGTACTGGAAAATGTTAAAAGGTTTGTCAACACCAAATAAATCAAAGTCGCTAAAGGCGTCTCATTTTGCAGAATATTTCAAGTCAATAAATAATCCAGAATCGGCTTTTTTTCAACCAGATGAAGATGTTATATTTTTTAATGAAAGATATCTTAATGGTGAAATACAAATCATGTTTGAAGAATTAGATCACAAAATAACACACGGTGAAATAAGCAAAGCATGTAGGGAATTAGGTTTAAACCGTTCAGGAGGGCCAGATCTTGTCATTAACGAAATTTTTAAGTATGGGATCAACTATTTAATTGGTTATTTAAGTAAATTGTTCAACAAAATCTTAGACCAGGGCTATTTCCCAGAAAAATGGTCAGAAGGTTATGTCATGCCATTGCACAAAAAAGGGGATGTTAATAAACCGGAAAATTATAGAGGCATAACTTTACTTAGTACTTTGGGAAAACTTTTTACAAGGATTTTAAACAATAGATTAAACGAATGGGCGGATAAATATCAAGTTTATATAGAAGCACAAGCTGGTTTTAGAAAACATATGGGAACTATTGATAATATATTTATTGTACACGGTGTAATATCCCATTTGTTGAATGATAACAAAAAATTATATGTCGCCTTTATTGATTTTACCAAAGCCTTTGATTTTATTGTAAGAGATATTTTATGGTATAAACTCATAAAGACTGGGGTCAGAGGAAAAATCTTAGAAGTTATTAAATCTATGTACAAAAATGTAAAATCACGTGTTAAATATGAGAATCAGTTGAGCGAAGAGTATACATGTTTTCTGGGAGTCGCTCAGGGTGAATGTCTGTCACCTTTTTTGTTTTCCATGTATCTGAATGACCTTGAAGAAACTTTTATTTTAAAAGGATATACGGGAATTGATATGGGTATGTTAAAGTTGTGTTTACTTCTTTACGCTGATGACATAGTTATCTTTTCAGAAAACGAGAGCGGTTTACAGGATGGTTTAAATATTTTGAGTGATTATTGTACTAAATGGAAACTTACTGTAAATGTGAATAAAACAAAAGTTATGGTGTTTAAAAAAGGTGGGAGAAACAGAAGAAATATACATTTTATCTATAATGGTTCACAACTTGACATTGTCAACAAATTTACGTATTTAGGGATAGTTTTTACAACTGGTGGGTCTTTCAGAGAAACCCACGAGGCACTAGCGGGACAAGCTCTCAAAGCAATATACAAATTAAAATCATATGTGTATAAATTTCATGATATATCTGTGAGTCATATGTTAGATTTATTCAGAGATTAAATGATACTTTTGTACAGAAATGGAACGAAAATTTATCAAATTCAACTAGAGCCAATTGTTACATTTTATTCTCGGAATTCAGTTTTAAACCCTACTTAGATAACGTTACTATCAAAAATTTTAGATTAGAGTTAACTAGACTTAGAGTGTCATCTCACAGACTTGAAATAGAGACTGGAAGGTGGCACAAACCTACAAAAATACCACTTTCAGAAAGAAAATGTAAACTTTGTAATTCTTTAGAGGACGAATTTCATTTTATACTAGAATGTCCACTTTATTATGATTTTAGAGAGGTGTATATTAAAAAGTTTTATTGGAAAAGACCAAATATACCCAAATTTATAGAATTGTTGCAATCAAAAAATGTTAAAATTGTTAGAAATCTCGCTATTTATATTTTTAAAAGCTTTCAAAAAAGAAACGAAACTTACGATATAATATAGGGGAATTCCTCCTCTTACTTGCTTATTTATCATATAAAGTCAATGACATATCTGTCTGATGTGAAAAGTCATATACTTTTTTACTTTGATGTAAGCCTTACCTTAAGAAAATAAGAAAATAAAAGGTTATAACGATTATATGTATAATACATGTTTGAAATGAATATATTCATACTAGTAATACTGTTAAAACTGATGACTGCTAACCATTGACTGTTTAATTATAAATATGATGTGTATTTTGTATTGTATACTGATAGGCCATTTGGTCTTTTGTATTAATAAAGTTTATCTATCTATCACTCATGACATTTCATAAGTTCATTACCCTTGTTGAAAGCAGGAAATCTATTGCTTTTGGGGTTGAAGTTCAATTTCACTGACCTTATATGCATATATGAATACCACATGAATGAATGAATGAATGAATGGTGTTTTACGGCACGTCGACACATAAATAGGTCACATTGTGCGCAAAAATTGATAAAAAATGAAGTATTATTTAAAAATTAGTGTAAATATATAAAGATAAAAGTAGTAAAAAACTAAGGGATGATAAGGTGTAATATAAACTATGTATGTAAATCAACAATATGTATGTATATAAACAAGTAAATATATATAAGAACACATTATAATGATTTATATAGTCTGATCTCTTTTAGGAAATCTAAAACAAGACTAAAATCTACAGTATCAAATAACTCTTTCATAGTATTAACATTGTAGTACCTTTGACGCATAGGATCAAAGTCTACACATTCCAATAAGATGTGTTTGACTGTTAACGGTGCAAAGCAGGGTATACATTCTGGTAATTGCTCACCTTGTAATAAATATGAATGAGTATAACGTGTATGCCCTATCCTGCACCGGGCTAGGATAACTTCCTCTCGACGAATGGGTCTAGTAGAAGAACGCCATTCTCCGAGTAACGGTTTAATTGAATGGAGTTTATTGTTAACGGACAAATCCCAAGCGGTTTGCCAAGAGTTACGAATATATGTGTTAATACAAATTTTAAAATCAGTATAAGATAATTTGGTATTAGATATATGTAAATATAATGCTGCCTTAGCAGCACTATCAGCTCTATCATTACCACGTATTCCTACATGGCTTGGAAGCCAGCAGAAAATAATAACATTATCAATTATAAGAGAATTGTACTTTTCTAAAAGTTGAAGCACAACTGGGTTATCATGTTTCATATTACCCAGTGCTTGAAGAGATGAAAGGGAATCAGAAAAGAATACGAAATGGTCATCATCAGATTCCTGAATATAATTTAAGGCAAGTTCAATTGCCTTAAGTTCAGCTGAAAAGATAGAGGCCTTGTCAGGCAGGCGGCTCTTTATGCTGTGTTTGTGAACAGCTGCTGCAGCTACCTTATCTCCATCTTTAGAGCCATCTGTGTAGATATGTTGAAAGTCAATGTATTTCGATATAATTTCATTAAATTTGCTTTGAAAGACAGTAGGGTCTGTACTGGATTTGTTATTATTACAAAGATCAAAAATAATTGTTGGAGTTTCCAAAGTCCACGGTGGAATTTGTGGTACTTTGTACTTGGCAATCAAATTTAGGTCGATTTCAGTGTCTCTTAATTTTGGTTTAATACGAAGACCAAATGGTCGAATGGCCATCGGTTTTCGATCAAAAAGAGGTTCACAACTAGGATTAAAAACATTGTCGAAAGTTGGGTTTGAAGGGTTAGACTTTAATTTAATGGCGTATTGAAGAGCTAATTTGTCTCGTCTATGAGACAGTGATGGTTCATTGGCTTCAACATATAGACTTTCGGCTGGTGATGTACGAAAGCCACCTAAGGCGAGTCGTAATCCTTGATTATGATAGGGTCGAGCATCTGCAAGTACGACTTGCGAGTCGATCCATATACTACTGAGCCGTAGTCCAGCTTGGATCTGATAGGAGATCTGTAAAGTCGCAAGAGGACTGTTCGATCTGCTCCCCAATTAGTGTTAGCAACAACTTTAAGTAAGTTAAGAGCTTTAAGGCATTTGGCCTTCAAGTATTTAAGGTGTGGTATAAACGTTAATTTACGGTCGAAAATAAGACCAAGGAATTTTGTCTCATCCACTACTGGTATTGGTGACCCGTCCAGTGTTAGATGAGGGTCTTCATGATGTTTACGAAGTTGACAAAAGTGCATACAATTAGTTTTAGATTTAGAAAATTTAAAACCATTTTCATCAGACCAGGTCTGAAGTTTATTGAGACATTGTTGTAATTGTCTCTCGATAGTATTCAAGGTTTTTTGCACGATACCATATAACAAAGTCGTCAACATATAGCGAACAATCCACACCTGGATTGATGCATTTTACTATACTGTTAATCTTTATATTAAAAAGTGTGACAGATAGTATGCTGCCCTGTGGAACACTAATCTCCTGTTCATGAATATCAGAGAGGGTTGAACCCATTCGGACACGAAACTGTCTATCATCTAAGAATTTCTCTATAAAAATGGGTAATCGGCCTCTAAGACCAATGTCATGTAGATCATTCATAATACCGTACTTCCATGCAGTATCATAAGCTTTCTCCAAGTCAAAAAAACAGCGACTAAATGTTCTTTTTTTATGAAAGCTTTCCCTAATAAACGATTCAAATCGTATGAGATTGTCTGTTGTGCCTCGTTGGTGCCGGAATCCACTTTGATACTTTGTTATCAGTTTGTTGGACTCCAGGTACCAAACGAGTCTCTCATTAAGAATTCCACATGATAAAAACCGTAACATATATCCTCATGAAACTTCATAGGTACATTGACTTTGGTGAGAGGAGAAACTCTATTGATTATGGTTCAGTGGGACAAAGGTCAAGGTGGCTGAAATAGGCATTCATCGCGATAACTTCGGAACTATAACACCCACACTCAAGAAATATTATAGGTATATTGACTTTGGTGAGAGGAGGAACCCTATTGATGTTGGGTCATTTGGTCAAAGGTCAAGGTCACCGTGACATTATATGGAAATAGGCTTTTCGTGCGATAAAACCATAACACCTACACTCATGAAACTTCATAGGTGGATTATCCTTGGTGGGAGAAAGTAATATGCATTCTGCGCGATAACATCAAAACCATAACACCCCCATTGATGAAACGTCAAATCTGCAGTGACGTTGGCAGGACAAGGAACCTTATTGTCTTTGGGGCCAGTAAGCAAGTTAGTCACCGTGACCTTATAATTATAGGTTTTTTATGATTATAATCTGTTGCTTTGCTTTTGGGATCACTAGGTCAAAGGTCAAGTCACTAGTACATATTTCAAGTGATACCACCAGGAGTATAATACCTACACTCATGAAACTTTGTAGATACATTGCCCATGTTGAGCGGAGGAACCCCACCGCTTTTGGGCTTAGTAGGTCAAAGGTCAAGGTCACCATGTCCTCATATGGACATACACATTGCAAATGACAATTCCGGAAATATGATACCCACACATATTAAACTTCGTAGGTGCATTGTCCTTGGTCAGTGGAGGAAGTATATTACTTTTGGGTTCAGTAGGTCATCAAGGTCACATTGAACTGAAATGATTGAATTCTGAGTTTTTCCTCACTGCAACTTGTAATAATTAGACCTCAAATTTTGAAACTTTACAGAAATAGTATCCATGTTAAAACAACAGCCTCTATTGATTTTAAACTTAGTAGGTCAGATGTCAAGGTCACTGTGACCTGATCATGACAAATTCCTTCCCAGCTGTTATTCACAAACTATACTCAGTTGAAAAAGAAACTTGACACTTTGAAAACCTAACTTTAGACCCTATCTTCTTTATCACGCGACAGTCCCTTAAAGGGACACTGTCCGTAAGTTAGCAGATATTGAGCATAACCAAATAACTGGCTGACTTTTATTCAGTGAAATGTATACATGAAAACATGAGGATAGACCCTAAGAAATATGTAGGAATACATTCGTGAGTTTGAAAAAAAAAAGTTTTAATTATTGTATGTAAATAAAGTGGACCCACAATATTTACCTTTTCCGCGATCACGTGACTTCCATTAGCGCATTATGTTATCACCACAGTATGTATTGCGAAATATGTATAGCCCGCTTAGCTCAGTTGGGAGCGTTGCCGACCACTGTACGCTCACGCACACAATTATTACGGTGAGTGTAATTTTAGTTTGGGCTGCGAGTTCAAACGCACAAAGCGGATTTACTTTTTTTTGTACCGCGATTGAATTCCGTTAAACAATCTTGCTTTTAATTAGTAAATATTCAATAATGTTTAGTGTGTAATGTTTGCGAACATAATTAGTGTGTGTTTTATAAGCTAAAAGTCCCTTTAATGATTCGACCTATTGAAAAACAAATGACACCATGATATTGGCAATGGAATGATAAAAACTTTGATACCAAACATGGCATATTCATTTTTGGAATTTGTCAATTTAATTCTAAAAATACTTAATACAATTAAATCTAAACAAAACTCAGTGTCCACTTCCACTTTCTTTGGCAACTGAGTATATTTTATCTACAGTCTTGAAACTTTATATAAATAGTGCTCTTGGTTAAACAAAATCCCAAGCCAATTATATTTTTATTAGAAGGTCAAAGGTATATTGACCTGACACCTACATGTAGGAAATGCTTTTAACATAACAACTTCGGGAAACGGGCGTATAATGCCCCATTATGCGGCGCTCTTGTTTATTCATTAACAACGCTGAACATATATTTTGAATCACATAAAATAAGAATTTGATAAATCAATATTCTACTCATTAGACCAACAACACTGCACCATCCCTCAATAACCGTGTTTTAAAGATTTGTTCTTGCTTGTTATTACATTACTAACAGTTCCGGTTCCGGCAACGCCATATAAAACAACATGTGAATGAGTTCAATGGGTTTCGGTATGGGTTGATACTGCAAGACCGTCATGTTCCCCTTTACGGAACATATACCAGTCTGTAATCTGTATGTGAGGAAGCTGTCCAGCTAGCTTGCGGAACGTCTGTGGTTCTAACAAAGTGCCCGTCCGTGCACGACAATTGCCCGAAGGGGCACCTGGGGTCTTCCTCCACTAATGTAAGATGGAAAGTCGTCATATGGCGTTAGCTGTTGGTGCGACTTTAAAATCTAATTCAGTTCAGTTCTGGATTACAGAGAGAGGTTTTCCTCATTAGATGAGGAGTTTACTACAATTGTATACTATACTTTTATTACACAATTAACATTGTATTATATTCGTTCATGGTATAATAAACAATTTTCATAGCTGCAAGTATAGATTCACGTTAGTTAGCAAACACGTTCATGTTTCAGATATCGTTTATAAAAGAGACATCATATGTGACCACGGCAACACCATTATCGCGGTAATTAAAATGTCATCAACATCACCCATGCAAGGAAAGCAAGAGACATTATTAGATAAACGTTACTGGCTTGTGCAGCCATCGAGAAAATTAAAATCAATATATTAAAAGGGACTGTCACTCAGTATCATAAGCACGTGCTCTTACGTTCATGTTATACCAGTAGTTAACCGCAACTATATATATTTCTTTAACATAAACGTATCGGACGTAAAGTGAGGTTGGCTCCATATTAGCCAGATGTATAATATAGGAGGATGATTTTCATCAAATGTGTCATGTATAAGTCATCTTAATAATATAATAAGTTGTGTATTCATGTTTATGCCATGTGTAAGTAACTGTATTTGTTCAATATGCATACCATGCGTATTATACTATATTTAAATACATAGTACACTTTATTTTAACTAGACAGCACAGTTTGTGTAAAGGGAGATATTCTATGTGATATCAAATATAACATAACACGTGCTACATTAGAAGTTGTACAAACGACCAAAATATTCTCAAACAGAAGAAACATCGAATGAAGCAATAATATCATAATGCATCAGTACATGAAACACAACCTGAATTCTAAATAATCGGCTTCCATGTGATATAATAATTTTAAACTTTTAGTATGTATATTGAACATCAGAAGAAACACAAAGCAAACTATTACAGATATATATTTTAACGGGATTATAAGCGATCGGAAAATTGATTGGTGCAAATCCATAATTATTATACATGTTAAACATGTTAAAACCATCATAATGTGCTTTATTTTCATAATTTTTGAAATTGAAACCCTAGTAAACTTCTGCTTAATTATTACTTTTGAAACTGTTTGATCTGGAAAACTCGATGACTCGAAGGTGTTGTGTTGTTTGACGGTATTTCTTATTACCAAGCTATATTATTAACAATACTTAACTCGTTCGCAAGATGGGGTCTTGTTAACTTTGGTGCACCCTAGAACCGGTTTAAACCCCCAGTGGCCTACTTTGCCACTGACCGTTCCAAGGCGGTAGCCGTATTGTCAACCCTTTTGTGTTTGTGATGTCGTTTGCATTTATTATTACTTTTGCCTTCTTGTTTGTCTGTTTGCGTGTTTGTTTCTGTGTTTTGTGGTTGACTGTCCTCCTTGAATGCTACTTTCCCTGTCCGATCTTTTTATATTTCTTTGTATGCCCATTGAATATGAAACTAAAACACATTCTGATGGTTGTATTCGAATTTGGATGTTCAGCCCTTTTTTCCAGATCGCCTCTAATAATGTTAAAAGATCACATAATAACAATAATTATTACATTATACAACAACGTTAAAACAGACGCACCTAAATCCGACCTGGATCTGCACACTTGGATTGACCATATTCGAAACCGATGCAAACACATTAAACTACATACAAATCGGAATTATTGGCATTTCGTGATTATCGTAGATATGTGACATGATTGGATCAGAACACAGACACAACATTTCAATTAGATATAAAAATCGGACAGGAAAAGTAGCATACAAGGACGACAGCCAACACAGACATACACAGAAACAAAGAACAACTTTAAAGATGAATAAAAGGCCAAATAAAACATCACAAACACAAAAGGGTTGACAATTGAGCTACCGCCTTGGAACGGTCAGTGGCAAAAAAGGCCGCTGGGAGTTTAAACCAGGTTCTATGGTGCACCAAACCTCACACTTACTCTACTTCATCCCAAAAAACGGGACAGTGTGAATAAAGAAATACCCGCCATGAACTCTCTAACCAACAAGGCAGCATTAATAGGCAATGTAAGTAAATCACAAATATGCTCGTATATATATAAATACAAAAACAAAATTGCCTAAAAAGCCACAAAGAAAGTACTCAATGACTTGGCAGAAGCCAGAGCAACAAGAGAACAAACTAGTGAGGGCACGACAAGACAAGATTGTAGACAAACATTAAACGTCACCGTCCATTTGGACTTTTGGTAGACGTCATCATAGGGTCCACAGCGTGTCCGGTCATCAAGTTTGCAAGCACAACGAAGTAGTCTTAGTTTAATTTATCCCAGGATATCAAATAGACCAAGATAGGACACATATTAGACGTCATTAAACGTTCTTAACATATGTTGAATGCCTAAAGTAATTAACTATAGACAAAAGCAATTCACCAGATTGGTCTTGACAATTTATACAAGAGAGGCAACAACAGAAATTAGTCCGTGAATAACGATTGTTGCTGTCCTTTTCGTATTTATTTAAGCGACACTCACTAACTGTTGGTAAAATTATATAAACTCAGTCAAGAATGTTCCTTTGTTTTATTTGGTTTCCAAACCAAGTACAGAAAAAGTACTATTCGAAAATTAAGACACCGTCAATACGCAATACACCAAATAGTATGTGGCGTTGCTTCATACGAATTCACGCTTTTATTCCAGACAGTTCATTACATATCATATATACGTATGATTTGTTTATAGTCCAAATCCTATTGGTTTTAAGCCCATAGTCTGTATTTAATGAAGACATATTACGCTTCTGATAGAAAGGCAGTAATACCACAAATCCTAAAATCGTGTAATTATCTCATCTCGCTACGTTGGATGTCACGAAATACGACAGAGCATTAATAATTTACACCAGGTTTAGTATAATAAATCGTCAACAGTGGTTATTTGTCCGTCAATATTTCTATATACGACTGGACAGTCGCAACGATCGCATAATAAAATATAGTAACCATGGATTTCATGGCATATGCAATGTTTAACCATTTACAAACATATAAGATTACCATATGGTATTGATCAACGTTATGAACATGGAATTGTGAAAACGGATTCTTCTGGCTCTGACGTTTTAGAGGATGTACTTCGTATTTTCTGTTCGGCTTTATGTCCATGTTCAATGGCAAATGTTTACTCGCATCAAGTGGTTGCTTCAACATAATCCTCATAACAATGTTTTGGGCACTTTCTGTTCTGTAAAATACAGTATCTATACATTTAAGTACATTTAAGTACATGTAGCCTTACGATTATACCAAATAATAACTGTATAATTTGGAAGCATATTTTGCTACACCATATACGACTTATTACCGAGTCTGTTATTTTTCTCTTCTTTGTTTGTGTCGTTGCTTTTAAGGGATCATCTACTTTTCAGTACTTATTGACATGTGCACTTGTGTACGTCTATTACTGTTTTGCAGCTGTAAACAGCCGCTCTAACTACAAATCAGCATTGTTATTACTGGTCTTTCGTTATCACAAACTACGTCGTTCTTTCTCACAATTCTACCGCCGAAACGATTAAAACCCTTTCGCGACTAGGAATATCACAACCCTTATTTTATGGAGATATGGTCTATAAACTTCGGGTTTCTTGACCACTATACAAAATTAAACAGGAAGTTCATCAGCAAAGGATACGGCCCTTTAGTATAATTACAACGCGCTGCATGTTTAGTGATTGATCCGTCTACAGTCAGTCACTGCACTTCACTTTTTCCCTTGTGCGATGACTGGACAACCTCTTGAGACCCTTGCATGAACTTTTGTCCATCGGCTTTTCTGGTGGTACCATAGATTGGTTTTCTCTTTGGCTGCAACTGCTGTGGTTTTCAGTACAATTCTGGATACATCCTGAGATGTTTCTTATTTTATATTTTATATAGCTCTACAACAAGATATTTGTGTTTCTTTTGTTAGTTTCTCTGGATGTGGACTTTATTGTTAGAGAATTCTTTTTGGTGGGATGTCATTTTGTTTACGATGTATTGTCTACTAGGGCGCTGAAGACAGGATAATAGCGAGGATAGTGTACAAATAAAATCGATTCAAGCTAACCTGTAGGCCTTATTGCCTACTGACCGTTCCAAGTAGGTAACCCTGTCATCACCGCCCTTTCTGTTGTATTTTGTCTTTTTCATTGTATAATTAATTATATATTGCTCCTTGTTTGTAATACATTGCGGATCTACGATGCCATTGAGTTCAGAAGCTGTGGTTTGTATAGGACACTTTATCTCATTTTCGAATAAACTTTGTGTGGCTTTAAAGCAGAAAATCGCTTACTTAATCCAATGCGAAGGGGTGGTATAGGTGTTGCACCTTATACGAGGGTGCTTCTAAAAGTTCTGTCACTAGGCATATATCCTTTGAACTGGATATTACACTGAGATAAAGTAGTGTATTTATAGTACTACTGGGTTCGCTCTCTTAAATTCTACAACAAAAATGAGAAATTTCCGGTTATTTATATCCCTGAATTACCTCCCCCTACCACACCTTTTGGATACTGGCATCTCTGAAAATGTCCTTGTTACAAAAGGTGGTAAAAATTGTTTGAATAATTCTATTCTTTTAAATTGTCTTGTACGCCATCTGTTGGTATTCGCCCATAATCCATGAGAATGATTGTCGAGAATTCGGAAAGGTCTTGCTGCAAACCAGATATGAGTGAATGCATATCCCTTAATTTTAGCAGAAATAACACTGATTGTCTTCATTTCGTTTACGGAAATGTTATGATATCTTTTAAATGTCGTAATTATTCTCATAGTATTAATTGTGTTTGTTGCTCCCAAAGGATCATCTTTATCAGTATTTATTGACATTCACACTAGCGTTCGTTTAGTGCAGTGTGGCGGCTGTAAAAATTCTCCCCGTGCTACGAATCAGTAGTGTTATTTTTACTGGTCCTTTGGGACCAACGAGCCCAATATAGGGGGCTTTGAAGTAGAAGACCTCTTAAGCCTAGCTAGGGGGCGTGAGAGGTGTTGCTTCTTTCGTTACTTCTCATGAACAGACTCAATAAAACCGCGTCTGCTGCTTTATTCTCTTAACTGCGTTTGTTGCTCCCAAAGGATCACCTTTGTCAGTATTTATTCATATTTGTTTACCAATCCTAGTCCTTCAGTGTTTAATTTCATATTCAACACATTATTGTAGAATTTTGTACAATGTTTAGTGAAAATATTGATCATCCAAAAACGCTATTTCAGAAGACTTCCCTTCCATTTAATGTCCATTTATCATTAAATTAATTTTACACGTTAGCTTAAAATGTTAATTTCTAAGACAATGCCTTTTCATCTACCATGCTTAAATTCTGAATCTTGAAATGCACAGATATAACTGGTAATGTATGAGAAATTTCAAAGGTATTCGACAAGTACTTAAAGAGAAACAGGCATTTAAAAAAGTAACAATTAACACACCTGAAAAAACTCAGGACGAAAATGCCTCAGTATGTATAAGTGATGTGTATTATATGTCGTCACACAAAAGATACAGCATTCATTTTACCATCAATGGAATGGTATTGAAACTCTCTTTCATTTGGTATCAAACATCAACACTCACAAAGAGCACATAATTGTTAAAACGCGTTAGTGACAGAACTTATTGAATGACCCTCGTAGTACCTTTCGTGAAGAGGCTCAAAGTGAGACTGCTACTTGTCTCTCTTGTTTGTGTTTGTTGTTTTCAGGCAATCCCCTTTTTCAGTATTTATTGATATTAAAGTAGCGTTTGATTAGGTTATTTGTTAAAACATAAACATGTGGATAAAATACCAAATTAATGAATATATTTTGAGTTAATCAATTTTTAAAGATAAATCGTGTCAACTGAACATTATTATTGCAGTTCTACGTCATTGTCTTGCGATGCTCTGCCTTACGGAAATCCAGTATCATGGCCTGCATTATATTAATTACAGAGACTGTAGCGAAAATAATTAGCCATCCAAAATATTGAAACGATGGGTCTATCTTTTCAAAAACATGCATGTAAATTGACAGTATATTAAGACGGTACAATTACGGTGGACGACATTGACATGTCATGGCAGACGCAACTGAAAATCAACTTAGACAAAACTGTATATAAACTTAAAGTACTAGGAACAAACAAAACTCCATTGTAATCAACCCAGCAACAATTGTTTCAGAAAATAAATACCTTGGTTTTTAGTGTGGGGATCTCGTGGTTTAAAAATATCGCGAAAACCGAGAACGCGAAAACAGAATCGGAGTTTGTATTTATTATTATTTCTTTGCGCGTTTGTATGTACTATTGCACAAAGAGAGCGTACTTTTATATCTACTTTTAGTGGAAAGCGTAATGTTATTTCGAACTTTATCTCATATAATTCCTTAATGATTTCACTTAATATGTTATGTTTTATGTATACATTCGTGCCATAACTTAAGGTTTCACTCATATATTTTAGAATATTCAAGGTAGTTATTAAAGTAAATGTTTAATTTAAAAGCATATGTTCTTCTTGATGTATCAGTGTACATGTACACGTGGTTGACGCACGCACACGTAACTCTTTAAATGTCGCAACACTCGCTATACAACATAAAGTAAGAGTGTAATATGTAATATTAGATTGCAGAATATCGTTAATAAGTTACTTAGTTAATACCCTGCGGTTATTTAGATAATCTGCGGGATGACGTTTGAGTGGTCCATAATTACTTGTTTCAGAATAAGATTTGCTCAGTAAAATCGATGCACGCTGTTGGTATATATGTCAACGTTTGTTAAATGCTGTCGCATACTAAGATAACTATTTTAAAGTGAGGAGGTTGTTGAACTCGGTGTCCATATATGTATTTGGCCTTTTGGCGTAATTGTTGTTTAATTATATAATTAGCTAATTGTCTATGATTAAATACAAATTAGGCCTATAGTAGTGGTTGCGGATGTCGTTTACAGTATAAGTTCAATCCCATTATCTCTACTATTAGCCATTAGCCAACAAAGCTATACTGGTGATGTTCTTTTTCCCGATCCCATACCTATAACAGTTGGACTCACTAAACACGTTCCCTTTTTGTCAACTTATTTGACAGTCATATACATTTTAACTAAAGACTACCGACAACTACTCAAAACTAATGAAAAGGGATGGCCCATTGGAAGCAACGAACACAAACAAACGCAAATAGTAAGCGCAATGATCCCAAAGGACCAGTGAGTAACAATACTACATGCCCACCTAATTATATAAAGTTAAAGTGTGTGTTACATTAACTGACAAAGAAAGATAAAAATATCGGACAGGGAAAGCAGCATTCAAGGACGACAGTCAGCCACAAAACACAAAAACAAACACGCAAAAGTAATAAAAAGTGCAAACGACATCACAAACACAAAAGGGTTGACAATAGGGCTACCGCCTTGGAACGGTCAGTGGCAACAAAGGCCACTGGGGGTTTAAACCGGTTATAGGGTGCACCAAACCTAACACTTACCCTACCGTCATCCCATTAAAACAGGACTGTGTAAATAAAGAAATCCCCGCCATGGTCTAATCTCTAACGAACGAACAAGGCAGCATAAGTATACCATCATTGATAATTTGACATGGTGTTTACGTTCCTTTATTGCACATTTCTAGGGAAAAGAAA